>CM040761.1:6011068-6396080 GCA_022829145.1 Albula goreensis | reverse complement strand
ATCTAAGGGGTATTGAGTTGCACGGAATGGTTCTAAGTCATGTAAATTGGAAAACGTATTTCACCGAAAATCAGAAAAAGACAACAGACTATAGCCTTACCTCCAGACAGTGAAAAAATGGGATGCCACCAAAATTTTCTATTTTTTTCTTCAAACAGTAGTAAACCATGTGCACTTCCTATCTGAGGGGTATTGAGTTGCACGGAATGGTTCTAAGTCATGTAAATTGGAAAACCGTATTTCACCGAAAATCAGAAAAAGACAACAGACTATAGCCTTACCTCCAGACAGTGAAAAAATGGGATGCCACCAAAATTTTCTACTTTTTTCTTCAAACAGTAGTAAACCATGTGCACTTCCTATCTAAGGGGTATTGAGTTGCACGGAATGGTTCTAAGTCATGTAAATTGGAAAACCGTATTTCACCGAAAATCAGAAAAAGACAAAGACTATAGCCTTACCTCCAGACAGTGAAAAAATGGGATGCCACCAAAATTTTCTACTTTTTCTCTTCAAACAGTAGTAAACCATGTGCACTTCCTATCTAAGGGGTATTGAGTTGCACGGAATGGTTCTAAGTCATGTAAATTGGAAAACCGTATTTCACCGAAAATCAGAAAAAGACAACAGACTATAGCCTTACCTCCAGACAGTGAAAAATGGGATGCCACCAAAATTTTCTACTTTTTCTCTTCAAACAGTAGTAAACCATGTGCACTTCCTATCTAAGGGGTATTGAGTTGCACGGAATGGTTCTAAGTCATGTAAATTGGAAACCGTATTTCACCGAAAATCAGAAAAAGACAAAGACTATAGCCTTACCTCCAGAGAGTGAAAAAATGGGATGCCACCAAAATTTTCTACTTTTTCTCTTCAAACAGTAGTAAACCATGTGCACTTCCTATCTAAGGGGTATTGAGTTGCACGGAATGGTTCTAAGTCATGTAAATTGGAAAAGCCGTATTTCACCGAAAATCAGAAAAAGACAAAGACTATAGCCTTACCTCCAGACAGTGAAAAAATGGGATGCCACCAAAATTTTCTACTTTTTCTCTTCAAACAGTAGTAAACCATGTGCACTTCCTATCTAAGGGGTATTGAGTTGCACGGAATGGTTCTAAGTCATGTAAATTGGAAAACCGTATTTCACCGAAAATCAGAAAAAGACAAAGACTATAGCCTTACCTCCAGACAGTGAAAAATGGGATGCCACCAAAATTTTCTACTTTTTCTCTTCAAACAGTAGTAAACCATGTGCACTTCCTATCTAAGGGGTATTGAGTTGCACGGAATGGTTCTAAGTCATGTAAATTGGAAAACCGCATTTCACCGAAAATCAGAAAAAGAGCAAAGACTATAGCCTTACCTCCAGACAGTGAAAAAATGGGATGCCACCAAAATTTTCTACTTTTTCTCTTCAAACAGTAGTAAACCATGTGCACTTCCTATCTAAGGGGTATTGAGTTGCACGGAATGGTTCTAAGTCATGTAAATTGGAAACCGCATTTCACCGAAAATCAGAAAAAGACAAAAGACTATAGCCTTACCTCCAGACAGTGAAAAAATGGGATGCCACCAAAATTTTCTACTTTTTCTCTTCAAACAGTAGTAAACCATGTGCACTTCCTATCTAAGGGGTATTGAGTTGCACGGAATGGTTCTAAGTCATGTAAATTGGAAAAGCGTATTTCACCGAAAATCAGAAAAAGAGCAAAGACTATAGCCTTACCTCCAGACAGTGAAAAAATGGGATGCCACCAAAATTTTCTACTTTTTCTCTTCAAACAGTAGTAAACCATGTGCACTTCCTATCTAAGGGGTATTGAGTTGCACGGAATGGTTCTAAGTCATGTAAATTGGAAAACCGCGTATTTCACCGAAAATCAGAAAAAGACAACAGACTATAGCCTTACCTCCAGACAGTGAAAAAATGGGATGCCACCAAAATTTTCTATTTTTTCTCTTCAAACAGTAGTAAACCATGTGCACTTCCTATCTAAAGGGGTATTGAGTTGCACGGAATGGTTCTAAGTCATGTAAATTGGAAAACCGTATTTCACCGAAAATCAGAAAAAGACAAAGACTATAGCCTTACCTCCAGACAGTGAAAAAATGGGATGCCACCAAAATTTTCTACTTTTTTCTCTTCAAACAGTAGTAAACCATGTGCACTTCCTATCTAAGGGGTATTGAGTTGCACGGAATGGTTCTAAGTCATGTAAATTGGAAAACCGCATTTCACCGAAAATAAGAAAAAGACAACAGACTATAGCCTTACCTCCAGACAAAAAAAAATGGGATGCCACCAAAATTTTCTATTTTTTTTTCTCTTCAAACAGTAGTAAACCATGTGCACTTCCTATCTAAGGGGTATTGAGTTGCACGGAATGGTTCTAAGTCATGTAAATTGGAAAAGCGTATTTCACCGAAAATCAGAAAAAGAGCAAAGACTATAGCCTTACCTCCAGACAGTGAAAAAATGGGATGCCACCAAAATTTTCTACTTTTTCTCTTCAAACAGTAGTAAACCATGTGCACTTCCTATCTAAGGGGTATTGAGTTGCACGGAATGGTTCTAAGTCATGTAAATTGGAAAACCGTATTTCACCGAAAATCAGAAAAAGACAAAGACTATAGCCTTACCTCCAGACAGTGAAAAAATGGGATGCCACCAAAATTTTCTACTTTTTCTCTTCAAACAGTAGTAAACCATGTGCACTTCCTATCTAAGGGGTATTGAGTTGCACGGAATGGTTCTAAGTCATGTAAATTGGAAAACCGTATTTCACCGAAAATCAGAAAAAGACAACAGACTATAGCCTTACCTCCAGACAGTGAAAAAATGGGATGCCACCAAAATTTTCTACTTTTTCTCTTCAAACAGTAGTAAACCATGTGCACTTCCTATCTAAGGGGTATTGAGTTGCACGGAATGGTTCTAAGTCATGTAAATTGGAAAACCGCATTTCACCGAAAATCAGAAAAAGAGCAAAGACTATAGCCTTACCTCCAGACAGTGAAAAAATGGGATGCCACCAAAATTTTCTACTTTTTCTCTTCAAACAGTAGTAAACCATGTGCACTTCCTATCTAAGGGGTATTGAGTTGCACGGAATGGTTCTAAGTCATGTAAATTGGAAAAGCGTATTTCACCAAAAATCAGAAAAAGACAACAGACTATAGCCTTACCTCCAGACAGTGAAAAAATGGGATGCCACCAAAATTTTCTATTTTTTCTCTTCAAACAGTAGTAAACCATGTGCACTTCCTATCTAAGGGGTATTGAGTTGCACGGAATGGTTCTAAGTCATGTAAATTGGAAAACCGTATTTCACCGAAAATCAGAAAAAGACAACAGACTATAGCCTTACCTCCAGACAGTGAAAAAATGGGATTCCACCAAAATTTTCTACTTTTTCTCTTCAAACAGTAGTAAACCATGTGCACTTCCTATCTAAGGGGTATTGAGTTGCACGGAATGGTTCTAAGTCATGTAAATTGGAAAACCGCATTTCACCGAAAATCAGAAAAAGACAACAGACTATAGCCTTACCTCCAGACAGTGAAAAAATGGGATGCCACCAAAATTTTCTATTTTTTCTCTTCAAACAGTAGTAAACCATGTGCACTTCCTATCTAAGGGGTATTGAGTTGCACGGAATGGTTCTAAGTCATGTAAATTGGAAAAGCGTATTTCACCGAAAATCAGAAAAAGAGCAAAGACTATAGCCTTACCTCCAGACAGTGAAAAATGGGATGCCACCAAAATTTTCTATTTTTTTCTCTTCAAACAGTAGTAAACCATGTGCACTTCCTATCTAAGGGGTATTGAGTTGCACGGAATGGTTCTAAGTCATGTAAATTGGAAAACCGCGTATTTCACGAAAAAAAAAAAAGACAACAGACTATAGCCTTACCTCCAGACAGTGAAAAAATGGGATGCCACCAAAATTTTCTACTTTTTCTCTTCAAACAGTAGTAAACCATGTGCACTTCCTATCTAAGGGGTATTGAGTTGCACGGAATGGTTCTAAGTCATGTAAATTGGAAAAGCGTATTTCACCGAAAATCAGAAAAAGAGCAAAGACTATAGCCTTACCTCCAGACAGTGAAAAAATGGGATGCCACCAAAATTTTCTACTTTTTCTCTTCAAACAGTAGTAAACCATGTGCACTTCCTATCTAAGGGGTATTGAGTTGCACGGAATGGTTCTAAGTCATGTAAATTGGAAAAGCGTATTTCACCGAAAATCAGAAAAAGACAACAGACTATAGCCTTACCTCCAGACAGTGAAAAAATGGGATGCCACCAAAATTTTCTATGTAAATTTTTTTCTCTTCAAACAGTAGTAAACCATGTGCACTTCCTATCTAAGGGGTATTGAGTTGCACGGAATGGTTCTAAGTCATGTAAATTGGAAAACCGCATTTCACCGAAAATCAGAAAAAGAAACAGACTATAGCCTTACCTCCAGACAGTGAAAAATGGGATTCCACCAAAATTTTCTATTTTTTCTCTTCAAACAGTAGTAAACCATGTGCACTTCCTATCTAAGGGGTATTGAGTTGCACGGAATGGTTCTAAGTCAGCGTATTTCACCAAAAAAATCAAAAAGACAACAGACTATAGCCTTACCTCCAGACAGTGAAAAAATGGGATGCCACCAAAATTTTCTACTTTTTCTCTTCAAACAGTAGTAAACCATGTGCACTTCCTATCTAAGGGGTATTGAGTTGCACGGAATGGTTCTAAGTCATGTAAATTGGAAAACCGCATTTCACCGAAAATCAGAAAAAGACAACAGACTATAGCCTTACCTCCAGACAGTGAAAAAATGGGATGCCACCAAAATTTTCTACTTTTTCTCTTCAAACAGTAGTAAACCATGTGCACTTCCTATCTAAGGGGTATTGAGTTGCACGGAATGGTTCTAAGTCATGTAAATTGGAAAAGCGTATTTCACCGAAAATCAGAAGAAAAGACAAAGACTATAGCCTTACCTCCAGACAGTGAAAAAATGGGATGCCACCAAAATTTTCTACTTTTTCTCTTCAAACAGTAGTAAACCATGTGCACTTCCTATCTAAGGGGTATTGAGTTGCACGGAATGGTTCTAAGTCATGTAAATTGGAAAACCGTATTTCACCGAAAATCAGAAAAAGACAAAGACTATAGCCTTACCTCCAGACAGTGAAAAAATGGGATGCCACCAAAATTTTCTACTTTTTCTCTTCAAAACAGTAAAACCATGTGCACTTCCTATCTAAGGGGTATTGAGTTGCACGGAATGGTTCTAAGTCATGTAAATTGGAAAATCGCCTTTCACCGAAAATCAGAAAAAGACAACAGACTATAGCCTTACCTCCAGACAGTGAAAAATGGGATGCCACCAAAATTTTCTACTTTTTCTCTTCAAACAGTAGTAAACCATGTGCACTTCCTATCTAAGGGGTATTGAGTTGCACGGAATGGTTCTAAGTCATGTAAATTGGAAAACCGCATTTCACCGAAAATCAGAAAAAGACAACAGACTATAGCCTTACCTCCAGACAGTGAAAAAATGGGATGCCACCAAAATTTTCTACTTTTTCTCTTCAAACAGTAGTAAACCATGTGCACTTCCTATCTAAGGGGTATTGAGTTGCACGGAATGGTTCTAAGTCATGTAAATTGGAAAAGCGTATTTCACCGAAAATCAGAAAAAAAGACAAAGACTATAGCCTTACCTCCAGACAGTGAAAAAATGGGATTCCACCAAAATTTTCTACTTTTTCTCTTCAAACAGTAGTAAACCATGTGCACTTCCTATCTAAGGGGTATTGAGTTGCACGGAATGGTTCTAAGTCATGTAAATTGGAAAACCTCATTTCACCGAAAATAAGAAAAAGACAACAGACTATAGCCTTACCTCCAGACAGTGAAAAAATGGGATGCCACCAAAATTTTCTACTTTTTCTCTTCAAACAGTAGTAAACCATGTGCACTTCCTATCTAAAGGGTATTGAGTTGCACGGAATGGTTCTAAGTCATGTAAATTGGAAAACCGCATTTCACCGAAAATCAGAAAAAGACAACAGACTATAGCCTTACCTCCAGACAGTGAAAAAATGGGATGCCACCAAAATTTTCTACTTTTTTCTTCAAACAGTAGTAAACCATGTGCACTTCCTATCTAAGGGGTATTGAGTTGCACGGAATGGTTCTAAGTCATGTAAATTGGAAAACCGCATTTCACCGAAAATCAGAAAAAGACAACAGACTATAGCCTTACCTCCAGACAGTGAAAAAAATGGGATGCCACCAAAATTTTCTACTTTTTCTCTTCAAACAGTAGTAAACCATGTGCACTTCCTATCTAAGGGGTATTGAGTTGCACGGAATGGTTCTAAGTCATGTAAATTGGAAAAGCGTATTTCACCGAAAATCAGAAAAAGACAAAGACTATAGCCTTACCTCCAGACAGTGAAAAAATGGGATGCCACCAAAATTTTCTACTTTTTCTCTTCAAACAGTAGTAAACCATGTGCACTTCCTATCTAAGGGGTATTGAGTTGCACGGAATGGTTCTAAGTCATGTAAATTGGAAAACCGCGTATTTCACCGAAAATCAGAAAAAGACAAAGACTATAGCCTTACCTCCAGACAGTGAAAAAATGGGATTCCACCAAAATTTTCTACTTTTTCTCTTCAAACAGTAGTAAACCATGTGCACTTCCTATCTAAGGGGTATTGAGTTGCACGGAATGGTTCTAAGTCATGTAAATTGGAAAACCGCATTTCACCGAAAAAAAGAAAAAGACAACAGACTATAGCCTTACCTCCAGACAGTGAAAAAATGGGATGCCACCAAAATTTTCTACTTTTTCTCTTCAAACAGTAGTAAACCATGTGCACTTCCTATCTAAGGGGTATTGAGTTGCACGGAATGGTTCTAAGTCATGTAAATTGGAAAACGTATTTCACGAAAATCAGAAAAAGACAGCAGACTATAGCCTTACCTCCAGACAGTGAAAAAATGGGATGCCACCAAAATTTTCTACTTTTTCTCTTCAAACAGTAGTAAACCATGTGCACTTCCTATCTAAGGGGTATTGAGTTGCACGGAATGGTTCTAAGTCATGTAAATTGGAAAAGCGTATTTCACCGAAAATCAGAAAAAGACAAAAGACTATAGCCTTACCTCCAGACAGTGAAAAAATGGGATGCCACCAAAATTTTCTATTTTTCTCTTCAAACAGTAGTAAACCATGTGCACTTCCTATCTAAGGGGTATTGAGTTGCACGGAATGGTTCTAAGTCATGTAAATTGGAAAACCGCATTTCACCGAAAATCAGAAAAAAGACAACAGACTATAGCCTTACCTCCAGACAGTGAAAAAATGGGATGCCACCAAAATTTTCTACTTTTTCTCTTCAAACAGTAGTAAACCATGTGCACTTCCTATCTAAGGGGTATTGAGTTGCACGGAATGGTTCTAAGTCATGTAAATTGGAAAAGCGTATTTCACCGAAAATCAGAAAAAGACAAAGACTATAGCCTTACCTCCAGACAGTGAAAAAATGGGATGCCACCAAAATTTTCTATTTTTTCTCTTCAAACAGTAGTAAACCATGTGCACTTCCTATCTAAGGGGTATTGAGTTGCACGGAATGGTTCTAAGTCATGTAAATTGGAAAACCGTATTTCACCGAAAATCAGAAAAAGACAACAGACTATAGCCTTACCTCCAGACAGTGAAAAATGGGATTCCACCAAAATTTTCTATTTTTTTCTTCAAACAGTAGTAAACCATGTGCACTTCCTATCTAAGGGGTATTGAGTTGCACGGAATGGTTCTAAGTCATGTAAATTGGAAAACCGTATTTCACCGAAAATCAGAAAAAGACAAAAGACTATAGCCTTACCTCCAGACAGTGAAAAAATGGGATTCCACCAAAATTTTCTACTTTTTCTCTTCAAACAGTAGTAAACCATGTGCACTTCCTATCTAAGGGTATTGAGTTGCACGGAATGGTTCTAAGTCATGTAAATTGGAAAACCGTATTTCACCGAAAATCAGAAAAAGACAACAGACTATAGCCTTACCTCCAGACAGTGAAAAAATGGGATGCCACCAAAATTTTCTACTTTTTCTCTTCAAACAGTAGTAAACCATGTGCACTTCCTATCTAAGGGGTATTGAGTTGCACGGAATGGTTCTAAGTCATGTAAATTGGAAAAGCGTATTTCACCGAAAATCAGAAAAAGAGCAAAGACTATAGCCTTACCTCCAGACAGTGAAAAAATGGGATGCCACCAAAATTTTCTATTTTTTCTCTTCAAACAGTAGTAAACCATGTGCACTTCCTATCTAAGGGGTATTGAGTTGCACGGAATGGTTCTAAGTCATGTAAATTGGAAAACCTCATTTCACCGAAAATCAGAAAAAGACAACAGACTATAGCCTTACCTCCAGACAGTGAAAAAATGGGATGCCACCAAAATTTTCTACTTTTTCTCTTCAAACAGTAGTAAACCATGTGCACTTCCTATCTAAGGGGTATTGAGTTGCACGGAATGGTTCTAAGTCATGTAAATTGGAAAACCGTATTTCACGAAAATCAGAAAAAGACAACAGACTATAGCCTTACCTCCAGACAGTGAAAAATGGGATGCCACCAAAATTTTCTACTTTTTTCTCTTCAAACAGTAGTAAACCATGTGCACTTCCTATCTAAGGGGTATTGAGTTGCACGGAATGGTTCTAAGTCATGTAAATTGGAAAACCGTATTTCACCGAAAATCAGAAAAAGACAACAGACTATAGCCTTACCTCCAGACAGTGAAAAAATGGGATGCCACCAAAATTTTCTACTTTTTCTCTTCAAACAGTAGTAAACCATGTGCACTTCCTATCTAAGGGGTATTGAGTTGCACGGAATGGTTCTAAGTCATGTAAATTGGAAAACCGCATTTCACCGAAAATCAGAAAAAGAGCAAAGACTATAGCCTTACCTCCAGACAGTGAAAAAATGGGATGCCACCAAAATTTTCTACTTTTTCTCTTCAAACAGTAGTAAACCATGTGCACTTCCTATCTAAGGGGTATTGAGTTGCACGGAATGGTTCTGAGTCATGTAAATTGGAAAAGCGTATTTCACCGAAAATCAGAAAAAGACAACAGACTATAGCCTTACCTCCAGACAGTGAAAAAATGGGATGCCACCAAAATTTTCTACTTTTTCTCTTCAAACAGTAGTAAACCATGTGCACTTCCTATCTAAGGGGTATTGAGTTGCACGGAATGGTTCTAAGTCATGTAAATTGGAAAACCGCATTTCACCGAAAATCAGAAAAAGACAACAGACTATAGCCTTACCTCCAGACAGTGAAAAAATGGGATGCCACCAAAATTTTCTACTTTTTCTCTTCAAACAGTAGTAAACCATGTGCACTTCCTATCTAAGGGGTATTGAGTTGCACGGAATGGTTCTAAGTCATGTAAATTGGAAAAGCGTATTTCACCGAAAATCAGAAAAAGACAACAGACTATAGCCTTACCTCCAGACAGTGAAAAAATGGGATGCCACCAAAATTTTCTACTTTTTCTCTTCAAACAGTAGTAAACCATGTGCACTTCCTATCTAAGGGGTATTGAGTTGCACGGAATGGTTCTAAGTCATGTAAATTGGAAAAGCGTATTTCACCGAAAATCAGAAAAAGACAAAGACTATAGCCTTACCTCCAGACAGTGAAAAAATGGGATTCCACCAAAATTTTCTACTTTTTCTCTTCAAACAGTAGTAAACCATGTGCACTTCCTATCTAAGGGGTATTGAGTTGCACGGAATGGTTCTAAGTCATGTAAATTGGAAAACCGCATTTCACCGAAAATCAGAAAAAGACAACAGACTATAGCCTTACCTCCAGACAGTGAAAAAATGGGATGCCACCAAAATTTTCTACTTTTTCTCTTCAAACAGTAGTAAACCATGTGCACTTCCTATCTAAGGGGTATTGAGTTGCACGGAATGGTTCTAAGTCATGTAAATTGGAAAACCGCATTTCACCGAAAATCAGAAAAAGAGCAAAGACTATAGCCTTACCTCCAGACAGTGAAAAAATGGGATGCCACCAAAATTTTCTACTTTTTCTCTTCAAACAGTAGTAAACCATGTGCACTTCCTATCTAAGGGGTATTGAGTTGCACGGAATGGTTCTAAGTCATGTAAATTGGAAAACCGCATTTCACCGAAAATCAGAAAAAGACAAAAGACTATAGCCTTACCTCCAGACAGTGAAAAAATGGGATGCCACCAAAATTTTCTACTTTTTCTCTTCAAACAGTAGTAAACCATGTGCACTTCCTATCTAAGGGGTATTGAGTTGCACGGAATGGTTCTAAGTCATGTAAATTGGAAAAGCGTATTTCACCGAAAATCAGAAAAAGACAAAAGACTATAGCCTTACCTCCAGACAGTGAAAAAATGGGATGCCACCAAAATTTTCTATTTTTTTTCTCTTCAAACAGTAGTAAACCATGTGCACTTCCTATCTAAGGGGTATTGAGTTGCACGGAATGGTTCTAAGTCATGTAAATTGGAAAAGCGTATTTCACCGAAAATCAGAAAAAGACAAAAGACTATAGCCTTACCTCCAGACAGTGAAAAAATGGGATGCCACCAAAATTTTCTACTTTTTCTCTTCAAACAGTAGTAAACCATGTGCACTTCCTATCTAAGGGGTATTGAGTTGCACGGAATGGTTCTAAGTCATGTAAATTGGAAAAGCGTATTTCACCGAAAATGAAGAATAGAGTTCACTTATGTTTTACTTCTAAAACTTTTTAAAAAATGTTATGTCACCCAATTATGTCATTTTTTTCTGAATGAGAAAGGAAAACATGTGCTTTCACTACTTATTGGACATGTCATCAGAAATGTTCTTCGTTATGTAAATTGTGCGGTGCTATTTTTTTAAAAATGAAACAACATGCGTATCGTCTTCCCTCCAGATAGTGAAAAAGTGGGATATCACCTAAATTTTTCTGTTTTTTCTAAAAAGAATAGTAAAGCTTCGCACTTATTCTTTACGGGGCAAAAAGTAATCAGAAACATTGCTGGCCTAAATCTTTATGTGGCCCAAAGCAGAATTTGATTTGGCGTCCCCCACCACACTTTGGGACATTACATGCGCTCTTGGGGCCTTCTCGTGTCCACGGGGGCCTTTAGAAGTCGCATAGGTCGCTCATATGGCAGCCCGGCCCTGCGTTTTCATTCATATGTTTTGTTAAAATTGGAATCTTTCCGTTTTTGGGCACGTTCTTCATTTCTGTGGGGGACTATTATTTTGACAATTTTGATCCGGAAGTACTTGTCTTTTTCTGCCGGCGGAACAAGAGAACACAGCTACAGTTGTCCGTAGCAACAACAAAGCTCCGTTCACAACAAGCCGTGTCGGGACACGGGTCCGGTTCAGGGCAGCTTTCTCCTGGGTATCCATCTAATAAACAGCGAAATCAACAATCTGCCGTTATTTTTACTTTTCCTCTCTCTTTCCTCCAGGTTTGCGGTAGCTTGTTACCTTTATCATGAATCTCGGGTCCAAAGACAATATTGACCCCAATCTTCAGCCTGTTGTCAATGCTCTTGCAAGCAAGTCGCAACAAACGGTTCCTCATGTTCTTCTCGCATTAAAAGGTAGCGTAACATATTTTGTTGACTTAGTGTTGACGTCTTTTTTGAAACCCGAGGTTACTTGTCTGAGTTTCGTTTATTAAGTCGCGTGTAGGTCTGAACTAATTTTTCGTGCAAAAGTAAACATATAATGTATAATCGAGCTTCATCTGATTTGTGTCTTGGTTTCCAATAGAAAATCAGGACAACTGCTGTGAACTGTTGGTGGGTTATTGAAATTACTGGCTCAACTTACCCTACACCTTTTTTGTCTGTTTACCCCACTGCAGCTAGAACCATGCTTTTCCCAGCATTTCAGCTCTCACCCCCAAGCAGATTATTTCCTGACTGTTTTTTGCTTAACCAATGACAAGACATTTGAAAGAAATTATTTTTCAAACTTTGCTTCCCGTTACACATGAACAAGAAAATCAACACCTTACACAAGAACATTTCAGTTTCAATTTAGAAACACAGGTTTTGTGTAAAAACAATTGCCACTAATTCACTTTGCATGAGTAAAATGAAAGACTCTGCCTTAGGATGCATCCAATCAGACAAACATACCATGCATTTGTTCCACCCATGCACTTAATTAACTGATTTCACTGATAAGCTCCTGTATTTTGTTTAAGAGTTGTGCTCATTAGAATCGGTTTGTTTAGTGCATGGGTGTAACAAATAGTTCTCACACTTTGTGAAGCTAGTGTTTGTTACATTTAATCTGAACATGTTTCAAGCCAAATCCTGGTTTACTATGTAATATAAAAAGAAACAATCATTCATAACAGAAAATACAAATACCCTTTTAGATTTGACTATCGAGTGGGATGTCTGGTATTTCATCAATTTCACATTATTTTGTATTTTCATTTCATCCTTCACCTGTTTCATCGATCCCCTGCTGTAGTCTTTTCCACATGTAATGTCTGTGAAGTAGTTACAGTTTTTCTCCTGTTCTTTTTTTATTTCAGATATTTTAGGTCGAAAGTCTGTAGAAGATGACGAAGACTTAGAGAAGCTTAAACAAGATCTGTATACTCATGGAGTCCTTCAGTATTGTGCAACAGCCCTGAACTTCGATTATGAGAATATTCAAGGAGGCTTCTCAACTGCTACGCAAATGGCAGAAATTCTAAGGTACAGAACCAGACAGAAAATGGTTTGTCAGATTATTCAGAAGAGACTCTTCTTCTTTTTTTTTTTTTTTTTTTTTTTTTTGAAGATTCACATTTTGCTTCTCTTCTGTCATAGCTCATGCTGTGTAGGTTTTGACCCTGTAAGGAACAAAGACAGATTTCAAAATGAAGTACTTCCCAGTGTTGCTGACAGTCTCATCTCTCTAGCAAAACGATTAATGGACAGATCTGTTGAGGTATGTTGCATGATTTGACCTCAGTTACTTTTTGGTCAATGTCATTTAATTAACCTAAAATGTGTCAGTGTGCATTTTAAATGAATGACATTTCTTTGTCAAGGGAAAAAATAAAGCGGGGACCACTCGTCACTTTCAGAAAGTCATGGATTCAATTTTTTGGATTATAAAGGGACACAGTGAATTAATTCCTCATGGTAAGATCAAGCAATATGTTCTGTGCTAAATGTATTTCAACGGGGAAGCATTTGGCTGCCTTTTCGCATCATCGTTATTGGTCATCAAACAAAAGGGTCTGATTCAATAAACAGTTGGCACATGATTAAATGTGAGTGTTAATATTTCACCAACACAGTTTGGCAAGTTCAGCAATCATAAAAATGAACTTGCCAAGCTGTTTTTGTAGAAAGAAAAACAACACTTTTATTAAGTCACTTAGAAGTTGATGATATGTTGATTGAATCCTGGAAAATGTATATTTTCTATACGAATAAAAACTTAAATTTAGTCACTGTTTATTTATTTGGCCTGTGAAAGTTCATTCCGTTTTTGTGGTTTCTTCACAGTCATTGCATTGAATTAGACTTTTTATTGCTATTGTGCATGATCCAAGTTTGTTGTAAATAAGGCCAAAATGAAATATTGTCTCCCACAATATAGTGTGTGACATTGTGCATTGATCTGTGCATTGTTACTTTGTCTAATTAGTTTTTCAGTCAAAGGAATATGAAGAGATCCAGCTGTCCGAGAATGAAGAAATTGGTTTTATTTCACTGCTACAGTTACAAAATCTCTTTCAAACAAACAGGTATGATGTTTTTGATGGTGCTATTATATCGCTGTCATCATGGGAGGAATCAGATGAGGAGGGTATTACTGACTCAAGCAGATATGTTTATATCCTAAACACAATAATGCCCATCAATCTATAGCCTATTCAATTTTATAATAGAGCTGACATATCACTGTCCTTATTTTCCACTGCTATCTCCATAGTTACAAAAACTATAGGCTGCTTATGGAGCTTTTTTATAGCATCTGTGAAGGGAGCACATATATTCTGCAATTACATTCATTTACAACCATATTCTAATGTCGTAGCACTGAGGTTTCTGGAATATTTGCACCATAATTTTCAGTATAAAGGCAAGGTATAGAGGATTAGTTATATGCTCCTGTAGGGTGGCGGGTGTTTGTTGTCTTAAAAACATTTAAAAACAAATATATTAAGTTAAGTATTTATTTTCAAATGGTTATATTCAAAAACTACAATGTCACTGGACCCTACTATTTTCATATCTTTTATCAGACTCAGTTTACCAAAAGTCACATGTAATTCATGGAACGAGGTCTCGTCTGCTTCATTGCATGTAGTGAGCTTTTTTATAGATTGTGAATAGCAAGAGAATACATTACATTTTTCATTTTTGAATGTGTGTGCTCTTTAAGTCTATCCAGAACTCCTTGCTGGAGGAAGTCCAGCTTAGAACATGTACTGAAATATGAGAGACCAGTCATTATGAATGATGAGGTCCAGAGATGAGTTTCATTTGCTCCAGGTTCTCTGCCTCAGGGCAGTTGAAAGCACAAGGAGAACAGTCAGAAGAAAGGAAGTGATAAAAGAGGGAGGAAGTGAAACAGAACAGAACCAGAGATTTCTGAAAAAAAAGGGACCAAAAATTGGGTGGTTGGGTTGTTTGACTTCCAGTCATTACCATCAGTAATTGTAATTATTGCAGTAAAACCTGGGGAGTTATTGAACAGTTTTATTGTTAAAACAAATGCTACAAAGAAATTTATGTATTTTTTCCTCTCTTTTTTGATCATTCAGTGAATTCTTAATCAAGATTAGTCCTGCAGTTCTGAATGGCATTTTGGATGACATTGTCTACAAGCTGGGCAGCAGCTCCGACTCAGCCACCGGCAGAGCAGCAACAAAGACACTGCTCTTAATGGCCAGCAGCCAGAGCTCCATCGCAGAGATGATCACACAGCAGTACCAAGGTCTGTCAGCACGAATGTCATCTAAAATGATGAATAGCATAAATTATGCAGGTGTCAAAAGTTATTTAAGGTGTTTGGCCCCCAAGCGGCTCACACAGCAAGACATACATTCAGGAAGCAGGTGTGAGAACCGAGACTGTATTCAAGTTCCACCTGGGCCATTTTTGCTATGGTCAGAGGTCCATACCAGCTAAAAAATGCTTTAAAAAGTGGTTTAATTAACCATTGCTCTGAATGTTGATAGGATTGCAAGACTGCTAGTCTTTAAAGCGTTAGGACAAGGAGAGCTTTGTTTGATGTAGTTACCTGATGTTTCAGGTTTGGATTCCCTGTTGAAGAATGACTGGACTGGGAAAGGGTTCGATGCAGATGTGGCGCAGCTAATTCGTACCCTTTATCCAGGGGTCAACAGGCAGGAAGCAGCCGAGGTCAGTTGAGTCAGTCACGTCTCATATGCAATATTTTAATGTCCATTTGAGAGTGCCACTGTAGCACTGGTCCTGGAGAGCCATGGGGTGTGCTTTTTTTTGTTATTACTCCATATATAGTTGATTAATTAACTCTTAATTGCACAGTTATCTCACCTCATCTAGTTTCTTGTGAATGAGCTGGTTGTGGAATTAGAGGTGGGAACCAGCACCAGACAACCTAAAGCTCTCCTGGAGCCGGATTGGTGACCACCAGTCTACAGACTGGGCATGTTCTCTGTTCTTATTCTGTCTTTGCACAGTATGAATCTTACACGTCTCTTTCCAAAGATGTTAAGATGTTACCTCACACAGAACTTATATGGAGAATTGATGGTGGGGGGTTGGGTGTGGAGAATTTGTGGTGTGAATTGGGTGTTTCACTCATTCCCCACCAGAGGTCACAAAATGCTGTCCAGCAACAGACTCAGCAAGTGGACCTCCACATACAACCAGGTAGTCCTCATTGTGAGGAAAAAAAAATCAAGGATAAAGATTTATTTATTTTCTTTCTCTTTTTTTCTCTCAATAAGTATGTGTCAGAAGAGAAAGTAAGGGCAGCATGTGTGATCCAGGCAGCTTGGAGAGCATTCCAGACAAGGAAAAGAATGAAAAAACTCCCAAAAGCTGTCAGCATCCTTCAGAGAAGCTTCCGGTAATTCTGTGCCATTTTTGTGCAGTTTGATGTACTCCAGACTCACTGTACATTATACTCAGGGTCCCATTTTGTGCGGAGAATTGATACCATAATCCTTTCCCTTAATCCTTTCCATAGTATTTGATGCATTACCTATCTCAACCACAAGAGGGCAGCAGAGTAATTACTATTGCTGTATTCATGACTTGGGCATATTTTTTAAAATCACAGCTGTAACCAAGGTAGTGAAAGGTCAGTCAGTCAGTGGGTGATATTTAGATAATCATGTAGTATTTGTAAATACTGTTAGTTGTCTAAATGAATAAAAAAGTAAAATCTAACATGTGCATGTTCTATGAATATTTAAATTAATAATCACATTATTTCCCACAAGAAATGTATTTCATATTGTGTATATATGCATACATATATATGTATATACATGACGCTTAATTTTGTTCTTGTGGGTGTGTGAATGTGGAATGTGTTTGTGTGCATGTACCCACATGTGTGTGTGTGGCGTGTGTGTATGGCGTGCACGTATGTGTGCATGTGCATGTGTGTGTGTGTGTGTGTGTGTGTAAAAGAGAGCGGAGGCGCCGGCAGGAGGCACAGTCCCAAAAGCGAAAGGCAGAGGAGGAGCTGAAGCGCCAGGTGCTGCTTCGCAGACAGAGGGCGCTGCGCGAGTTCAGACAACGGCAGCTGCAGCTGCTGGAGATAGTGCCTGCAGGCAAGTCTGACACCTCTGCTGAAGGACACCCACCTCCCCTATTCAGTCTGACCAAACCCTGAATCTCTGTCTCCTGCCTCTGCTCTTCTGTGACCACTCACTGTCACAAGGCAAATTAAAATGGGGCAGTTAGCTCATCAGGTGGATAAGGACTGGAGTATGGTTGGAAGGATTCTGTGCTATGGTATGCTATGCTATCTGCATGCAATTTTACAGAACACTTACATTTACCTTTCATGCCTTTCTGTACAGTACATACATTTACACATTCCACTGTCAGTGGAGCACAGTTTGTGAGATATCATCCATTAGATGCTGTAAGCAGACCCTGAGAGCAGAGTGTTTCCCTCAGGTCAGGTGGACCGGTACCTGGGTGAACTGGAGCTGCGGGCTGCAGTGGTGATCCAGACAGTCTGGAGGGGACACAGAGAGAGGCGGAACTTCCAGCAGCAGAGAGAGACACTCAGGCAGTTCAAGGCTGCAGTCACGATCCAAAGAGCAGTAGGTGTCTGGCCACATCTGTGTAGAGCAAGCCCTGTGTAACTGAACATTTACCCTAAAGTCCAACTTAGTAAAAATATCCCATTGGGATTTTCTCTCAGTAATTATCACTATTCCACCTCACATGGATTTCATTATTGAATGTTTTATCATTTGGCACTCAAAATGCTTTTTAATTTCCCTGGAGAAATTTCAAAATAATTTAAAAAATGTAAATCTTGGAAAATATTTGGCTGGAAAAGTCAAGCATATACCAATTACATTGCTTTTGCACGGAAATATATGTCCAGTTATTCAGAAATCAGGTATCCTTCGTGTTGTTGAAATTTGTGTGAATCTGTCTGCGTGGAAGTTTTTTTAATACAGCAATTTTCAGACATTGCACAAGTGAGATCATTACTTTTTAAGCATTTGTAACTTTTTGTGGAATTCAAGGGAACATTAAAAATGTTTCATTTATTTTTCTGTGGTTGTAATTTAAAGCCTTGAATGCTCAAATAAGTGCAGTGTATGAAATCATAACACAAATAAATTGCTTTGTATTGACTGTAATGTTTTCCAGGCTCTACGATTTTTGAAACGTCTGAGGGCTAAAAGGAACAAGCTGTCTCCTTGGAAGGGCCCCAAAGGCCTGACCGATGCCAGGAGAACCGAGCTGAAGAAACAAGTAGATGAGCACATCGCTCTGCATCCCGTGAGCTATGACACCAACATCCCTGTTTCCCCATGGGAGTTTATTCTCCAGTCAATGAATTGTAGCGTGTGTGGCACCCGTAGTCCTAATTGAAAATTTGCTCATTTTTAAAGCATGCTAACGAGCACAATGCTGGATAATTACATGTATTAATATATGCGATAGTTATTAAATTAAATTAATTACCTTGTTTTGCCAGCACTGGCATAATTCTTTGATTGGTTTGAATACCTGATATATAATTACCCAGACAACAAGGTTAACCAGCAGTTAGCCTCATATCTGGGTGCTCTTAAATGAGCTGTAATCTATATTTTTGTAATCTATATTTTATTTCATGTTGTGTCAGTCATGAAGGCTTTAACTTTGAGACCACTTTCCCCTCCTTTGGCCTTGTTCTGCCCCTGGCATCTGACCCAGGATCAGCTTATCTCAGATCCTGACCACAGTCATTAGTGTATGCAAAAAGATTAAGCTGATCCAGGGCGAGTGTTTACTCCAAGCCCATTTTAGACCAGTTCCTTCCCTGTTTCACAGCGTCCCTCGGTTTCAGTAGAGGCCTGCCGGGAGCTCCACCAGAGGGCCCAGGAGATGCTGCGGCAGCACCTGATGAGGCGGGATGCGGACAGGAAGGCAGAGCAGCACAGACAGGCCCTCCTGGCACAGATCAACACTGACCTGGAGCTACTGATGAGTGAGGACCTGAGCCTACTATTGACCTTGCAACATGATATCACTGAGTTGGGCTGCTCGTCTCCAGTCCAGTGTAGTGGGACCCAGCAGGTCGTCTGTCTTTTATTAAACCAGCAGCACTCTCATATTGGAAGTGAAGCTAAACTCAATCTAGACCATTTTATTTGATTGGGGTGCTGGGTAGAAAGGGCTCTGTAGTCCATCAAGACTGATCCATTTGAATCGTTTTCCAGCATTCATCCAATCATTTATTAATATTTCCCCATTGCTCTAACTTCTCAAGTGCAGGCCATTTTTTTTTTTTTTTACAAATGAATAAACACTTTAAACAGAAATAGTATGCACCTGGTGAATCTATAGGGGAAACCATTCCATTACATCCCCATTTGTTACTTCTGAAAGTGTGACAGCTGTATGCATTTTTTTTTTTGTTTTTCAGATGCACCTTCCCTGAGTGAGGCAACAGAGGGGGAGCCAGGTGTGTTCCTCAGCAGGTCGGCCCCCGTTGCCATGCGGGCCAGACAGTTCCACCACAACATGATGCAGGCCTCCCGCTGCCCCTGGTGGAAGAAGCTGGGAGACGAATTCTCAGACACTGAATCTATGCCCAAAGACAATCTAGACACAGAGTTTCAGATGTTGTACTTTGGGGGAAGTTGACCCCCTTTATTAGTCGATAATACTTTTTTTTATTACATTAGCAATATATGTTGTACACCAAAAAATAGAGAGTTCCACAAATGGCATTACAAAACAATTGGAAGTGCACTCTTTATGTTCACGGGCTAAAGAAACCTGATGGGACTTTTATATCCATGTAATCAAGCTTTATTTTGTTGTATATATTCAAGGTGACCAGGTATTTAATGTATTTTATAGTTGTACTTTTTGGTATTGAAATATTATTTATTAAAATGTTTTACCTTTGTTATTCATTGTCTCTATTCATTGTTCATCACTAATTCACAAATTGTATCCATTCTTTGCCTTTTCTTTGCAAGTTTCATACGCTACTTTGTTCCCAAAGTAGTCATAGATACAGTGAAATGCAACAAGGCAGTGAAGGCCCAGAATCAATAATAGGTCTTTCATGTCTTGGAGACTAATCTACCCTACGGGTCGCACAGACTGCTCTGCTGCTTTCTGCTGTATAAACATTTCACTGGCAAATTGAGTTACCCTGCAGTGCACTGTATCGTTTCATTAGGTCCGGTAAAAACGCAGACTGCCTGCGGCGGCTACCTCTCTCTGTACGCAGGGTTAGGTCCGGATTTTCTTAGTTGTATTGATCTCCTGGTTGTATATTGTTGCAAGGCAAGCATTTGGGAATTTCTCTGAAAAATTTGGGGATTTTCTGCATTTTCAATATACCCGGAAAAGAGTGGCTTGTTGGATGGGTGAAATAAATGAAATAATACTGATAGAAAGAAACTGAGGCATTACATGATACATTTTGTGTGGCAACCAGAGTTTTTATTTATTTTTTTGTCTATCTAGATGTTTGAATATGAGCATTTGGTCT
The DNA here is from genome assembly GCA_022829145.1 of Albula goreensis. NCBI lineage: Eukaryota > Metazoa > Chordata > Actinopteri > Albuliformes > Albulidae > Albula > Albula goreensis. The sequence goes on along the minus strand of CM040761.1, from coordinate 6,375,801 downwards.
GTTAGTTCAGATCTCAGTCTGTTCTTTTTCTTAAATCAATGCATTGTGAGTCACAACTATTAGTTGTGTGTGATATTGATAGCTGCTCACAGTGACATTCTAAAGCTCTTATGAGCATTACATAGAACGTTTTGGACTGCCTATAATTTGTTTGTTGACACACCTGTACAAAATGACTCTTCAACGAGTAATGATGTTTCACCTTAGGTAATGGACCTTATTGTACAAGATTCTTAATTTGGTATATGATGTTGGGTCACAGTTTTTAAATTAAAATCAGCCACAGGGCCTCTGAAGTAATTAATTGACTGGACCTCACTTGCTCTTGGATCCTTTGGGGAGGGGGGAGGGCGCCGCTAAGCTCTTGCTTTTTTAAACTGTTAACCAGTCCTAATCCTTGACCATATGTTGTTGCATACGTGTATTTGCAAGCCACACGCCTTTGAAAAATTGAGAGTCTGAGGAAAGAGGATGTATGAGATTACCAAGTTTACGTAAATGTGCACTAATCGTCATTAAGTGTTACTTTACAGGTGAGTTGCTCGGCCTTTCTTTCTCTTGAGAGACAAGTGGCACCGGTAATCAGCGACACACAGCTGGACCCTCTTGCTGAAAATCTAGGTCAAGTGAGGTGGTGACGCTTGCCAGCCTAGTGGGTGTGAGAAAAAAACCTGACCTTCTGTCACTGTGTCTCCTCTCCATAGTCTGGACAGGTTGAGTTTTCAGCCTAACTCATAAGTCAATTAGCAATATGGTCCAACTCTACCTTCCCAACAATTGTAAACTGCGGAAGACACAGATACCGGGGAAAGTATCTGACCTTGGGAAAGCGAATAAATCGCTCCGACTATAGAAAAGATATTACTTTTATTGGTTTATCCGTTTTTTCTGAATGACGAGTTTTCTTTGGGTTACACATGCAAATTGAACTACTGCAGATTACACTTTGAAGTGTGTCCAAAGAATTTGGTATGTTTCAAGCAATGTCATGCAGCTGATTTCGAATAGAAGCGGTACTGTATTATCAATACGCTGAGGTTGTCTTTGACCAGTGGATGTGAAGTGGTTGGTCTCTTAGCAACTTATTTCAAATTCACAGTATAATACTACTGCACAACAAAGGCGAGTCCCCCTTGTGGAGTAAGTTAATATTCTGACAGGAGGTCATGTTCGCCAGGATACCCTTTTTACGACTAGATCCAGTTTCGGCTCCTGTAAGGAGATCTTCGAGGCAGTTCCTATCTGTACGGTGCAGCATATGTAACCCTTCGTCACGAAATGTATTTTCCATACTAATTGTGCTAAAACAAAATTAAGTAATGATGCACTTAAAATAGACTTCCGTCAATAATTGTGGTACCCAGTTAAAGGTGCGTTTGTCTGATTAAAGTCAAATAATTGAAATACTACAACAACATTATTAAGCTACATAAAAGCCTTTTTTGTCATCGTGCAATTTGGAAATAGATTCTCATGAAATACTGACTTAGCCTATGTTTGCAGTGCACCATAAAAGTGCATCATTTGCTTGCTCTATGCAGGTAGTTATTTGTTTGTATGATGGCACAAACTCACACACAGATATTGCATACTTTCACAATTCTTTCTCTGACTAGGGACACATTCTTAACGGGTCTTACAGCTTTTCTCCATTTGACCAATCAGCACTAGAGTACGCGCTTGTCCTGTGTGGTTTCCAAGGAGATGCACTGTGCAAAGGGGGCTGTCTCGCAGCGCTACCCTGGGGACAGTTTGAGGAAGGTTCCCGTGTAACATACTGTGTTACCGGAGCTCAAGCAACAAAGGGAAGCAGAAAAGGTAACATTCACCGTTCATCGGTGGGGAAAGAAGGAGTGAACAAGGCTTAAATAGGGATACGTCGATGAGAGTACGTTTGGTTTAAAAGGGAGTTCGAGGCGCACAGCCTTGTTCTCGTGCCTAGCTAGTGAAACTGCTGGATAATTCAAAACCATTCACAGAAGGGGATTTGCACGTTCTGATGGGTGTTAGCTGTAGCCAACCTTACATTCAAGACGAAGAGTAACGGTGAAAGATCAATGTGAGTAAGGAGCGTCTCTCGTTCAAATACAATGTAGCTAGTACTTAATTATATTAAAACATTAAAAGATCCACATTATGTACTTTTAAGTTACAAATTGTTACAAATGATGCAGTTGATGGTAGCTCGTATATCAAATTTATAAGACTCAATTAATATTTACTTAATTCTTTCTACCTCTTATTATACAAGCATGATATTTTGCTGATTGTTATGTTGCTGTTGAAATGCTGGGGTTGAGTCACAATGTATGAACTCATGCTATTGTTTACTTGATCAATGTTTTCTGGAGTCCCGGTTATGCTTGATAGGGGCAATATGTTTACAAGTGACACATTGATTGAACTTCAATTCTCTCACCTCTTAAACGTATGTTAAACACATGGTATTAGCAGGTGCTGCTCTGGACGTTTAGAACTGAGTTGCCCAATAGGTTACTTGTCATGTTGTTTTGCCACATGGCTCATATATCAAGTTTTACATTTTACAGTGAGAAGAAATTACGGTAAGCACGGTTAGTCTACTAAGCAATTACCTGTGTGCAATAAAGAGCGTGCATTGACTTTTTCCATCCGTCTCACGTTCGCCTCTTCATGAATAGCCCAATTAGAATAAAATGTGTCATGGCTTCTTTCATGGATATCGAAAAACCTCAGCTGCAGGCACCAGTAAGAATATATGACGGGAAAACTGTGAAAGGCGTTAATCGATAGTAAAATATTTGTTTTACTTGCTTCAGCCAACGATTTATGGTCTTTGCATTATTTGCAGTTAAGTGTGATTACGGTGTAAGTGGCAGTCAGTGTATTTCGTGGTGTCTTTGCTTTGTCTATAATAAGTGGAGTTTTATATTCTACCACACTACGACTAATATGAAATCAAAGCGAGTAAATGGAATTTCACCAAATTATTAAAATCATTATGTTGATATTATATGTATTTTATTTGTTTGTGCGGCGTTCCTTAAGCTGTCTAAGCAAAATTGTTTCAATAGACAACATTTTCCATCTAGCGTATGATGCTTCAAATAGGTATTTTCGGGTTGATAGTGTTCATGTTTACAAATGTTACGGTTTCATTCATGATACTGTCCAGCGTTATACAAACACTACGTTAGACCTATCGAAATGAAGCTGTGTAATGCCTAATAAAAAATTAAAAGGATAATGAAACCAGAAATATTACTTTCTGGTGGAAAAGGCTAGTTTCCTCACCGGTTCCGGGGGGACAGGATGCTAATGCAAATGAGTGTGCTGTCCGTCCACTCTATTCTGCGGTCCTATGAGGCTACACGATCTGAACAGTAGTGTAATGAAGTCGGTGTTGCCCCATGCCGCTTGCCTACCTTTAAATACTTTTGCATGAGGAGAAAACGTGGCAGGAGTAGCAGCGGCACACAGCCAACACACACCACTGCTCCTGTAAAGGAGCAGGTTGCGCACAGGGTCCTGCCGTGAGGGTTAAGCAGGTAGAGAATGGGGCTAAGCCTTTCATTACACCGAAGAACAGGTGGACTCCAGCTGGTAACCGTTAACACTGAAGGAAAGTGTGGGTAGAGGTGCTCAGCTGTTGCCATTGTAACAGCCTCCAGACCGTGCCTGATGATTTCAGCTAACGATGCCAGGTTGGTGCTGTGAGAAAGTGGAGCCATTGCTTAGATGTGCAGTTTTTCCCTTGGAGGTGTAGCATTAGAGGATGTGTCTAGAGCTGACTTTCATAAGGTCGGTCTAACTTTCCATGTTTGTACCTCTGAGTAAGTTAGTTTTTATAGCAGAATATGATTTTTTTTGGGGGGTCTGGTGTTCACCCTTTGGCTGTGGAATTTTACCTGTATTCTGTGATTTTGCTAAGAACACACCTCTTATCAGCTCATTAAATATTGATCGCAATTGATTTTTTGAGTGGTTTTTGATATCTGCATGCTCTTTGATTCTGGATTTAAAAGGACGGACTGTGGCCGGGGCCATACTTTGCACATTGTAACCGGTCCCCCTGGGGCAGTTAGGCAGTACCCCATGTCATTTCATTGCAAAGAAAAGTCACTTGTTTTTCCCCAGGGTAAATGAAGACACAAGCAAAGGCCCTCTCCCCATCTGTTAATGACTTTGATTTAAGATTCGCTCAGGGGAGGCCGTCTCTCTTATCCCTTCCACAGAAATGCTTTCATACATGAAGGATGGGTTGGGCGTAAAATGTCACTGCATGTGATTTTAATTGGTTCTGTTTGAGTTCATCTTAAGATCAACTGTCCGGAAGCTTTCTCTAATGCAATGTAGTCAAGCGCACCATTAGTCGGTCTAAGCATGCAATCCCATTTAAGCATAAAATATTGTCACTGGGAACTTATTTAGGAAAACATGAATGTTATTGTTAGTGGTGCTATAGAAAAATGCTGTCGCATATTAGCATAACAAAGCATGAGGAATGATTAATTTGCATAATCTGCTCCTGGCTTCAGTCATCTAGCATGGAAAAGGGTTCCAACCAAGCATGAGAGGATGTCACCGTGATTGACAGAGTGATATAGAGTCACCTTCACAGAGCCACTAATGGCTGGGACATGTTGAATCCATGAGCCACACGTTCCTGTTTCTAAGTAATAACCGTTATTTATTTGAACAATGTATTGAACAAAGGTTGGCTGACACTGTTCTAGTTTTATTGCCTCTTTTTGGGCCGTCTTGTGGTGCAGCAGCAGAGGTCGATAGCACTAGAGTTAATAAGACAGGGTAATTACTCAGACCGTGGCAGTGGATATCGTTGGCAGGTGACGGTCTTCCCAGCACATTGCTGATGCATACTTGAAACTCTCATCATGATGCACTCTTTTAATTTGGAGCATTAATGGGGAGAATACAATTTATATTCTATTAAACTGTTGGCTAGGATCAGGACTTTAAGTGAAGTCTTGATCTCAGTATAGGTAAAGATCACTCTGAGTCATCAGAACAGTTATTTCATCCAAAGCCAAGTCAAAGTACAAAGATGCAAATCAGTTATTGATAGTTTAATGCAATTAAACCTGTTTTAAAATAACCTTTTCTGTCGGATGGTTTCTGATGCCTTTCAGGATTATATTTGTTAGAGAGGACTGGAACACATGAGAGAACAATTAAGTAAGGACGTCTCGTTTGCATACTGGTTTATTATGTGCTACTGAAGGGAGAGTGTGAACATGCATTGATTTAATCTGCCTTTGTCTTTTCCGTCTTGTGAATTTTCTGGAGGGGTTTTCTTTTCTGGCATAAACCCATTGTGTGGTCTTTACACTGTCAAATAGTCATACAATTACAGACCCCAAAGCTTTGTGGCAAGGAAGAAAATAAAAGGCTGTACTTAACGTGTTCGAGGAGACTGGGGTGACAAATGTCATTTCTGCCCCCCGTGAGTAAATAGATTTGCTGACACGGCGGTGTGTGGGGCACGGTCCTATCTCTTACACATCGTCACGGTCCTGGCCTGGAGTTCATTTGTATGCAGTATGTTACCCAATGCAATTACAGTTCCAGTGAATATTGCATGATATACGACAGAGCGGAGTACCGAGTGAGGCCATCGTATGACTTCACTGGTGATGCACTGAGAGAGGCTGCGATGGTACAGAGACGGGGAGCGTCCACAGAGTCCCCCTCTCCCTCTGCAGATACAGCACTGTAGCAGCCCAGAGAGCCTGGCTGTAAGGGGGAGGTCCTTCCCCAGGAACCGAATGACGTCAATTCATCCTGCACTTGCCCTTGGAGTGCAGAACATTGGCTTTTTTTTTTTTAAGAATATAATCCAGCTCCCCTAAAAAAGAAAATTACAGCACATGCACAGACAGGATTTTCAGGGAGCTGATGTGCAGCAACCGCACTAACCAAAATGCAGTGGATGGAGAGGTCACAAACCTGCATTGTATTTTATTTCATTTTATTTGACTCGATTCGTTTCATTTATTGTGCATTTTTATGGCTTTTCAACTGCCATTGCTATTGACTTCATCCGCCAAGGCGTACCGATGTGCGTGTGTGTGTGTATGTGTGTGTGCGCGTGCGTGCGCACAACTGGATTATAAATAGTTCCCATTGTGTCCCATAAAACAGAAATTGCAGCTGGACAGAGAGAAGCAGCTGTAGACAATGGGCAATGTGTTTTTTGCACTGCACCCCCCACAACCCCGCCCACCCCCCCACAAACAGGCAGTAAACAAAGGGCACCAGGCGGGTAGCAGACCCGCACAGCGACACTAAAACCATGCCATTGTGCGGAGCCACTAATTACCAGCAGTGTAATTAAAGGACACACAGCTGGGGCATGATCATGGCACCAAACACTTTACACATGTGTCTGTTTTTATACTGATACAGCAATTTACACAATTGCCCCACCCACCAAAACTGTCGTTCATGTCTTCTCATGCCGAGCGCTGATTTTTGTCCCTATGATTGGTTTTGCTGCACCAAAGTTGTCAACTTAAACCTTTTGTGACCTGAACCTGTAACTGGATGGTTGCCTTTTCAAGCCCAAATTTAGGCACTGTTTATTGAGCTATGACCATGGTCCCCAACCAGGTTTGATTCAGTGAGTAAATGTACAAGGGTAAGTCAGAAATTATTGCTATAAAATCATAGAAACCTGTATTAAACAAAAATATCAAAATGTGAAGCTATTGTTTCTCAACATATCCCTCATCTAGGTCTATTCACTTCTGAAGGCGGTGTTTCCATCTCTCTAACCCTCCTCTGAAGAATTCTGTGCTCTTCGATTTACACCATGTCAAAACAGCAGTTTTGGCATCATCAAGGGATTCAAACTGTGTTCCTTTTAAATGTTCTTTGAGTTTTGGGAACAAAAAAGTCTGAAGGGGCAAGATTAGGCTGTAGGGTGGTTGGGGTAAGGTTTCCCAATGAAATTTTTATAGGACAGTCCTTTGCTATCCTCAAAGAATGAGCAGGTGCATTGTCATGATGGAAAAAATCCTCAGCGCAACTTTCCTGGCCTTTTTCTCACCAATATAATATAACCATAAAACCCCCAAATGATTTGGGAAGATTTCCAATTGAGTTTTGTTAAAAATTTGATTCTAGCCCAGAAAGACCAGAAAGTGATGATTTTCATCCTTATTTATTTGCTTATCTATTTTATAATTGGCATAACAGAACCTGACTGTTCACAGAGTTATTACTGTATTAGCCCCACAATTTATATGCTCACATGCTGTAATGGAAATGTGTCCCAGTGCTCAGTTACATAAAAACATTCAGAATGTGCAGACAAAATACAAAAGAGTACATAACAGCAACAGAAAAAGAATCTTATATGCAGCAATATAAGGGTATACAGCCGTAGGGGTTGTACCATGAATGTGTTCAGAACCTGGAAAGTTCAGTGAAAACTATGCGGTATGGTGGACTGGCCCAAAGACAGGTGCAGTCACTAAATTGACCTCATAAAAGAATCAAAAAGTGACAACAGCACATGAACAGTGGTAGTGTGCAAGAAATGTTTCTATCATCAGTTTCCCAAGACCTACTTTTTCTGCCTGATGAAAAACACAAGTGGGAAATGAATGGCCCTTAGACTCAGGATAGAAGCGAAAAAGGTCACTTAATAAAATGCTAATACCAGCACTTACCGTCCACGCTCTGGCGAGCAAACAGGACCTGCTGGGGGGAAGCTTTAAAATGGGCACAGCTTCAGACGTCACCCTTGCATTTTTTCCATGATGCCCGGTCTGTGCCAAACAGATGTAGCTGAGGCTGAAATCGATGTAGTCCATATCCATACAGAGTCTGCTCCTTGCCTTGTTATTTCACATCATCCTTGAATCCATATCCATTCTTTTCATTAAAACACAAATCTCTTGCAAACTGTTTTCCAGTGGCACCTGCAGTAATTAGACTGTCACTGCCTGTATGTGTCTTGCCTAGGCCCAGACACCAGACATGTTTTAAATCTGCTATTGACAGGTGGGAATTTGTATTCTGCACATATAATGATGTCACATGACATGAACAGTGATGAACTGTATAGATTCCTCAAGTCATAAAATGCACCACAAGGATATTTGACTGTGACGAAGTACAGTCCTAAAAAAAAAAAAGCTTTGGTTTGATATAGCAGACAGTTAATGCATCTGTCTTACAGGGGCCATTTGCTCAGCATATGTCTGGTGCATCCAATTAAATGTTTTTGCTGAGGTTAGTTTAAAATGCAGATATATTTAGATACATGATCAATCATACCGTAACTGTAATTTTAAGTAAATGATATAAGGTTCCCTGCAGTTTTATGCATTACATGTGTATAGCAAAAACTATGTGCACACATTTCCATTAGTGGCAGTGATATGGCATCCCAACCCATGGACATTCTTCAGTGCAATCTGCACTTGGACCACACTGTCATAGTCATAATTCAGCAATTAGATGACAGACACAATTGGATGTCTCGTTAGTGTTTCGTTAATGACATCATTTAATATCAATCAATGAGGGAATTCAAATATGACATACTTTGGCAGAGTGAGCGGAGTCTGGCGATGAGTTCAGCCCGTACCTGTATCATGACAGTTATTTCCAGACAAGGAGACACACAGCAGGACTTGCTGAACATCCTGTCTTGATGCAGTACTCTCCCTGTCAGCAGTGACTGAGCAAAGCAGAGTGAATGAGCCACAGACTAGGGTTCTCTAACTGTGCCCTGTCCCCATCAGACCCCCTAACCCGCCACTGTGACTCTTCTGTGGTCATTTATCTGTGCACTTTACTTCACTCTGAGTGGCAGTGAGGTAGAACTATGGATGAAGATCTCGCACTTGAGGGTATTTTTAGGAACATTAAGCCACCCCTACAGTTACAGCCGTTCCATGCCAAAGCACTCTCCCCTTTGCAGATGACTGAATCGCGTTTCTATGCACAAGAAGCCGACATCCTTCATCACTTGTACCCACTTGTGTTTATGAAAAGGTATCATATTCAGTCAAGCATTTTGAGAATGCAAAATGCCATAGACACAGTGAAGTGCTTCTTTTGTGACAGTCCAATACTTATTTTTCACACGTCTGACGAAGGCTTTGCCCAAGGACATTTATTGACCCCTTGTCTCCCTGAATGCTGATAAATTCCCGGACTTCCATTGCTTCCATTGTTGGTCTGAGCATGTTAACTGACTACGCTAAGAGAGTGGGTTTCATTGAGAATTCAGGTCAGGTTCCATGTGTGGATATTTTTTTGGGGGGGTGGTGGAGTGGGGGATTATCCTCAAATTGGCTGAATCGGCATGTCTCCGCTCCACTGTGCAAGGCAAAAGGGCTAGTCAGTCGGTCTCTTAATATGACGAGAGGCTTTTCAACACAATATTTCCAGCTTCAAGCCCAGCTTATAATCACCTCCCTCACTCCTGTGTTTGATTTTTTTTTTTTTTGCCTGAGAGCTACAGGAGTCATTATTGAAGCAGCATTCTTGATTTATCTCAGTCTTCCCCCTCGGTCTCTGGGCTTAGGCATTTTTCACCAAAAGGAAAATAAGGACAGGGTCCCACTGGGTTCCTGTTAAAGCCTCAGTGGAAATGCTCATTTCAATAAGCGGCAGAATGTGGGTCCTCATTGTGAACTCAGGATGAAATATCTCTGTCATTTATTTGTTACCTTCCCTCAAAATGAAACCCAAGCCAAGCGACCCTGTCACTCATCCTGACAAGAGGCATTTGCCACCATCAAAAAGAATATTATTGTCTTCAGCTAAATAAAGACCCCACCTGTTATATACAGACCCTGTTTATAATTACACCTGCAGGCTACGCATTATAATTCCATACCTCTGCAGTAATACGCAGAACTGGTGTATTAATTATAGATGCTGTAGCATTTTTAATTAGCGCACTTTGTTTGAACGGTCAGGGTATCAAGATCACGTTATCATCCTCGGGGCCCATGAGCGTAACTATGTTATGACAAAAGAGCCAGTGTTTTTGTAGTAATTATGGAAATTAGGGACAGACAAAAATGTATGTGTTATGCAATGTATAGTAATGTACCTTTTAGGCTGAGAAGAGATTTTTAGACCCAGTGGTCTTCCAAATCAGATTGGTTACAGTGACCTCCTGCTCCCTTGGCGTCCTTTGTCTGCTTGCCTAAATATTCCCGGTCACCAACGCAGAAAATACTCAGCATTGCAATTTATTCGTTGCACAGTTTCTGGCAAAAAGGCTCATTCCCTTAATCTACTCTTTGTTGTGTAAATATTGAGGCTTCAAAAGTGTGTAGCTCTTCGTATTTCCATAAAAATTACTACAGCATGTGCATTTTTATGAGTGTGCCTGTGAGTTCCTCTGCCTTTCTCCTCTCCACCCTGGGAGATGGACCGTTCAGACAAAAGGAAGGTATTTATTTCAGTTTGAGAGACTTCTGAATGCCAGGAATATCGATTCTCATTCAGAGTTGCTTTATTCCTGTGCCAGAGGCTAATCTTTGATGGAGAATAGTCCGTTCTATTGACCGGCCTACGTATTATTGAAATACCTGACCTTTAGGTGTACTCAACTGTAGCTGAGTGCTTCCATTCTCATGCTATGTTTACAGTAAATGAGTGAAGGTGTTTGTTTTGCGGCAGGGTGGTAATCTGTGTGTGTGAGTGAGTGGTCTCAAATGCTGCATTGGGTTTTTGGTTTTTAGCAGAGTCACTCTGATGTTGAATAGTGTATGAATAGTGTATGAGTGTATTCTATGGGCTCACTCGCATCCATTAATGGAGCTTTCCCCGTTTCCCTCTTCTGAGATGAAAGCCGCTAGTTCCCTGTGTGCATTTTATACTTTATCTCCTATTCATACAGTCAGTATGGGCATAATACCCAGTATGGGCATCATAGTGATGGTTGAAATGTGGGTTCATAAACCCTGTTAGGGTGGAGCTGCATCCAGCTGTCAATCATGTCAAGCACTTGTTTGCACCAATTAAAAATGTTTTTGTGTCCACAGCCATTGTTGTCATTTGTCCAGTTATTCAGTCACTGATGTTATATGATGGCTCCTCCCATTTTGGGTTCAATGAGACCTCATTCCCCTGTCTCTAGGGCCAACCATGGAAATTCCATTTCATTTGAGAGGCTCGTGAGATGCTGACTCCTGACCCGATTTATCAGTGTATCATGCACAGGGGGATTATATTAGCGTGCGGTCCCAACATACAGCCCCCTCAGCCATAGGCCATTTCCTGACTGCGCTGCTAACTTGGTAAATGTGACTGAGAGCATCAGTGCAAACTGTGATCTCACGAGCCCTGCAGCCTGCTATCCCCAGAATGAAGGCCACCGTGTTTCACAAATATCTCAACCTCTAGACATGACCTCTAAGGCTGTGTCACTAATCAATGAGGTGATCAAATTTTTCCATGTGAATATTGAACCTGAATAATTGGGTCATTACGTTTTGTTTTGTGGGTATAAATAACCCAGTCTATGCTTTTGAAATGTGTTAAAGGCTGTTAAAGGTTGGTAGCCATTTGAGGTGAAAGTTTAAAAGCTCATTATATGGTATGGAAAAAGCTTGCTGTGGAGAAAACTTTGATTTTTGGCATTACAATTAACATTCACAGATTATTGCAATTTCTCTTAAACTCTGTCAAAGGACATATTTAAATGAATTGGTTTTTTCACTATTTACCATTACATTTTAGTACTTTTTCGTCTTTGAAAGACTGCTGTTTTATGAATGAGAAAATAATCCATGTTAAATCATATGGGAGAATTTTGTGGAAAAATCAACAAAATTGGAGGATTTAATGACCCACTTAGCTTTTTAAAGTAATGAAATGAAACAGTTTTATGCTCTGCCAAAATGACTGATCAGAGTATCATATTAAATCATAAACATGAAGTCTGTGGAACACCTGCCGGCTTATGTCTAATACCGTATATGTGGTCCTTCAGCCTAATTTTGATAATTAATGAGAATTTTCTGCTTCTTGAAGAGCTTCGCAAGTCAAGCGTGAAGCTAATTCGCACATGAGACACCAGCAATCAGCCCCGAAACTGCGTGATTTGCTTTTTCAGGCTGGGAAATTTGGGAGACTCACCGGCTCCTGAAATGAAAGTGCTCACGGGCCAAAGATTCACACACGTTCCAATGTAAACACTGATGCTAATGAAAACAGAGTCCACGCTGCATGGGCCCGAGGGGGTCACTGTAATGTATGTATCCCAGTGTGTAAAGTAAACTCCATCCTTTGTGCATTGTGTCGCGGGGCCTATCACTTGAGTGATTGTTTCCCCCATCTGGCTGGTCAGTAAAGGCCTACATTGTGTCGCACAATGACAGCGCAGTTGCCAAGCACGGAGGCCCTTGCAATGCAAACAAACAAACGGGATATATTTTTACGACATCCTGCATTTTTAGGTGCCCCTGAAAAACATTTCCGTACGGTCTCCCTTACACACAATGCATTGTGCTACCCATGGGAGATCATGGCAATCGTCACTGTACGATCTTGACATCACTGCAATTTTGTATAGAGCATAATCTGTGCCTGTGTCTGTGTGTATTCGACTGAAATACAAATATTGTTCATCTATAACCTTCAGGTCCTTTTGTCCAACATTTCCTGTTCTCTGACTTTTGTCAATAAAGGCCCCTTTTAGTATCATGGAACATATGACATGTTCATTTTGAAATAGCCCTTCCTCACAGATACGTTGTGCTAATTCTCAGCCTCAGTCACATCAGCTGTGTAATTTGAACTGCTATGTTTAATCTACGGCGTGCAACAAAAAATGTAATAGGAAGTTCCTTTTGAAAGAGGTTTTCTCTGTAAATGGCTGACGATGATTCACTGATCATAGGGCAGGGCCATTCATTATTGAGGGGCTGGTAGAGCCCTCATAAATTTTAATCCCAGAGTCCTTCAGCACGGTCATGCTGTGTTCTGGCTAGTCCCTAGTGTCAGGGCCACCTTCCTGACACAGGCTGTAATGGGTGAGGATGCCAGTGGGATTGATGGCGCTCAGGACAAATAGATCTTTGATCCCGATCTTTATCAAAGTAATGGACTCAGAGACACTTCTAAAACCCCATGCCATGCTGGTTTTCCTGGAGCTGCTTGGTTTAAAAGGGATTAGGAAAGGCTTTTAACGAGGCAAGTGGTTTGACTGATAATCCAAATGATTATTAATAACTTTGCTGAAATGGCCAAGTAATGCTGTTTTTCATCTCTAGTGCATACCAATAAGTTAAAAATATGATCAGGTCTTTACCTTGTTTTTATCCTTTCGCATACCTTGTCTTTCACATATCCATTCATTTATAATTTGAGCCTGGGATTAATTTATTTGTTTTTGTAAAAAGGCAATATGAATATTAAAAATAACCATAGGGAAAGAGTAAAATTTTACAGAACTGATGAAACACAGAATAAGTAAGTGGCCCATAGAAGACAGATTTGTGCCTGCAAGGTCTAAACGAAAACTCCTAGCTTTTTGTGTATGTTTTGCTTCAGTAGTACTGACTTAAAGAATTGAAGTTTCCATGGGATTTATTGATTTTTTTCCCCCCCTAGAAAAGTCAGTTCAAGCTCCATTTAGAAACACTTGTTAAAAGACACTTGCTAGATAAACCAGCATTTTTTTTTTCCAGGAAACAGCCTCAGGTGCCCTCTAACGAGATATGGGTGAAATTAAGTTCACAGAATGTGATTGGCTAGCATTAAGTGTTTCATTTTGTCTTTAGTGCAAATCGAAATGGAAAATCCCCAGTACTCCTCTCCCAGAGCTTGTCTGCTGCAAGAGCAGTGAAGAGGATGTGAAGGGGGAATTAAAGCTAGGGAGGAAATGTGAGACCGTGGCCATTGATGTCACAGAGAAACGGGTATCCTCTCCATGATGGGATCAGCTGCACCCTGTTTGATCTTCACAGCATGCTTCTAATATTCGAAAGCTCCAGGACAACACATTTCCAAAGAGTGTACTTATTCATTTGGGCTCCTCACTTTTAAATAACAAACCGGATAAGCTTAGTCTAACTCCTTGTACCGTAATGCCATTCTTGGGAGTCCATTTTCTTGTTAACCTTTTTTATTCAGGGACATTAATTTTCATGTTCACATGTGTTTGTGTTTCAAAATAATGCGCTTTGCTTTGTCTATCGATTTCCACGCCGGCAGAAATACTCCAAGAGTGCCCGTTACAGCAATAAATTGCTCACTCACTGAAGGAAATGAAATGTTTAAAGTGCATTAAACTCTCAGTGAGTTTTGCTGACGTGCTGTGCCACGCCAACAATGAGCCAAGCTGTTTTTAAAAGGCCTTGGGGGAAGTCCATAGCGTGGGGTGATGACGGGAGGGCAGGAGCGCTGGCTTGTTGTGATGGATTGTTGAGATGAAAGAAAAACAAAGGAGGGAAATATTTGCTGTTTGCAGACGCAAACTGACCAAAGGCCTTGACAGACTGCTCGCCCAGGCCCCATTTGGCAGGGAAAGGGGGCTGGGAAAGCTGGCCCACAGCTGATGATGTCTGTCGCCCTCCAAAAAGCTGTGCAGTTCCCAGAGGAATGGGGCCATTTTTGGACCATATTGGAGCCAGTATGGGGAGATTAACCCATTCCTTATGCCACGGGAATGCTGACCAAGCATGCCATTTCATGATAACAACGGACAGCTAATACGCTTACAAAAGTGCCCCACAGGACTTGTGAAAAATACTGCAGAAAATGCTTTATAAATCGGCCTCGTCCTTACCACAAATCGGCATGTCCGACACAGGGCATTTTTCAGTGGGCAAGGAGCCTGTGATAAATGAACATATGGACTTAACGGATGGGAGAGGCTAATTCAGAAGGAATTTTCTGCCAATGCGGTCTGGTCGGAAGTGGGAGGTGATTTTCTTTCTCAACACCTGACTGCTTTGTCAATGAGGAATCTTTGGCTTAGCATCCCTGACCTTCATTTTAAGTTCGCTTTAATGTGTCCGCTATTAGTTGTAACACGGCCCACAGTCTGTGAACTAATTAGTTTATAAATAATTTTGTGAGGTTTATTCAGTATGCAATCTGGTAATGGTCATGCAGGGGACAGATTGCTGTTATGTGAGAAGCACAGTATATTGCCAGCTGTTCAGCTAATTTATTTTTTTGCTTAAAAAAATATCACTTGACTGTGAGCTAGCGTGATTAATTAGGATTATATAGCAGGGAATTAAAGATTAAAGATGTTGTGTGGAGATGCTGCCAAAATGCTGCCCTGCCTTAAGGGGTTGGTGAGTTGGGTTGGGTTGGGGTGGGGTGGGAGGGAGTGGCGGAAGGATAGGGGTGAGAGACAGTAGGTGTGAGACAGAGGCTCTTTTGCCTCCTACAGAGACCTAGTGTCAGCCCCCAGCTCCCAGTGCAACCAGCACCACTTCCCCCAGGTCTCCATGCCGACCGAGGGGAGCATCCAGGAGCATGCTCAGTGAGACCGCCTCTCCTGTAACAATAGCCTGGAGAGGGCTGGTGAGCTCACGCATTGTAAAGGCTCCACTGTGGAGCCTTCAGCTCCTGTGTGTGGAATGGGAGCAACTATCGCTGATCTCTCAAGACATTCACTCATACACATCATTACCACAAAGGTCAGCAAATGTGGCTTTCAACATTTCATGTGCAGTATGTGGATAGATATAACCTTGGTGTAGTTTTTGGTTATTTCATATGAACAATCACAATTTTCTTTTAGATGGGAATGTATATATGCACAAGTAAGTTCATTTTAATACTGTGGTGAAAATGGTAAAGAAATTTTCAAACTCTGCTATATTTACCAAATGCACATACAGCACTCATCTTCATCTAATATAAAGATAATCTGTCAAGGCAGATTTGCACTATATGGATGGATTATTGTATAGATTGAAATCTATTATATTCAAAATAAGTAGATTATTTTAAAATACACTGTATATGTCTAATACTAACCTTAAAATTTTATGTTGGATCAAGACCAAATTTTAATGAACAATTAAGTGTTTACACTTGTTTGTATAGCATGATTTTAAAGATGGATAAATTACATACTCATCATTGTTGTCATTGTTGGCCTTCATTAAATTCCACATTTCATTAATGTGTCCACTTAGAAATTAATAAACTGTGTAATGTTTAAAGAGATCCTGTAAAAACACAATTTCCAAATGTTGAAGTTTGCATTCTTGATTTGAAAAGACACCCAGATCAACTGGCGTTCGGTTTGTAGATTTATTTCTGCTCCTGCACATCAAAGGGTGAGGAATAATTAACTGGCAAGCTCGCTGTCTGGTCTCACACTGTCACATGATCTGGTGTTGTGAAGGGCCCGCTGGTCATGCTTTACTGACCCTTTCATTCGCTGTGGAGGAGAGAAACAAGAGACTATCACGCAGCATGGATCACAAGGGTGGTCTTCCCAGCCAAATCCACACTTCTCAGGCACTGCCTGGCCCGGCTACACAGTTAAACCCTTCACTAGTATCGCGGGCACCCGCTTGTAAGGGCCTTACATAAGATTAATTAAATAAGTGACTCAGTCCATTGATTCATGGTTGAGACGACGGTCTCCGGTTTCTGAAGTGGATCGCATACACGGATCGTTACGGAGCAGGTCAGTTGACCCCCGTCCCAGCGTCCGCTCCTACACGCAAGCAGAGAGCCGGTGTAACGCAGGCCGGAGAGAGCCCTCGGCTCAGCAGCGTATTTCAATATTTCATTTTGTGAGAGGAAGCATGCTTTCCCAGGGAGATGTATCTTGGCTCACAAGAAAATGGGAAAATAAATTGAGCTGACACATCCAGGTTACTATTGGTCATCAGGACTGTTCACCAAAGACAAGGGCAGAGAGAGGTGCAGGGAGCGAAGGAGGCTCCGATCACTGGGAGAACTTAAAAATGTATGTGTGCAGATGTCTGACAGAAAGAGATCCTTGCAGGGTTTTGGAGACCTGCAGCCTCTGAATGCATTGCATTTCCACTGCACAGCAATATAGATTGCTGGATGTTTCAGATATCTGCTATCCTCTGTCCTTTCAGGAAATATTGCAAATGGACAAGATTAGATTAATTTTGGTGCTCTGTATTTCATCATTATACATTTTCAGCAATAAACCCAGGAACACTGTCTCTTGCTGGGATTGCAACTTTCATGACTTGTGTGGTCGCCAACTCTGTCCTTCTTGAGAGTCTTCAGATTAAACATTACACATTTGACAAAATTATTATAACAGCAGTATTATGAGTATCAGTGTTATTGTCCAGAGTCTCAACTATAGATATATGTGTTTCCTGCTGGGCTGACTGACAGACTTGTGAGACTGTCGCCACCAAAGAGGTAATCGGCCTCAGACATGATCCATCACTCCTGCGCCGAGTGGTGAGCTCATTACCGCGTGTAAGAGGAGCTGACAGCTGATCGATGGCTTTCCCTCCCGCCTCATCAGCTGTCCCCTCTGTGCTCTCAACTCAAGCTCCTCAGGCTCCCAAAAAAAACCCCCGCCTCAGCCTCCCCCACCCCCAAACTCAGGGGAACCTGCCACCTGCAGATTCCCTCGTCCACCATCAAACTCCCAGCTCTGATGTGCTTCATCACTCTCCAGTCTTCAAAACCATAGAGGAGTCTGCATTTTGTCCCCAGTTATGATTTATTTTCCTGAGAACAGTGTTTTGGAGATGGCATGTTTAAAACTTCTTGTGTACTTTCTCAATTGAAAATACTCTGTCCCAGTACTCAGGCTAAATTTGGTCAGTCTAAATAAGGATATTTTAATTAACCTGAGAGGACTTCAATATTATTGGCTAAGACATGGCGCTCCTCAGTTTGTCATGAGGACAGTGCAGTGATGAGAAACATTAGTTCTTGTAATGTAAGTGTGGTTTTCAGATAAGATCTGGACTCTCTCTTACCCCTCTCAGTGTACACATGAGTCACTACCATCTGTTCTGCAGCAAAACCATGCTTACTCCCGGGCATGTGTTTATCAGCAGCAACCTCTGAGATTATTTCTCTCTATTTCTCGTTGTCTCTTTCTTTTATTCTTTTTTTTTCCTCTAGCTTTCTCCATTTCACTTTCATTCTGTCTTTCCTTTGTTCTCTCACTTACTCTCTCTCTTCTTCTCTCAGGATGTTGGCCATGTACGTGATCGCACGCACACAATGCATACACGTGTGTGTGTAAACAGGCCCATAGGCTGTTACTGTTTATCTTTCTCCTAGACCTCCTCCCTATCTTCCCCAGCTGTAGTGTGTTTACACGCCAAGGCAGCACTGATGTCATTAGCCTCTCTGGGACACAAAAACAGGAGGAAGTGTCAGGAGGCAAACAAGGAGGGCATTTCCACACACATGCTAATTAAGATACGCACAAGCAATTGTTTCGGTGTTTCCGTCTTTCCGAGCTTACAACACCACTTAACACTAATTTATCGTGACACAATCTTTAGACGGTCCTGCCTCGTTGGGACTGTTTTTAATTGTGTGAATTCAAATGAAAATGAAAACCACTGCTCTGTGGGGTAAGGTTTGACCTCACCTGTGTTTTGTGTTTATTACTGTCTCATTTTTGGTATAGTTGGTATGGCACAAATCCATTTTGATTTTGTTGACTTGTGGATCCTCTGCAGAGAGAGAAAATATCTGACAAAAAAAATGTTTGAATGCAGCTTTGCAGTTGATTTCTGTCTTATCTAATGGAGATATCCTTCTGTGAATTACTCTCATTGACTTAACAGTCAAAACGGCAGTTATAAAGCCCCTTCATTTCCAAAAGAGAATAAAAGAAAGGGATTTGAATGAATATGGCCTTGCCTTTATTTTCTACTCACAATCTTCCATCTCCTTTTCCCTCTGTGGACAAAAAATGTCAAGTAGATATATTTTTTCCTTTTCCACATATAGTATTCACAGTCCCATTATAGAGAATCTTTCCATATCCATGGTCCCCCATGAGCTAGTTGCTAACAAAAAGTTCAATGACTGAGATTTGCTTCACTGATTATCTGTGGTGTTGAGGGCTGGGGCTGTGTTACAGGAAGCATTGCTATTTATAGACGCCCTGCTTTGTGTGTGATAGCATTGGCCAATATATCCCTTGTGGCACAAGCACCATCAATTAAACAAAACAACCAACAATGCTGGCACGTTGACTTATATTTCATTATATTCTACCACAGCGTGTCTGCGTGTAGCATTTGAAAAAGGTCAACGATATTGTTTGAGCATATTGCTGTGTTTCTTTTATAATAATTCCCATCAACACAACCATCAGCTGCATAGAACTGAACTGAGCTCCCTCTGTCCCTGTTTTAGTCCACAAACTGCACAACGCATGTTCTGTGTCAAAAACAGTATGCACAGTATACAAGTGGAAAATTGCCATGGCTAAAAACAAGTGGGCACATGCTATCTAAATCTATAATTCAGAAGTATAATTCACACTTAGAAGTTTAAAATATTAATTATGCAAAATTACCGTAATCCCCACAATAGGGAACGCCCATGCAACACCTGCTTGAAGACACAGTATCTGCACATGGTCAATGCTTCCCCTACATACATTCATCTCAATGACCCCGTTTTCAACATGTAACCGTGGGACCAATGCTACACTACTGATCGTAAACAAGGTCTGACTCAAAACCCATCCTTAGAGTCTTCGCTTTGCCTCGGTTAAGTATCTGATTTCTGAATATCTGTTATTCCATCAAGGAAGAAGTGCCCCAAAATGCACTGCGACCCTTTGAGGTGTCACTCACAGATACTGTTAGACTGAACCCTTGATTGCATGTATTGGAAAAGAAGGAGAGAGACAGCTCTGCGCTGGGGTTTTTCGGGTCTGGTTCAGCAGCACGGGGAGCTGTCTCCTCTGGCTTTGAAACCTCTGAGTGCCCTGTCAGGATCCAGTCAGCGCTTTCCACCGCCCGACAGGGGGAGAGAACAGCATTTGATTATGCTGTGAGGTTCATTAGCGTAATAGGATCTGATCATATACTGCAGGTCTCTCCCTCTCGGGCGTTATTTATGAGATACTTACGGGAAATAATGCTCAGCATCTCTAAAGTGCTCCATTAAATGTGCAATTAAATAGAAATAGTTTAATTACATTGCACTATTTATTTGTGTGGATGCCTTTATATAAAAGGACTTCAGTGACCCCTTCAGTCTAGAGTCTAGTGCCGCAACAGTATCAATTCTGTCCACAACTGCCTAACTGGCACGATAGCTTTTACCCAATTATTCATATATATATTTTTAGATGGTTTGCATTTCAGTATTGTGGTCCAATGTTGATAGGAATCATTCATTACAAAATCCTACAGCGCATTAAGATGGATTTTACAGATACCCATAAGTCCTCTTATGCAAGTCATGGGATATAAGCACACAGATCAATCAGCTGCTGAAAAGCTGCACTCTGCAGTATAGTGGATATACCAGGGATCAGAGTGAGGGAGTCCTCGGATCGAGAGACACTCAGGTGTCTCTCAGAGCCCTCTTGCCATGATGGCTATTCGTTTTTTAAGAAATAAAGGTTTGACACACTGTCAGCCAAATATCCTCAAACAGGACACTGAAAGCAGACTGCTGGTTTAGGGAACATGAGTGCATCTGTCAGTCATCAGCTGATGGGGAGCTGTAACAGGTACTTGAGCAGACTGACACCAATATTTGAGCCTAATTATACTCCTTCATTTAACTGGAATTATTGAACACGGTCTTTAGTATGGCATATAAATACTGATCGTAGCTCTTATCCACCCTGAGACAAATATTGTTTCCCTCTTTAGCTACAGAGAATAATGTTCATTCTGATGATTAACAGAAATTATGATAGTGGCAGTAGCACAAAGACTGAACACAGTGGAGCCAGTGAAACAGTGTATACCCTTGACTACGTACTGCTTTTTCATCAGTGTAATGCAGCACTGCCTTAATCTCAATGTGTAACTCAATACTGTCTGCCACCTCATCCCTGTGTCATCAGTCATGGGATTGGATTTCTAGCTATATACTCTGGATGTCCTTGATATTAAAATATTCTATTGTTCTCTAAATTGAATATTTAAATAATTGAACAGCGTTTTCCTCCCTCAAGCGCTGTGTGACATTTTGTGTAAATAATGACTCATTGCACTCATTCTTTTCAGGCAGGAAAACGTGAAAATTGATTACATTTATGCAGGGCACTTGTTCAGTCCTTTTAATAATAATAATAATAACAATAATAATATTTTTATTGTTTTTTTAATGTATTAGTTGTATTAGGGCCATTGTTCTGTCAGCGAGCGCTGCCTCTGTATTTCTCCATTTTCACTTCAGCCCCGCCCACAAACGCGAGGTGAACAGAATGCAGGCAGCATCACTGTACAGACATCACCATAAAAGACCTATGCACTCCCTCACCCTGAAAACACTGTCTCATTAGCCACAGTCAAAGTACAGAGATGCTGGATGGGGAAAGACAGGGATACAGAGCAGCAGGTTTATGTCATTTTTCATTCTTTTCCTGCGCTGCGAGTGCAGCAGTGTCGCTGAAGAACTCCCCGAGGTGGGGAAACGGTTAATGTGTCACAATGCAGCCGTGTCATTATTTTCATCTAATTAGCAGCGCAAACCGCATGCTGAGAAACCTGGACTTATATATGGGGCACTAAGTGCTTCATTACCTGTCATGTTTGAACACACAGGCTCAGGCACACATACATACGTAGGAGTGCATACACACACAAATACACAGAGAGCCTGCATCTCCTGCACTTGCAGTGCTTTTTGTATTGAGCTGGAAATGCAGATACTCTGTCAGTAGAGGAAGAGGTTGAAAGTGCATGGTGTGTAAGCAGCTCCTTCAGATGAAGCAGAGCGGTGCTACAGACAAAGTCCTGAATTACACATGAGAGAGAGGGGGATGGGCTGACACGCACACACCCGCACACTCTCATTCACGCACACACACACACACACACATTCGTATACTGGAAAGCAACAGCCAAGTGTGGAAAAAAGAGCAAAAATTGAAGAAGAAGAAAAAATGTGAGGCCAAAATATGCAGTATAGTTTGCAAAATAATTTAAGAGCAAAACTTACATCTCCATTAAGGATGAGCAATTTTCAGAGCTAATTTAATGTTAGTTCACAGAAAAACTGAGATTTAAACCTGACAATTTTTTGTACTAAAAATAGTCATGGTAATTAAAGCAGTTGTCTGCTAATATTCATGTTCATCTTTGTAAAGATAAGTGATTGGTGGCAATTTCTGTAAGTGAAACCTATGCTTTAAACATAGCAATTTTGTGAGTGAATTAATCATTTTTATGTAATTTCTGTGATTGACATGAATAATGCCAGCCAATTCATAAGTGTGTCTTGTTAAACCAATGTGGTTCTGTCTGCAATGGCTGGTTTGTAAGGCGAAAGGTACCTAAGTATTTATATGGGCATTTAAGACCTCTCAGATATGGTGCAATGAGCAGGTAGTCTCTCCCTCCCTTTTCTGCTCTTATTTGGTTATTGTCATCAGTTATTTTCATATTGTGATCCATCCTGCAGTGTTAACATCGATTCTGCGATACTGTACTTGACAGATTGTTGCATTCTGTTGGTGTAACTGATGTAGATCCCAGCTTCTGTTCCACCCATCAGCATGCTACTGCAGGAGTCTGACTCGAGTCTGTTTGCTGTATTGCAGTTTGAATTGTTTGCAGAGGATTTAAAATTCTAGTCACTGTACATGATGGGTACAGGTATAATTGAGAATATATTCATGATAAAATAATCGCAGCATATAATATAGCTGTTTTTCTTTCCATTTACATTTTATCTTGTTTTCCATTTCCTTATTGATGCAATATTGTGATGGTACAGAGCACAATCCATGCTGCAGTTATATGTAATTGCTTCAGAACTCAACTTTTGAAAATTCATTTTTTTCTTCTGGGTATCCATATTGATTTATTTCACCCCCCCCAACATTCTCAGTTTTTCAGACTCCACTGCTTGAGGCGACAACCGTCTGGGCCCTGGATGATTGGAAATTTGCCAGTATGCTTCACTAAAAGACAGATCTCCTCGAAGCCCAAAGACCAACTATAGCACTTGGACCGGAGCCAGAGGCTGGAAACAGAACCGGAAGGGGCGGCAGAACGGACACCGAGGCTTGATTAAGATGGGGTAAGGGGAGACGGCCGCAGGATGGAAGCAGCGGTAACCAGAAGATTCGGTTCATAACCCCAGAGCAGCAATGTAATACCTCACGCTGTATAATCTGCTCAGAGTCCCGATGTCGCAATCATTGTCAAAAGCAAAACCCACTGCTTTTAATGAGTCATATAATGACTTCTTGTCTAAAATCACTGGCACTTAAAATTCAAAGCAGCAAAAGAAATGAAAAATATCTCTCATTCGTTTTATTTTTTAAAACAACCAATTTAATGGTTAGAGTTTAAAAATTCCACGGCTGACTACTCCCACATTGTTTCAAATAATACCAAAATAGTCCTAAATTCAGGTTGTGCTTTTATCCAGGTGGCAATATTTCAATTAGAGAGGGTCTCTGTGAACTGTTCTGTACATGATCTGAAAAATAGTGACATGACCACTGATCTAATATTAATGAAATGAACATATTGCATCATTTAACTGTGCATGACCAATCCACATTTACTCATCTTAAAGTATCAAGTTCAGTAATGTAAGAGGAAACGTTTTGGAAAACACTGTGGGGCATTTATGTTCTTGCTTTTTTGGGGCCCTGTAAACACTACACTTGAACCCAACCAGTTATGGTTATTTTGTGTGAAAGGTGTGAAAACTCTGCATCATACTTGACTCACATTCAGTGTGTATCTGGATACAAGTTTATCATGACTTTCAAAGATGATACAGTAAGAAAGCCTGGAATTTTTAATGACCACAGAGAGTTGAGACATCTGTTGAAAACCTAAACTGAGGCGCAGCACCTTCCACAACCACACTTTCCTCACTGCTGGATAAGGCGTTGGAGCTCTGCTTGGTCCAGAGGGAGTTCTCACTACTAGTCCATCAACACTTCTCCATCTTCAAACGGTTTCTCCAGTAGGCCTCTCATTCCAGTCATAACCAAGCCCACACCTTTTTAGCTTCAGAGGGCTTACATGACAAGCGGTCAAGGTGCTATAGCTATTGGCTGATAGAATCAATGATGCATGCATGACCCTCACAATCCAAGATCAGTGCGTATATCAGAGGCTTAAATTTGCACTTATTGAGGGCCAAATACTCCAGATAGCAGCTTTAGGACTGTAGAGACTTGGCACATTTGCAGCAGTTACTGAAGCGACAGCATGCATTTGGGTAATGGTGCCAAAGTTTTGACACATATCACCACTTAGCACATGGAAGAGAGACAAGGTTTAGAGCCATTGAGAAAACACCACCCTAATCACTTCCTCGGAGGGCACTGAGATTTATTTCAAAGTGGGAGCGAGACAGATTTACTGATGCGCTAGCGCATATTAAAAACCTCCCCTGCTGACGGTTCATAGGAGTGTATATGCATCGACCGCTGAGCTGAAAGAAAAGCCTATTACGTTCAGCAGCGACAGCCGTTCCATGCATCTCCCCATCTCAACTAATTTAATCTGGATAAAATAAAACACATCTACCCATCAGTCATAAGCAGAGACTGAAAACCAGCATCACTGAAACGCAGTGGTTTGGCGAACACCACATTACAAGCCCTTAAATGCTAATGAATTCCATTTATTCGCATGTCAGCAGTTTTTGCCAAGAGAACACACACAAAAACACAGAGGTGCAACATGAGTGAAAATGTACTCCTCAGACACATGACAATGCGGATGAAATCAACACAAAATCGTCTGAGCTGGGTGAAAATGATTCACAACTCAACATACTGTTGAATCTAATCAATGAGAACACTTGGTTGTTGCAGACAGCTAATTAGTTTTGCTAATGAATCAAGACTGGTATCTGTAGAGGTGCTGTTTAATCATTCAACTGAATTTGGAAGGCAGCATCCCTTTCTTTCAAAACAGCATGAATATGAATGACAAACCGTAATTTTTATTTTTATCTACCATCGTCAGGCCATTGTTATTCCGGACAAGTAATATAGATGGAGCGGCTTTCCTCATATAAGTCTAATCAGATTGCCAGCGATAATATTCATGTATACAGCAAAGATTTATTCAGCGGCCCTGTTTCATAACTCGTGCCGTTTGACCCTTCCCAATATCTTCTGCAGATTAAAGACCCGGGGAGTTGGCAGGCCTAAAGGGGAACGATTTACTGTACAGCTATTGCAGTGAGAGAAAGAAGTCAAACGGACTATCCAAGTCCAGGAGTCGTCTTTTATTAGCCAACTGAACGCTGCGGGCTGTATTAATGCTACTCCAATGTGGCAGTCTTCATTACTGTCAGAAGGGTTTAATATTTTCTCATTTCACATGGTGCAATCTTGGAAATGATCCATTTTATTCGTGCAGCCACATGAGCTATATTTAGAATGATAATGTGATTATACAAGTAAAGGAATCATACAACAGACTCTCAATTATGCAGATATCCCGTTATTCAACATTTAAGGAGTATTTTAACATTCAACATATTAATATGGTTTTGTTTTCGATTGTCTTGTAATTGATTGATTGTCTCAGTTTTGATTTTGTTGAAAGGAAGAATGTCTCTCTTTCAAAATTTGCAAAAAATGTATTTAATGAAAATTATTTAAGATGAAATGCATATGTTAGGTTACATATACATACATATTAAGGTTTTAATTTTGTTGGTAGGTTGTTTAAGTTTTTACATGAGCATTTGTCCTGTTGTGAATATTTGATATTGAAAGACTTGCATTTTGAGGATGTCAGAGGTAGAGTGAATTTATTACTGTAGCGACACTCCACCCTTTGTTTTTTTTCCTGTGCTGTCCCCAGGGTTTGTGTCCTAATGCTTCTCTCTGAAGGATGGAGTCTCAGACTTTGGCAGAACAGATGCCAGATGTGAAGGGCACACCATGTGACCTCTCTGCTTCGGCCCCTCCTGCTGGCTGCAGCATGGACCTGGAGAGACGCGTGACCGAGCTGCCGGCACCGCTGTCCGTGCTGGCCGGCCCCCTGACAGTCTACCCCGGTCCGGACACCACAGCTTATGCCAGCCTCCAGGCACCGCCTGGGCGCTGCCCCATCATGCCCGCATATCCCAACAGCACCCTGCTCACCAGTCTGGGGTTGAGGTGCTGCTCCACCAGCAGCGTTCACCCGCTAAAGCATGGCGATGCCCAGCCAGCCCCCCCGCACGGCTGCCCCCCGCAGGTGTGCGTGAAAGCAGGTGGCGGCCGCCTCTACCGCAGCATGGAGAACCTGCACTGGGCTGCAGTCTCTGACCCTGGCATCTATGCCTTCAGTGCCCCGTACGGGAGTGTGGACAGCGAGTTCATCTTCCAGTGCGCACCAACAAGCCACTGGTATGAGGCCCCGGAGACCTTGGCCTTTTGCCCCTCTCGGGCACCGTCCAGGAAGGACGTGCCCCTCTTTCCCCAGTGGCTGCTCCCTGCGGTGGACGAGCAGGTGCTGAACGGGAATGCCAGGAGGGGTCTGAAGGAGAAGCTCAGGCTTCAGAGCTCCCGAGTGACAGAGCCCAACAAGCCCCTGCGCCCACAAGTCACCCCAGAGGAACTGGCTGCCCAGCGGGACTGGGCCCCTTGGCGCGAGCGGGATGAGCCTGGGCTGAGGCCAAGGCCGACCTCCAGCCGCCGCATCACCAGCCCCGAGGAGATCAAGCAGGAGGCCCTCAGGAGGCTGCAGCTCCGGCGCCAGAACAGCACACCTGACCTCACGCTCCGTTCCTCCGAGGAGCCCAGCGAGGTGGCCAAGTCCAAGACCGCTGAGTCCCTGACCCCCCAGACCCCTGGTGGAGCCTCCTCCCTGGAGCGCAGAAGACCCCCTGTAGGCCGGCTACACATCCCGACATTTGAGGAGTTCAAGAAGATGAGGAGGGGGGAGAGTGGACAAGAAGGGCCCAAGCAGGGTCAGCACCCTGCAGAGGCAGGTGGCCAGACGAATGGGGGAACATTTGGCAATCTGAGAGGGGAAGAGGTGACCAGTCCTCAAAGTGAGGGAGAAGTGACGAAGGCCCAAAGTGGGAGTGAAGTGACTAGGGCTCAAAGTGCAGTTGAAGTAACTTGGGTAGAAAGTGCAGGTGAAATGACTAGGGCCCAAAGTGCAGGTGAAGTGGTTAGGGCCCAAAGTGGGAGTGAAGTGGCTAGAGCCCAAAGTGGGAGTGAAGTGACTAGGGCTCAAAGTGGGGGTGAAGTAACTAGGGCAGAAAGTGCTGGTGAAGTGACCAGGGCACAAAGTGGGGGTGAAATGACAAGGGAACAAGATGGGAGTGAAGTAACTAGGGCACAAGCCTTGGGGTCTCAGAGTGACAGTGAAGTGAGGGCAAGGACAGGCCAAAATGGGGGTGGTCAGGCCTCACCCTGGGGGCAGCAGGAAGCCAGTGTGGAGAGGACCAGCGCAGACAGCGGGCAGACTTTCGGTGCCACCGAGTCACCAGAATGGCACAGAGACAGCAAAAGGGAGGGTCCGCAGCCCTGCCAAAATGGAATCGCAGACCGTGCAGCTGTTCCCATATGCACAAGCCCCACACCCCGCCCCCCTCTGCCTGCCCTGTCCACACACCAACAGACTGAGGCTGGACGAAACACAGCAAACATCAAAGAGGACATGTCAGCTCCCACCTTCCCTCATGCGCGGGAGAGCTCGGAGGCCCCGCCCAGCTGCTGTCCAGCCCTCCTATTGGACGGCACTGACCTCTCAAGCTATGGAGCCAAGATTTCTAAGATGAAGGATGGGTTCCTTGGGTCTGCTCTGGATCTCATAAAGAAGAGGTGAGTGAACTGAAATTTCACTTTCGTCATGCTGGGTAAGAAGGTTGTCTCTACATTCATTTAAATATTCATTCAGGGTGCTGTTTGGTAATAACAATTTAGAAGAACATGGGATAAATCGTGTTCTCAAGAGTCTGCAAGATTAGGGACAGATTTGGCTTGGTACTGTGCACCACTGAGGTATCCAAAATGCAGGGCAGTGGATTTAAAATGGATGATAATAATCTGTTAATTGAAATTCAGTCTTAAGTGTTTGAATCATACTGAAGGTACTTTCAACCCCATGAAAAGTAATGTGTGCATTTACCTTGTGCAATTACACTAATGTATGCAGTTGTTTGCCAGCTGGTACGGGTTCCTCCAATACGTATTACATATGCAAGGACAAGCTTCAGTCTTTGTGCCGTTTGGATAGGTTCAAAGAATTCTCACAGCAGGTATAAAATAAGCATATCAAAAGCACATCACAAAAATAAAATTCATTCTGGAGTTTTGAAAAACCAATAATACAAGGGTAATACTTGTTCCAGCCGGTGTATATTTCAGGTATTTTACCTCAGGTTTTGGTCACTCTGGCCACCGTACTGGAGTTTTAGTGAGTATTTATGCTTGTATCGGTTTGCTTCATTACATGAAAGGTGTTAACGGGGGCACATCATTGGCTGACTGAGCACAGTATTCAGATGTGCCTTCCCAGAAGGCCATGCTGGCGGGCCCGTAGACTTCTTGCAGATTACCACCGTGCGTTGTCATGCCAGCAGCTGTGACTGGCAGATTGAGGGGTGATTAATAGGTAGAAAGTTCAGACTGAGAGCATGTCGGGGGGTTGTGATGGATCCAGCAGCTGTGTTTTTTATTTTTTTCGCATCATGGGCAAACAATCTAGTTGCTATCAGAGAAGTTCAAACATGATGCTGAGCAAGATTTATTGCCCTGTATAAAAAGAGCTGTCTTCAAAAATGTAATGTCTTTTTTACCCCACAATGCCAGTTTCCTGCACAAGGATGCACCCCTCCTTGGGTGGCCTGCATTGCGGTTTGTGATGAATGGTATACTCACCGAGAAATAACAAAACAAAAGGGCACATGGGAGTGCTACTTAATGAGCAAGAATGAACGATGAGTTTCTTTAAACGGCTTTGGCAGGGAACCACCAACCAAGCCTAAAATTAGAATTGTAGATCTTGTCCATATATCAAGAAATGTATGTGGATGTCAACTGTTTCTCTCAGAATAATATTTTTTGTACTTGTATGTTTTCATACAATTTCATATGACTGTGTCTGTCTTAAATTTCATTATCACCGCACGTAATTTGAACCTTAAAGCAGACAAGCTCCATTTTACCCCATGTTATCTGTATGATGTATCTGCTATCGAGGGGTGTTTCTTTGAGCAATGTAGACTTGTGTAAACATAGGTCTGCACACATAAGACTCTGTCTGAATGAACCTGATAATTTCCCTGAAGGATCATTGCAAGGCCATCTTAATTTATTACACAGCCAATAGCACATTTGGCCTTTGTGGGCAAATGAATTACATTACTTTATCCAGGTAAGGATTTTGTTATTCTTACCTGACTATTCTGATCCAAACAACGCTGTTCTGCAGAGGATGAAAGTATTCTTCTTTTTAAGAATGTGTCATTGTGTTTGAAAACATTAAAATGGACTCGATCATTATTCATTAACTGTACTCATATGTCATATGAATCATCCTCTGTCGGTAAATATCTACCTGAAAGTTTAATGACTCATTTCGCCAGGTGCATTTGTGATTTTGATAGAGGAATTGTCTTTGCTTTGCTTTTAGAATGAGGATGTCTTGACTGGGTGTTAAACTTTTTTTTATCTCTGTCTTCCATATTTTATATTCTGTGTTCTGTAATTTATGGAGAAGTGGTCCAAAAAGTTAAAGTAAGTCTGTAATATATGCATGTGGTCTGCAGAGCACTTTGTTACTCTCCACGACTCAGCAGCTGTGCCTCTGAGAGCCACCAAGGATTATTTTCATGCAAATTAAACTTCTGATGAAGGGAGCTGTGCACGACCCAATTAATGGAAATTGCCAAATTCACCCGGAAACGTGCTTTTAACCAGATGGCATTAAGAATGCATGAGGCAGCTTGCAAGTCAAACCAGGAATCTGAAGGGTTTCTGGATTTTACACTGCAGTGAATAAACAAGAAACAACAACCTCAACAGATCCATAGTCTAACAATTCAACAGATTTGATTATTGTATCATAATTTCCTTTTATTACAACATTGCATATGTTCAGTCAGGAATTATTGCCATTCTTGCTACAAGAAATTAATAGGCTGTGCAAGATTAGCAAATACTAGTAATCTGCTACAAGTGCATGTTATAAAAGTTTTTAAAAAATCATACTAGATGTTTGAAGTTTATTTGTTTAAGAAAGCCATTTGTTTTTATTTGTAGAGAATGGGCATCAAATTTATTTTGTTAACCTTTATCGCAAATGCATGTCATCATTATTGCTTTAGTTTATGGTGAAATTCCAATGTGCAATAAGGCTTCCCAGTAAAAATAACCACCTATATAATCAGTCTTATGATTTTTCCCCTGAAGAGGCTTTTTAACCACAACACTGCTGCCTTTGTGCATTGCAGCAGACTGGGGGTGCTTTAAATTAGGGTTCCTCATGGCTGCATTTCTGTGGAACCCATTGGGAAATTAGCTTGGCAGAATCCCACCCAAACTACCTTCATATCCTCATGGTGATGCACACTGGTTTCAGGGTAATGGTTTTAGGCTACTTTGCGCTCTCACAATACTGCCCACTTATTGAATCACTCATGTAGCTCATACTATGCCCTAGTAAAAAAAATCAATCTCATTAACAGCTAAGAATAAAATAGAGATACATTTAAATGCATTTGAGGCTAGGGAATCCTCTTAAAGGGAAGCACTGTCAAGTCTGTTGATCTTGATGGGTGATTCCTATAGCTGCTTTATGACAAGCAAGCGGAATTTGACCAAGACATAATTTGCAAAATATTAAATGTAGCAAAATGATGCCAATAAATTTGAAATTTTATAAATGAAAACTAGCTTGTTTTGAAAATGAAACTTTGAAAGCAAATGCATTTAGAAGGCAAATATGATCTTCCAGACTACATGACATCACTAGGTTTTTGTTAATCTTGCACAACCTGTTAACTCGTCGGTGAGGGTGCCAGTAATTCTGGAGGTTGACTGCGTGTGTGAAACTGCAGTGTCACTCAAGCATCCTCAACTGTAGGCTGCATTTCATGGTCATTGTGTTGTAAAGTTGTTCTCCATCCTGTGCACAATGCACCCTCACGTAAGAAATGTGCATCTGCTTTATGTAGCTAAGCTCCTTTCTGTTCACAGACAATGATTTAAAAGGGTGCTGAAATAATTGTATGATGGGCTTGTATCAGCTGATGTGTGGACAGCATCCCTGTGTCAGGCTGGTCTCCGTCGATGTTTATATATAATGCAGAAATGAGGTTATGATTTTATGCTGCATGTGCGCATGGCAGCACACAAAGGAATCAGGAAAGATATATTATGCAGGTGGAGACAGACCACAGAATCCTGCCCTGCAGTTACAGAGTTCAGGTGTTAATGTGAATTGATGCGTCTAATTACTTTAGCGCGAGCCACTCTGGTCTGGTGCTGAGAGGAGTCCCTGGGGGTGGGGGTGTGAGAGGGGGGTGTTGAGCAGCACAGATATGAGGAGGAGAAGGAGGAGAAAGTGCCAGGAATGATAATTACCAGACCGAGTGTCTTTTTCCCTCCCTTTCTCTACCTCCCCCACCACATCAGCTGCAGTGCAGAAATCACTGCCGAGGCCCCCGTCAGGCTGTCACGTGACCAGGACGGCGCTGACATCACCGCTCCCCAGCCGGCCCGTCAATCCAGTGCGGTTTCCATGACGATGCCGGCCTGCAGCACAGAGGATCACAACAAGCCCGCTGCTGGAGGAGGCGAGCCTGCGGAATGCGTAAGGCTTCTCTCTCCTTCTCCCCCTCTGTTTTTTCTCGTTTCTAACCTGACCTCTGCACGGCTTGTCACTGTCGTCCACCCACCGTGCATGCATGAGGGTTCAGACAGGGATGGACAGGGCACCCGACCACAGGGCTAACGTGCTAACCGTGCACACACGACCAGGGGGGCGTGCGAGCGGACCCTGACCGTCAGAGACATGCAGTGAGACACCCGACGCGCCGTCTCGAGATGTAACGCCAAGAGGATCAAAGCAGGTTCACTGTTATAAAAAATCGTGGCGTTTTCGGTTCTGTCTTTTGTGTTTCTCTTGTCTGTCTGAGCGTGACTGCCTGGTTTGTCATTCGGCAGCTGTTAAGTCGTCTGTATTATTCGGCATCTCCGAGCTCAAAATCAATGGTATTATCGACAGTGTCCTTTGATTGATTCTTGTATTCATGTATTTTGTATGAGGATGTTTCAGAGGGGATGGAGTTTTAGCATTATCCGTGAGTAGTGCTTATTGCACAGAGCTTAGTGTTTGCATGAATGTGGTTTATTGCATGTGCTATGCCCCTGCGGCATTCTAATGAAGCCTGCAATGCATTAACACAGCAGCCGAATCCTTCATTATTCTGTGCAATACCTGATATTAAAGTGTTCGATTTCTCCTGCACAACGAATAACGTTTGATTTCATTCAAGGTGATATTTAAGTATGTCTGTGTCATATACATGCATATGCACAAATGTGAGGCAATCTTGAGATGAACTCGGATACATTTAGAACAAACATGGGTTTGTATATTTGTGACCTAACATTGTCTTATGTGCAGCGATAATGATTTTCAATGATACCAATCTCGCCTGCAAGCGGGGGGTCAGAGGTCACCGGGTGCTCATTCGACATATTTGAAATGTGAAAATAAAGCCATAATTCATCTCAGGAGCAGTTCCAATAATAAACATTTGTACTGTATTCCTCAGAAGGACATACAATGTAAGCCATTTCATGCCCTAAATAGCAGCCCAATGATGTAAAGCAACGTTTTTTTAGATACCTCAGTTTAGGTACCCTCTGCAAGCCAATGCATTGTCCAAGTCTTCAATTCATCGAACTTTGTAAACGCCATTTTGGCCTGCCGTCCAATACAAAGGTGTAGGTCAACTAGAGGAAAACATATAAGTCAGGTTTATATCTGTGTGAAACACTGAGATATATACCATATTTGGAGATAGTATCACAGGGGGAGGGATGGTTCCCCTCAGATGTATTGTACTCGCCTCACCATGAAAGAGCAGTTTATCTGGTTGATTGGGCACCGGTGGTCAGCTTGCGCCAGCTGCACCTGATGTCAGCTCCTTCAATGATTGCATGGTACAGACTGTGGACCATGCAGTGCAGTAAAGCAGTGGCCTAGAGGTGCTTTGGTGGAGAGAATTGACTTGTTTGGGCTCTCCAAAACTGACAGAGGATACTGCAGCGATGAAACAGGCATATGAGTACAACTGAGGATTCTAAGCCAGGGAACTTTACAGAATAATGGAAACAATATAGAGCTGCTTTATGGAACAATGGAATACAGAGAAAGGCATTGCAAAAACTTTCCATGAGCATGAAAAATGTCACAGCTTCAGACTTTTCCTTTTTATCAAGGAGGTCAACAAAATAGTTTAGTAGTTTGTGTAAGTTCATTTTGTGTTTTCATTTGCATGCTTAGTTTATTTTGTTGATTCACACGCAAGCTGGTACTTTGTAAGGGTGTGATTCAGTGATTTAAAAGTACAACAGCAGTGTCCTCCCAGGAATCAAAACTAGGACTGTGGAATGTGTAGCCCAGTAACCTAGTCACTGTGACACACTTCCACCGGAATATCTTAGAACTGTAAATGTTCAGCTGCCTTCTGACCAGTGCCTTGGGTCAATTTTGGACAATACTACTAAGATGAGTACCTACTGAAATTTAGTCCATGTCAATACATGCTTCCCAGATCAGTACAGTTTGAACCAATACTTCAGTAAATACATTTACTCAGACACAGCTGTCATTCACATTTTTGTTGTTATGACATTTGTGGGAAAGCCTGTTGTAGGTGGTGCACTGTAGTGATAGACATGACTTTCACCCAATCAACAGCTGTGAACAGCAAAGAGTGACTGGTCTCTGTCCCTATCAGCAGCAACCCAGCCCGGGCTGCAGGCGCTCCAGCTCAGACGCAGCCTACGAGCCGGCTGACTCGGCGAAGACCCAGCGTGAGTGCCGACTACGCCCCCACTTCAGCGACCCCATGCCGGCTGACGCTGCCAAGCGCAAGCAGATAGAGATGAAGATTGCGGCTGTGGCACGGCTCCATGGACAACGCAGGGACAGGGACAAAGACAGGGACAGCAGTGAGTTCCCTCCACCTTCACCTCCTCTTTACCTTCAGAAATAGTCAATGCCTTTTCCTGTTCAAACAGTGGGGTTAAAAGTCACCTACATTACAGTGATACTGTGGGAAAATTAATCCCAGGGGAAGATTTGGATTGCCAGACCCAAGCATTGTGTTTGCCATGTAAAAACCAGTAGCTGCATTTGGCATGTCCTACTAAATATTGTCCAACATTCCTTGTGTTCACTGCCAAATTGTTTACGAAAAGACATACATTTATTTACAATGCCATCTAGTTATGCACTGAAACTTCTTCTAGTGATTTAACCTTCCAATGCTGCTTAGCTGAATAGTCCTAGGTGGTCTTTACATAGTGTGGAGCAGTGTCTAGAAAAGGCTATATTTTTATAAGCTAAACTGCATGAAACATGGTTCTGCACCATAAATAATGCTTGTTGGTGACCTCTTCTCATTACTCTCATTGTCAGGTCAGCTTTTTTTGTCAGGGCTAACTCCTGACTATTTGCTTTGCATTTAACCAGTCCCAGGGAATTATTGCATATATTTTTGTGGACATTCTTAGCAACTCCACACTGATATGTCCTCTAGAATAGTAATATCTTCTCAAACTGCCTTAACTCGAAGGGACTAAGAATAATATCATTTTTTGTCTTGAGAGAAAAGCTGTCAAGAGCTGCTGAAGCTTTTAACCTTGTCACTCTGAATTCCCTTGAAAATGTGCACCAACATCATTATCTAGCACATGACAGCTGTTTATCAATATGGCAATCAGGCTGTGTTATTGACCCCCGTTTAGCACGGACAGATCTGCTCATGTTTTTCCGCAGTCCTGCCCTTCAAGAGCTTAGTAAAACTCAAGGCCAGATCTTAAAGCGCTGACTGTCAACTATGGTCCTGAAATAACGAGTAAAGCATAACTTCAGATCAATCAGTAAATCAGTCTAGCAAATCAATAGCACATTTGTATAACTGCATTGTCGCAAAGCAATTAACAGAGTACAATTTCTCTAAAAAAAATACAGTATTGTTGCTCAAAAAAGGACAATACAACCTTGCAATAATAAATGCAAACGCAAAGTAAAAAATGTTTGTGTCCTTGTGTTTGCACTGCAGTGTCTGACTCTGTGAGGGAGCGATCTGAGACCGGTGGGGGCGAGACTCTGAGTCTGGCTGTTACCCGGGGAACTCAGCACCGCTGGAGCAATGTGAGCAGCCTTAGCGCCGACAGTGGCGTGGTGGGTCTGAGCGATGAGCGCGAAGAGGAGGACGAGCCGCGGCAGCCCCGCAGGAACGCCGATGTGGAGCGGGTGGACAGCGGCATCGGGCCTGGCCTGGCCCGTGGCTGGAAGAGGCCGTCCGCCTCCCTGAGGGCCCGGGAGCTCCAGAGGCCTTGCCCGGACTGCGGCCAGCGAGACGCGGGCCGGAGCGGAGACAGGATGTGCGACCGCTGCCAGAAGCAGCGCACGGAGAGGAAGGAGGCCATCCTGGAGTTCCTCAACACCGAGAGCAGCTATGGTGAGGACCTACGCATCATCAAGGAGGAGTTCCTCTGCCCCATGCAGAGTGCAGGCCTGCTCACTGCCGAGCAGCTGGCCATCGTCTTCAGCAACGTACAGGAGCTTATTGACGTCAATGACAAGTTCACTGAGCACCTACAGGACTGCATTGACCAGGCCTTTGATCAGGTGAGCTCAATGGACCGTCTGACATGAATATATGGTCAATCTAATATTCTGCCTTTTCCAACAGCCAGTAATAAAGTGGTTGCCAAATGTTTACCCACATTGAAAATGTACGTCAGACTGAGGTAAACAGTAATTTGCCCTGTAATTTAAAAAATTGAAAATGAGCTCTGAGGAAAAGTATCTAATTCTACTGAACAAGCAGGACTGAGCCAGTGGGCTTTTTATGTAAATTTAATATTTTGTTGTGATTTTATGATTTCAAACTTCAGGATCACTTCCCCTGCACTTTATTTATAACTACACCTGAGGTGGGATTTTAAGCACTGGGAGAGTCCAAGGGATGGCAGCTGTATTTAGATGGTTGTGTTGAGAATTTCTTTGTTTCTGCTACCTGAAGGGGGATGAGGACCTTTTGACCGTGTGCATTGGGGAGATCTTCCTGGAGTTTGTCAACATGCTGCCCGCCTTCCAGACCTACTGCCTGCAGCAGTCCACTGCAGTCAACATGCTCAACACCCTAGAGAAGGAGAAGGAGCTTCTGAGGTAAAGAAATTTGGGTCTTCACATCTGGGTACGACTTAAGCTTCTCTCTTACTTTTGCTCCAGAATCATCTCCACTGAGAGCAGATTTGGTCTGTGCCTTTTCAGCAGGGGTGTTTTTTTTTCCACAAGAAGCCTTCAGTTCCCAGCGGTTCCCAGCACTGTTAACTATGCTGCAGCACGTCCAACATGCTGCTCTTATGTGATTTCTTAATGGAAGCGACAGGGCAGCATCATTAATTTATGACTGGGATGCTATTTCAAGGAGTGCACTGAAGTAATGGTTTATATTTAGCCACAGAGAAATCTTACATGACTCAGCCACTCTGGCAATGCTCTCGGTGCTCCCATTTTGGAATTAGGCCCATATTTGTTTAATCTTTCCAGCACTCTCTTTCTCCTTTAAATGCAGAGACTAAAATGCCCTGTTCTTTTTGGCCTGTTTCCCTCTCTGTACTAGGATCTTTCTGGATGTCTCCCAGAACGACAACACCGCCCTGCGACGCATGAACCTGCGGTCTTTCCTCATGGCACCACTGCAGCGGGTGACTAAGTACCCGCTGCTCCTGAGCCGCATCAGCAAAGCCACAGCTGAGTGCCACCCAGACCACGCCCGTCTACGGGAAGCCAAGAGCCGCGTGGAGTCCCACCTGGAGCACATCAACACCAGGACCAAGCAGGAGGGAGCCACCTGGTCGCTACGCTCTTTCCGCCGGGACAGCCGCAAGAGCCGCGAGGTGGTCAACATCGAGATGCGGGAGATGTCAATGAGGACGGTGGGCTGGGCGAGGGAGAGCACCCGCTTTGTGATGGAGGGGCCCCTCCAGATCTCGCAACCTGCTGACGGACAGTGGGTGAAGAAGGGCAGCAGAGCACTTAAGTTCCAGAACGTGCAGAGTCTGTTGATGGTGCACGTGCATCGGGCCTCTGAGGGGCCTCTGGAGGGTTGTGGACCCACAGGGCCAACTGAGTCTTCTCCAGAACTAGTCCGTGACGGTGTGCTGGTTCTGATCAAGGACAAAAGCAGTGGGAAGTTTGCTGTGCTAAGGGAACCCATCCGCCTGGGAAACTGTGTGGTGTCAGCCGACCCTGAATGCGATGACACCTTTGAGTTGCTGGACATTCGCCGTGAAGCGTTTGTTCTCCGTGCCGCCGACAAGTCGCGCACTCAGCAGTGGTTTCGCCAGATCAAGAGATACTCCCGAGATCTGGGACCCTGGAGGAAGAGGCGCAATGCTCTCCCAAATATCATGATCAACACAACCCAGAACCGGTCCTGAGAGCGGCCCATGTGGAACACATAATTCCCATCCATTCGTTTTACTGGTGTAAATAATGTCCTTGTCAACATTTTAATTCACCCAGTCGTACTTATTTTCTAGCTGGGAGTGTTACATTAAGTGATCTTGAGATGGGAGTTTATCTTTGTGTGAATGAAGATGGATGATTTTGAGAACTTAATAATGCACCTTGTTTTGGTATGAAATACAAACTGTGATCTGTGTCATCACAAACCAAAAGAAGGACTGGGTTGAAAACTGTACTGGCCTTTGATTGTAAAAACTGTTTGCTACAAAAAAAAGTATTTTCAGTTCTTAATGACCAGATTTCTGTGTTGACAAGCATGATGGAAAATGACTGTGGGTAAAAAAAAAACATGGTGAACTTTATAATAATATTAATGAAAAAAATGCACAAATTCTGAGTGTAAATACTGTAGCGAACTTCATGTGGACTGATACCCATTTCTGTTGTGTGACCAAGCCAGGTCCACTGCCTTTCTTTTCTTCTCACTCTCATCCCCACCATTATTCCAATTTCAAAATGATGAAAGGATGGCAGGTTACAAAGCAGCAATAATTACAGATAGCATCATGTGGACCATGCTTTGCTTCCCAAAGTCCTGTCAAGTTTTACAATGTAGTGGAAAAAAAAGCAAATCAACTGTCTGGGTGTTATTCATTAACACTGATATCACTCTAACTGAGCTGGGATTTGAAATCAGTTTATTCCTTTGGAACACTTTCCTTTGAGTCAATATTAGATGAAATGCAGAGAAAGAATATGGTGGTTAACACTAATCTGGCTTTGAGTTCATTGCCAGTCCAGGTGTATTTACATTGTCAACTCTCTTTAGCATTGGGGAGGGAGACGGATTTTGTTCAGTGGATATGGGGACTTTTTGAATCAGCTGAACAGGAAGGAATACAGATAATTAGGAAAGCCAGATGGGTTTTAAAAATGATGGGTGTTCCGAAATGGCTGACTGGATGGTAGACTGTGCAGTGACAAGAAAGGAAACGTTGTTCTCTTCTGTCTTCCTGTCACTGAGAGTGCCTTTGGATTTCATTTTCTTTCTTCTTCAAAGAACAGACAGACCCATCCTTTCTCCTCATTACTCCTTGGTCACTTGAGCATCAAGTCATGGCTGCAAGCTATCCAATGATTGAATGACCAGGTGGGTAGTTCAATAAAGATTCAGGCAATATTTAGTATTGTGTCAGGCTGCTAAAAATAGTGTCTCTTTCATCTCTCTTCTCCTGAAGCTAGATGTATATGGGTCTCTTCAACAATTCAGATAAATAGTCTTTTTTGAATTTCACGTTCCTAGAGGTTTGATGCACTTTAAAGCAAAGCTGTCAAGTAGGATCTTAAAGTGGAAGTGATTCAAGGACAAAACATTTCTCAGCAAATAGCAGGACAAGTTTTGAAAGCTTGATGTTGTTGCCATCCTTTTTTTTTCACCAAATGGTGCTATCAGAATGGTTCAAGCAAGTGATAGCAAGTTAGGCAATACTGAATTACTGAGTCAGAACACTACTGTCCTGTATGTGAACATGTATGTGTAACAAAAGTCTCAAGCACAGGAAAATAGCCTACTTGAAACAAGAAAATCACTGTGTCCGTTTTTTCATGGTGTGTTACCTGAATGGAAGAGCCTGTGAAATACTGTGTGTTACACATTTCAATGGACTTAGGTAGCACTTTTAGCATTCTTTAAGCTTCCTGTTTACTTTTGCATACAAGCTTAATGTGGAAAGTGTATTCTAACACATCAGAAATAACCATTCAGATTTAAACCACCATGCTGTCGGCTTTTCCCATATTCCATTTTTAATGACCTAAGTTAACATTTTTGGTGTAAAATATTGTAAATTATATATATAAAAACAGACGAATGTAAATATTTAGTCTTGTCGAGCATTTATGTGCTGTCTGTCTTTTTTTGAATGCTCTTTCCTGATTGGTCTGGCTTCAAATGCTATCCTTAGGGAAGGTCATACCACATACCAAATTCATATATTCTCTATTGACCTTCATTAAATGAAGAATTTCTGCCATATTTCACAAAGACTGCATTAGAACTAGGGCTGTATGCAGGTTGTTTTATAGAATGTACAGAGAATGTCAATTTGCCAAATCTATCAAAAATGTTATTCCCAAAAAAAAAAAAAAAAAAACTGATGGAAACAAACTGGTTATCATAACTGGTTGTTACTAGTTATAATGCCTTTGGATTTATGAATCACTCAGTAATTCAGTAGGTTTAACAAATCTTTATTTCAATTTAATTCACACTGAAGGTGACAAACTAGTCCAAACCATGTACACATTATCTTATTGCTAAGATGAATGATAAAAAATGACACACTAAAGAACCCATTATTTGATTTCTTTTCACCATTATGCTACATAAAGACACTGGCTATGTCTGAAGCCCTTTGTTTCTGGAATTTGCATACAGATAAAGAGACTCAATTGTTTTGTATGGGGGGAAAATAGCTTTATCAGCAATTTGTTTAGAAACTGACATTGTCTTTTTACGTGTTCCTTTGAAACAAGAACAACCTCGGCAGAGTAGTTGTTCACGAAAATTCTGTAAAAAAAAAAAAAAAAAAAAAAAATGGAATACTGAAGAAATTCAGCTCAGACTGGCATAGACTCCGAGGAAATAAAGTCAACAGCATTTCTCAGACCAGTTCTCTCTTCAATTAAACATTGTCTTTTATACAGCTTTGTATGGAATGGCTAAGCTTGCAAATGACACACAATAATGTGAAAGACCATTCCAGACTTGCTCTATCCTAAATACTTTACCCCATAACAGGACCAAGCAGGTCATGCAGCAGGCCCTATGTAAAAAAAATTAACAAACTGTTAAAGTTTGCATTGAGTAACTACAAGAATAGTAATATTTAACCATGGCTACAAACTACATCCTGCAGCAAAGAGGTATGTTCTTTCTTTGGATCTCTCATTTTGCATGCTCATTAGAACTATTATCTACGAAGTAATGAGAATGAACAAAACATTCAGTCATCAAACTGCAGGGGAGTCTCAAGATACAGAACAGCAGGTGAGAAAACACAATATTGGTTTGTTCCTAAGCAATATTTTACTGAAATTGAATTTAAAAAAATGTCATCTGCAGGAAGAGAGTGACAGTTTTTTATTTCCCTTGTTCACACTGAAAACTCCCACCTATATTGCACGAGAATCAATGATGTCTTGTGTGGTATAGTGGTATGCTATATACTGTGGTCTTCATTCTACACAATGAACTCGTAGAAGTGGAAATTGAATTACTTGGAAAAAGCACAGAAAACAATATCCTCTTTGCTTGAAAAAGACCTGATAACTGCCTGCTCAACACAACCCCAATGCAGTTTTTTTAACTAGTATTTTGGGTGAAAAAAAAACAGTAAAACTCTTATCCCTGCTGTTTCATTTGTTTAAAGCACTTCTCACTCACCCATTCTTCAATGATACAGGTTGACTTTGGCAGAAATAATTGCACGAGACATGCCTGTTCTTGCATTTTTTTATGAATCATTATTTGTTTTATAACTGTTCCTAAACCTGTATGTACTCTCATCTATCCTAGCTTGAGAACTTTTAAATGTCACTCAGTGAATGATGAAGAGAAGTGTTCGAACACAAAACTAGTTTTGCTCACAGAACCTTACTAAACACAGAAGTCCACAAGCAAATGTGTCCATGAAGCATGAATACCCAAACAAGCAGAAGAATGGCCCAAAACGACGGAGCAACCGTATAACACAAGGTCAAGTCTCTTAAGGTGTGGCTATACAATGACGCATCACAAGTCTGACAGCTAATACAAAGGTCACTAAGTTCAACAACGACAACAGCAACAACAAAAAACGGTAACGGGCGTTCAAAGCAGTATACAAGTGAACGTTTCACAAAGTCCGGCAGCTGTGTGAAAAAGGCGCTTCAGTGAGCCCCCTCGAGCCGTGGGTCTCCGCAGTCCTCCAACGTGGCCCATACAAACCCACTCCTCTACGTGGGCACGTCAGTCCAGGCAGCAGGTCAGGTCAGTCTCCACTGTCCCAGCCCAGTTTAACCAGGCTGAAAGGTAGCGCACTCTCCCCGCCCCCCCTCCTCCTCCAACCAAATTTACTTGTCTCCGCTGCTCTCTGGCTCCTTGGCCAGTCCACGGATGGACAGGTCATAGACCACCTCCTCGATTTTCTTGACATCGTACTTGAGTCCGTCGTATCGCTTGCGGAGGGGGTCGTTCTTGAGGTTGAGCAGGCGGAAGCCAGAGTCCAGATCGTTGATGAAAGTGGAGATGCGCAAGGGACGGCAGTAGTCCCCCGCCGTTACGCTGTTCACCGCCAGCCTGGACTGGGGGGGGGGGAGAAATAGAGATCAACTGCAGGGCAACCACACACACTACAACAGAAAGACCAAGAATTACTTTACACATTCAGGTCATGTGTATGGTACTCTCCACCCCAGATTGACGTACATTTCATCAGACTGGTGCTTGTCATTGAGACTGGCTAAACATATTGTAGCTAGTCCCATGTTACATGTTGTTCTAGCCCCCTCCACATGGAGCCATAACAATATGATCCCACAATTCATCATAGGTAGTATCTGGCAATGTCAACCTGGTCAGGCTCCTTAGTACCATGATTGAGTTAGACAGCCCTACACTGGGTGTGTTGCTTTCAAAATGTCAAATGATATACCTAAACCCCAAAACAGAGTTTTCACCAAAAAAAAGGCACTGGTCAGGAGAGATAATAAATTGTCAGATAAACGACAAACTGCCTAAACAGAGGTTTGCATATTATGGGAAACACTGAATCCCAACAGACAATGATTGCAAATGGAACAAGACTGAGTTTAGTGCACGAAAATTTCAGGACCATTTTGCATGAGCATAATACCTATTTAAAGTTGCCAGTATGGAATGTAAGTACTAATTCTAATGAACCATTATTCATATACTTCTGAAAGAAATTTTGTCTTTTACTTATTACTACTATACTTGAATTTTATATAACTATAGTATCACCAGGAGCAGCTGACAAAAGGTCAATGTAAATGTGCATCCTCATGATGGACCAAATCAAGGGTGTGAGGTTAGGTAACTGGCTACCTTAGAAACTGTGCTGATCATTTTCTGACTGTCTGCTCTGCTGCTGATGTGCACAAGAGGGGGTTCTGTATGGATCCAGTTCAATTTAATCTTGCAGGCACTGAATGTGACATTTCCTACATATCTACATCATACATACTGCACTTTGAAAGAAAAATAGACAGACAGATAGATTAACAGATTCTGGCCCTTACCAGCTCACTGGCCATGATCAGAACCCCAGCCAGGTAATCTTCAATGTCCAGATGAAAGCCTTTCTCTCTCTCCACTTCAACTGCAAAGGAATTCAGCAGGAAAACCTAATTTAATTGCCATAAGCATATATGACACCAATTGAATGATAAAACTGCTTTGTAGGAACTTATATACACACACACACAAGTTTACTCAATATAAGACATGAGGTGTGAACATACTGGCAAGTATTTGTGCCACTTCCTCTCGTGTCACCAGCGTTTCGCTCTCCAGATAGACAACAAAAGCTGCCAGGAAAGTGACGCGCTGCAGGACAAACCTCCAGTGCTCATGAAACCTGAAAGTGGCCCCATTTGGGTGAGCAAAGACATGTTATTTTCTCACATTTGCAGGCACAATCAATTTTGTTTCTCAGAAGTCAAACTGGCAGAAAAAAGCAATGGTGTGTTTATTTAATACCTAGTCTCACTCAGACATAATGTAATATAAGATGAATCCCCAAATATGACAGCTAAACATTAAATCTGACCAAGCTATTTTGTTACCGCAGATGCAGAAAAAAAAAAAGAATGTCATTTGAGGCCAGCAGCCATAACATTCTGAATGTTCCTCATAGCAAACTGCTGATGCTAAACAGGCAGGCATGGGCTTGGTTAGTACTTGGATGGGAGCCCACCTGGAATACCAAAATTGATTGGAGCACTGTACTGTAGAAAGTTCTTTCAGCTGAAATGTTAAACTAAGATCCTGATGTACCGTGGTCATTACAGAACCTGTGGCACCTTTCAAAAGAACAGCGATCCCTGACATCCTGGTCAAATTCCAATAACAGCTGGCTGTCTACATCTGCCCACATTGATTTGCCAGGTTATGACCACAATAAAGAATACAATTCTCTATTGGCCTACCTGTTTAATAAAGCACAATTGCAAAACCGCCACAAATATGGCAAAATGTATTTAAAAAAGCCCTACATTCGCAAAGCTCTATTACTTATGTAATAGACATATTACTACATATTACTATGTAAATATGTTACAGAATTTGAGTATTAGCTAGATCTTGGATCAGAAACCTTTAAAAAGAGTCACGTTTTCTTACAGGTGTCCAACTGATGGGGAATGAAAGCAAGTGCACACAGAGAGGTCCTAGGTCTAAGTTTGACGTCCATTGCTGGTGAGTATACGGGAAATCTGACAGAAAATTATAGACAGGAATATTTTTCTTTTGTGCTAAGGGAATGATCATTGAATGCACCAACCTGTAGTACTGGTCGGCTGGAAACTTGGTTTTCAGATCTCCAATGTGATTTCTTACCGTGCAAAACAATTCCCGCGCTCTTAGACATTTACGAGGAACTGACAAGGAGAGTACATAAAATTAAACAAACCTGGCTAACGAGCAATTACTCATTAAATTAGCTAAATTATCAAGGAAGATATTCATGATAAGCAGCATTCTTACAGCGTTCACGAAAGAATCCATGCAAACGAAACAAAAATTTGAAGTGACTTTATGACCAAATTAACGTTACAAATAGGAACATTTAAAACCCTTAAATAACAACGCTAGCTAGATCCATAAGATAATATTTACTATCTTTGAAGCCTGATGGCTGAT
This sequence comes from Albula goreensis, assembly GCA_022829145.1. Lineage (NCBI taxonomy): Eukaryota > Metazoa > Chordata > Actinopteri > Albuliformes > Albulidae > Albula > Albula goreensis. The sequence continues at coordinate 6,331,071 of CM040761.1, read as the reverse complement.
GGACGCTTTGAAGCACAGTCAAAATCTCTCTTGCGGTCTGTTCCAAGACTTGGACGACTTTTCTTATGTCCTGCAATAAAAAAAAAGTTAGCTCGCCAACTTGGTACATTAATTACTTCAAGATGCTAGTTAAGAGATATAAACTTGATTTAAGGTTTTTTTAATTCAACATGATTACATTAATTTTAGTTTCATTACAAGCAACAGAGTCGTCTTTGTGAAAATCGCGTGATTTAATTTGTTCATTGGGATTCTTATCCTTATTGTAGCTTGCTAACGAGCTAGCTACAATGAACTTCAAGTAACTTAACGATGATATTATATATTATTTACCTCTCTGACATCTTGATCCGCACTTAAGAAACCCTGAATGTTGCTAAACATATCCGTGACAGACATTTTAGGACGTTACTGTAGACAGTCGGAATAAAGGGTTACGAGAAATATGTGTCAAACTACTGCCCAACACTGCGCATATAAAGAAATACATAAAATGGACCTACATAGGCTACAAATACTGTCTTGTTGGATAGCTAACGTTAGCTGCAACTAACAAAGGTATCTGTCAACGTGCTCCAACTCAGGGTCCTTCTTCTGTGTGTCGCTTTAAATTGATGTCATGTGAACGCCGCACATATTGCTTATATTCGCAATTTTCTAATTATACAAACTTATAATATAAAATCTTCTATCTTTATTCTCGCCGTGGGAACATATGTGAATTAATATTCATGAATGGGAAATGGAGGTGGTTAAACGAATGGATATATAGCGATATAGTTTACATTGTATCAGGCATGTAGACCTATGCCTACTTTCCTGCGTTTGGAGGTTGGATCGGTGGATGCAATTAGGTGACTTGCATATGAATGTAAACAATGTGTTTTTTAATTAATGCAAACTATCAGAACAGTATATACAAAAATATGACAAACAGTAGGATGCATATACGAATTACAGATATGCTTGGGGTATACAAAATACTTACAAAGAGAACAAAGAATGAGGAACAGGCTGTACGTGTTATAACAGCTTTGGGGTGTTTGCAAGTTTTCAGTGTTTTAAGTACTGACAAAATATCACTTTAAATATAGGAAAGGTGGGTTTTTGTCCTGAAAATCTGCTGGTATGTAAATGATACTTGCTTAGAAATAAAGTGAGATTACTACCATACAATGCACTGTTTAGCAAGAAAAAGAATATGCTCCTTTTTTAAATTGGGGTTATGTTCTTTTGTATGAATTTTTTCAAGTCATTCCAAAATATTTGACTGTAAATGCAGTCCCAAAGAGGTGGAGTATCAGTTCATCCTCTCTTTTACAGAAGGTACAAGAAACAACAAGGTCTATTTTGAATTTGGCTAGTTTAGTTTTAACAGGGTATCATCTGTGTATGACCTTATGAGACTTCCTTGACTTTATTAGTTAAGAGAAATTTGTTTGGCAAAAGCCATCTCCAATTCCAATATGGGGCAGCCACTGTCAGTGTAAATATTCTCACACTTTAAGGCAGGACTTACACAGTTTTTCCCTTTAAGAGTGCTAGACATTAAAAGCGTTCTGGTGCCACTTGGAATAGCATCCATTACAACAGAATAGTCTTGTGGAATAACGGGAAACAAAAATTCATCAAGGAATTTCATAAGTTAAAAGATGACCATTATTATTAAGTAGTTGACTAACAAGTGTTTTGTTTTTGTGTGTCATGTCTCTATTATTCCATATACAGGTTGAGCATCCCGAAATCCAAAATGCTCCAAAATCCGAAACTTTTTGACCACCGACATGATGCCACAAGTGAAATTCCACATCTGACCTCACTTGCCCATGTGGGGCTCTGAGATGTTGTTGGTGCCAGTTTGTTACCAACTGTCGTCAACGCCAGACCTAAGTGCATTACTTCCTGTGTGTTTTTTTTTTTGCTTATTCTCTTCTCTGTGATACAAAGATATTGTTGAAAATGTCAAAAAGGGCTGCAGATATCCCTATGGGTGACAGTGATAAGAAAAAGAGGAAGCATTTATGTTTGTCTATAGCGCAGAAAGTCAAGCTGTTGGAGAAACTGGACAGCGGTGTAAGTGCGAAACGTCTTACAGAAGAGTATGGTGTTGGAATGACAACCATCTATGACCTGAAGAAACGGAAGGATAAACTGTTGAAGTTCTATGCCGAAAGCGATGAAGAGAAGTTAATGAAAAATAGAAAAACACTACATAAAGCAAAAAATGAAGCTCTCGATCGTGTGCTGAAAGAGTGGATCCGTCAGCGTCGCAGTGAACACATGCCACTTAATGGTGTGCTGATCATGAAACAAGCAAAGATCTATCACGATGAACTGAAATTTGAAGGGAACTGTGAATATTCAACAGGCTGGTTGCAGAAATTTAAGAAACGACACGGTATTCAATCTTTGAAGATCTGTGGCGATAAAGAATCTGCTGATCATGAAACAGCAGAGAAATTCATTGACGAATTTGCCAAGGTCATCGCTGATGAAAATCTGACACCAGAACAAGTCTATCATGCTGATGAAACATCATTGTTTTGGCGTTATTGCCCCAGAAAGACACTGATTACAGCTGATGAGGCAGCCCCTACAGGAATTCAGGATACCAAGGACAGAATAACTGTGCTGGGATGTGCTAATGCAGCAGGCACACATAAGTGTAAACTTGCTGTGATAGGCAAAAGCTTGCATCCGTGTTGCTTTAAAGGAGTGAATTTCTTACCAGTCCATTATTATGCTAACAAAAAGGCATGGATTACCAGGGACATATTTTCTGATTGGTTTCACAAATATTTTGTACCAGAGGCTCGAGCTCACTGCAGGGAAGCTGGACTGGATGACGACTGCAAGATTTTGTTATTCCTCGACAACTGTTCTGCTCATCCTCCAGCTGAAATTCTCAGCAGAGATAATGTCTATGTCATGTACTTCCCTCCCAATGTGACTTCATTAATTCAGCCATGTGACCAAGGTATCCTTAGATCAATGAAGAGTAAATATAAAAACACTTTCTTGAACAGCATGCTGGCGGCAGTGAACAGAGGCGTGAGTGTGGAGGGTTTCCAAAAGGATTTTAGCATGAAGGATGCTGTATATGCTCTTGCCAACGCTTGGAACACGGTGACTAAAGATACAGTTGTACATGCCTGGCACAACCTCTGGCCTGCGACTATGTTCTGTGATGATGATGAAAAAAATGGTGGTTTTGAAGGATTCCGTTTGTCAAGTGAGAAAAAAATGATGTCTGACCTCCTTACATATGCAAAAAATATACCTTCAGAGTCGGTCAGTAAGCTGAAAGAAGTGGATATCGAAGAAGTTTTTAACATCGATAATGAGGCCCCAGTTGTTCATTCATTGACCGATGGTGAAATAGCTGAAATGGTTCTGAATCAAGGTGAACGTGATAATAGTGACGATGAAGATGATGCTGTCAACGCTGCAGAAAAAATGCCTATAGACGACATGGTAAAAATGTGTGATGGACTTATTGAAGGACTAGAGCAGTGTGCATTCATAACAGATCAAGAAATCATGTCAGTTTATAACATCAAAGAGATACTTCTAAGACAAAAACTATTGTTAATGAGGCAGATGACTCATGAAACATCTAAAAAAGCTGTCCAGCAGAATGCCTGCTCATCCCTTGAGGACCCGCTTCCTGGTCCCTCATCTGCTTCTGATGTTCCTTCTCACAATGATATCAAGAGTGATGTACCTTCTCCTTCAAGTTTCTCGAGTCATATGTTGGTCTAGTATTTTATTTGGTGCTGCATTTATCTTTTTTTTGTAAGCAGAAAACATTACTTTCATGTGAAATCTGAATTTTATCTCCACCTAAAATACCATGTTTGAGTGTAACATGACCAGCAACATTGTTGCGCTGAAATTTTTCTCACAGTTACTTTTCATTACATTTACAGCTACCTGTATGTATCATAAATTCAATGCTTATTTGTTTTTATATCTTAAATGGAACCTAAAAAATAAAATACAGTGTACTGTAACCTTTTAATCAAACACAGCATCGTAGGTGGAGACTGAAAGCCTGTTTGTTGTTGCTGTTGTTTAACAGCTGATACAGGTATTCTGCTGATGCTACTGTGCTGCATAGTTACCCTGAACACATTTTGTTTACATTGTATGAATGGTATGTTGTATTTTTTACTGTTAAGTACTTGCATGTGAATAAGTGTAAGAAAATGATTGCTTATCAGTAGCATATAAATTTAGAGTCAGGAATGAAGGTGATGCCAAACAACCACAGGTTGTCCACATAGGCAGCTGAGGTTGTGACACCTTAGCTTTCTGATGGTTCAGTGCACACAGACTTTGTTTCATGCAAAAATTATGAAAAATATTGTATAAATTACCTTCAGCCTATGTGTACATGGTGTGTATGAAACATAAATGGGTTTTATATTTAGGCTTCGTTGCCATCCCCAAGATATCTCATTATGCCCATAGTTGTGTTTGTAAATTAGGGACCAGTTTAAGAGTATTTGCTTGTGAAAGTCTTGGAATTTTCATGATATCATAATTGCATCTAAGGAGAAAACTAAAACCACCAAGAGAATTAAAGACATAAGCAGGGATATAATTGCAAACGGAAATTGGATCTTTAAGAAATGACTTTATCCATTTCACTTTAAATGAGTGATTGAGGGATAAAAAAAATCCAGGGCATTCATGCCACCTAAACAGAGTTTATTAGTAATAACACTTTTTTAATATATCGAGATTTGTTCTTACAAATAAAACAATTTTTTTATATTTTAGTACATAGATTCTTAGACACTTATAAGGCTCATGCAGCATAAAGTATTCTTGAAAGCCCCTCCACTTTGGCTGCTAAAGTTCTACCATTAAGAGAAAGGTCTCTTTGCAACCATGAATTAAACCTCTGCTGTACTGTTTTGATTAGAGGTTTGAAATTTTCCTCCACTCTTGATTTCAGATTTTTATCAATAATAATTCAGAGATATTTCACTTTATTTTTAATTGGAATGTTGTATGTAATATTATCCAAGCAAGTTTTAATGGGGAGTTGCTCACACTAGCAATATTCAAATGAAGTCCAGAGGACCCTGAATGCCTTTATTAATTTGGGATCTATCTTTTAAAAATAGCATGGTGTCATCTGCTAATTGACTAATAGAGATGATTTTGTTGGCAAGAGAAATGCCTAAGATGTTGTTCTTTTTATACGGTCTGAGAGAAGTTGCATGACCAGAAGGAATAAATACAGGGAAATGGGACACTGTTCAAGCTAAATCGCTGGAATTACCATGAGGCAGCTTAATAGAAGCATTACTATTCCTGTAAAGGGTCCTGACAGAATTTTTAAACCCCTGTTCAAACCCAAATAATCGCAAGGCCCTACAGATAAAGGTATGTACGAGGGTGTCGATTGCCCTGAAAAAGTCACAGAAGAGAATAAAGCAATCTTCATCTTGAGTATCTGAATAATCAAGACTATCGAGCTAGTCTAATGTCGTTAAACATGCGGTAGCCTAAAATACAAAGAATATTTTTATATATTATTAATAAATGTATTATTAAAGTGTGTAATTATGTCATTTTTATTATAAGCAGTAATAATTCTCATACATATTATGATGATTAGGATATTAGCATAAAAGTAAGATCTGTTAAAACACTTAAACATACAAATAGATATATACTATATTAGGTATGTGGTGTAGGTGTATAACAAGTATATAACAGGCCTTTTACATTCACCATAGCTAAACCTGGCACAGAATTGACCCATTGGGCCCACTTCTTTGACAATGAATGGACTAGCTTAAATTAATTTGTGCCCATAGTACAGACACAGAAAATGATGAATATATGACAGGAAAATAATCACATTTTTTCAAAGCTAAAGACATATTACCAGTATAGATCAATCCTTATTTTGTCCAGCAGATGGCGACATTGTTTAAAAAATCTGTGATTTTACATTAATCCAGAGATCAGAGATTTGTCCACATTGTAATAAAAACTACTTCTGCCATCTTAATGGCATTTCTTTTATTAATGTTCTTTTAAATATATGGACTGCAATATCCCAAGCATATCTTCTCATGTCTATGACATATTGTTGGGTGTAAGGTTGTAAATCTAGAATAAACACTGCTTTTATCTGTATTAAATTCATTCATAATGTTTTGTCTACTCAAATATTAAAGAATTAAATATACCTTTAAAATATATTCAGGAACAATAGATAAATAGCCTGGCTTTGCAACCAAATAAAAATAAATATTTATATTTAAATTTTGTAAGCGTGTGTGCATGAGTGAGTGAGTGTAAAACCATGATGTATTCATTTATAATGTTTTATATTCATGTGATAAACAATGAACACAAAATAAATATTGAAATACAACATATACAATGAAAGGATAAATATACAATATCTGTAAAGAAATGAAAGTACCAACATTGAAAGTTTTCTGGCCTTGTGTTTGGACGAGATACAGTCTTACAATTATTTACACAATTTTGCACTTAATATATGGGCTGGAGAGATTTTTCTTTTCAAGTACAAATCATATAAAACATTAATCCTGGAAGTTTCTAATCCTACGTCTCTCCAGCATCATTTACGTTAGAAAAGCCATGGTGACAGTTTGATATCCAATATCCATTAACAAATATTTGAGTTGGTCCTGAGAGGATTTCATCTGGTATTCTGCAACCAGGCCCAACAATCAACAGGAAATGATTAAAGTACAATGGGTTTCAAGGTTCCACCAGGTTTTGAGAAATTTTGATTGGATGTCTGTTGCTGTTCTGATTGGACTTCAGGTTCCTTTGCGGTGTCTTGTGTTGTCTCTTTCGCCTTGCCCATCTTCTCGTTTTGGGTTCTGTTCTGTTTCTTCTCTAGGGCTTTCTCCATCTCCGTGTAGTAGTCCAAGGCCTTACGCACAGGGTCGATGATATGTTGCTAGGAAACGGGGGCACCAGAGAGTGGGCTTAGAAAAAAAGCTGCATAAATAGCCCTTGACAGGTCGAGTGCAGGCGTGAAAGGGACTGCCTTTTTCAACATGCTTTTGAGTGCCCTGCAAGGCCTGTTGTCACGGGCAATAGAATCCTCCAGAAACTAGCAAAATGCTACTAATTAGACCAGTCTTTTGTTTTCCATATTTACTTGTTCAAAATAATTAATTCACAAAATTTGTAAAATAATATTGTCATCTGTTTACCTCCATTTAAGTATATGACTAAAGAATGAGTATCAATCCACACTTTGAAAAGATAATAGCTTTCAATAATTGGTAATAAACTGATATGAATTACATGACAAAAACAATAATTTATTGAAGTAGCCTACTCACGTTCAAATAATGTTGAGAATTTCAGTTTGCTACAGTACATCATTGGCTGGTCTTGTTGTGTTTTACTGGTGGTAACATTTAAATTTGCACCAGTGATCAACACAAGTTTTCACACTGCACTGTTGCGTCACATATATAAATTTACACAGGCTGCAAAGTGTTGCCTTGCTTTGGTTGCAGGGTAAAGGGCAAAGACGACCTTACTTACCTCCAGACAGGGGAAAAGGTTGGCCAGCTCGATGAAGAGAGGGAAAAGGACGAAGCGAATGAAGCCAGTCTGGGAGGAAGGTTTGGTCACTTTGTCCCTGTCCATGAATGGGGTGACAGGAAGGCCCTCCAGTTTCTCCATGTCACTCTGAAATCATCATTGTTTGTTACTATACAGTTTTTACAGATTATCTGCTCAAACACCTACATATTTACTGCCTGTCCATATCAGTCTGAAATAGCACCAATATGTTTGTTGGTTTATTTATCATTTTTATCTTTATCGGCTTAAATGTGTAAATTAGAATGTACATACATGCTACATCTGTTTCATTGCCCATGTTGACAACATAAACTGGGAAAAATCGTAACCATTTTTTCTGACAAGTGGGGAAAATGTTCATGTTTAGATTTCCAATATATCTGATGAGTAATTAGTGCAGCCAAGGCTGACCAAAGCAAATCTGAGTCGCTTGCCAGTCAGTCAGAGCAGCACAGAGGTGTGGCTGAGAGAGAACGAGAGAGAGAGAGAGAGAGAGAGAACCTGTTGGAGGGCAAATGGAAACATAATGACATCATAAATATGCAAATTGGTTTGTGATACCATCTAGCGACTTCTAACAAATGTTTCAGAAGGCAATAGCTATTTTCCTTCGAGAACAGTTGGCACAGTGCTCCAGGCTTAAGATGCGATCTGAAAAAATAGTCTTGAAGAGATTACTTTTTATATTATTTGGTTTTCACTACTCTCTGTATGTATGATAACAGGAGCGTCACTGTCACATACTGTCATGCATGACTGTAACAGCAGCTGTGTTCCAAAATGCCTGACTATACTTGTGCATTTGGTAATACATAACGACATTGGATCAAATTTTATCATCATTATTTGGCATTGTCATCATTCCTAGGCTTTAGACTTTATATATGTAGAGCAGTTTTATAGGATCTTTATTTCAGGATATGAATTTCAAATGGGATCACTATTTAAAATTATATCTCTATTATGAGTGCAAACATAAATTTCATCACTGTTTTCCTCTGTCTGAATTTGAATAGCATCAAATACGAATTAATCAGGGTACAACACATAAGGATAATCTGAGTGGTAGGTTTCAATGCAAGCAACTTTTCTGTTTGCCTAAGTATGTACTTTTGCTCTGTTTTTTGTTTTGTTTCATTCTTGTTTTTATCCACTCTCCACAGAGTAATGAGTGGTAATTCAGTGATATGTGTGTACCTACAGTTTACATGAGTCCATCACATACACTGTCAAATGTATTGTATGTACTCTGTCTGAGGTGATTTGCACTGATCATTTTACTGTGCAGGTAGAACACAAGATGGCTTTTAGGATAATGTCCCCTGTCACATGACGCATCTCTGTTGCCTTCAGGGACGGCTCTCCCATGTCACCTGATTGAAGAACTCCTGCAGCAGGCAGTCCAGCCAGGGTTCCGCGACGTCCATGGGCCGCGCCTCGTTGGAGATGTCGCTCACTTTGATCATGATCATCATCAGCTGGGGGCACCGACGGAAAACACAGCAGACAGCAAACAAGCTACATTTCAATTCAGCCAGTATCTGGCATTAATGTCAGGTTAGATTTAGCAAAGACTGCCTTGTGAAGGTTTAAGCTGAAACGTCAAAGTAAACATAGTAGAAATGCTATGAGTCATGACTAATACATACCATAATATTTCACCATAACTTGAATTGTAACCACACTATGCAAAGGCCTACTGAAGGAGACGACTTACTCGCAAATTCAGTATAGCATGTATAGATACATATACAAGTCTTTTCACTAGGGTCATTTAAATATCACATTCAATAATTTGATATTTGAATCTTCCATCGTTTACTATTCATGACTGAATACTTACCAGACTGGTGCTCGAAAGGTTAACTACCTTGCTTTTCCCTTGTTTTTTTTTGCCATTATTGTACAACTCCCCTGTTTTTAAAATGGTTACACAGTGGGTCCACTGACACTCAGGCAAGATCTGTGACCCCTATTTGTCAGTTCCATCTGGACCAGTTTGCCCCACTCAGGTGGGGCTATTGAATGGACCCTCACCTTTTGACATAAAGTCCATGCAGACCCTCAAAAGTCTGTGAGAGAGGAAAACAGCCTGACCCACATACACTTTGTTATGGGCGCTGAACGCGGCTGACACCTGTCATAATGTCCTGTTCCTGGTGTCAGAACCTCCTGGCTCAGCCTCCAGGCTCTGCTCCACCCCTCCCGACTTTCCCGCACTCACCACGTCTTTGTGGTCCTTGTTACTGAAGTCAAACACCGGCAGGATGGACTTGAACTTGTTGAGGATCTCATTGTGTCTTGTCATGTCAGTGGCAAGAATACACCTGAAATAACAAATTGCATGGTTCATTTAGAGGTAGGCCCTAATCCCATCCAGCCAACAACATTATTTGTCATTGACATTGAAATAATGCAATTATACCACTGTGGATTTATTACCAACACACTTCACATTGATTCTAGAGACCACTGACTGTACACACAATTTGTAATTAATGCAAAGGAATTTCACCTGCTAACATTCATTATTCAAAAATACAAGCAAACGTATCTCTGAATGGTGGGGTACACATTATAATGCATGATATTTGTATTGCAGAATGTAATACAATGTTGCTTTTGAAAAGCTGTATTTTGAGTGAATGCTACGCAGGTCAGGATGGCAAACAGATGCATGAAGACTCAAATGAAAGAGCTTCACTGAGAGAGCAACAACTGAAGCGTTGCAGGAGGTGGTGAGCGAAGGAGAATATTGAATAGTTGTCTTACTTGATCATGCCTTCTCTTATCCGTTTATACTGCTCAGTCGTCAGGTTTCTAAAAATATTGCTTTCTTTCTGTGAAGAAGTATAAACACAAGCCAGTTAATACACAGCTATGATCACTTCAGGGTCACAGATGTGCTTTTCCAGGAGTAGCTCTTGAAACACTTCAGCTTTAACAACCATTTTTAAATTCAGAAAATGTACTGTGACTTGCAGGTAACTATATGTATAATCAACAGCACTCCTTGTAAATGTCTATACTCAGACCCATGTGAACAACTGAATGAAACTAAAACTCAAGCAGCATTTATGAGTGAACCTCCAGGCTTCAAATAATTCCTGTGAGCATTTATGGTTCTAATACTAGCTCAATGTGATAACATAGTAAGGCTATCATATGTTAGTCAACTGCAACTGTATTTTTTAAGTCTAACACCGCAAGCACCAATGCAAGAGTCCCATTCCACAGGCACCAATGCTATGAAAACAGTGTGGATTTTTAAGCCGCCATTTAAATTCACACAGGAACCGAATTCCTTTACCTTCTCTAGGATCTCGAAGGCCACAGCGCAGTGGTGGTTCTCCAGGGGATATGTCATTGTAACGGAGGGCGAGCTCTGTACGTGCGTTGATCTGAAAGAGAAGGGCAGGTCTGATGTCATCGCTGAAACCATTACACATGTGACTGCGCAGAGAAACTAAAGCGTTAGCATTACATGAACACTTTGTGGTTTGCAAAGTCCAGATGTCAGTCAAAGGCAAGGTTGGCACTGCTAACAGGGAGTTGTGGAATTTTATTTTTTATCACTTCGGCGATTCCTGAGTGTAGCTGTTCTCAAATTTAGTTCTGCCAGGTACATAATGACACCACTGTGTATCCTTGGTTCTTGTGGCTCTGGGAGATAATACAGACAGATGTGATTGACGTGATGGCTATCTGGGCTAACCTGGTAGGCATTGTTGTAGCCAGTGTGGTCCAGATCATGACAGACTGCGGAGGTCAGCATGATCAAGAGATCGATGTTGTCAATCTTGCTCCTTAAGTCTGTCAGCCATATCAGCCCATACATCTGTCAGAGGAAAGACGGGTTAAATTACACACAGAATCTGTGGACAAGTCCGCACAAACACACACACACACACACACACACACACACAAACGCATGTACACATACAGCCACACACACACGCACAAACACACACACACACACACCATACACGCACGCACACACACACACACAAATGGACATGTACATATACACAATCACACTTCATTCATAAAGTTTTCAAGGGGCTGACTCAAACTAGCATTAGGTGACTGAAACCAAAAAATAAAGCAAAATGAAAAATAAAGGATTTTTGAATAAACAATACATATATAGCTTTAAATTCATTGCTGTTTTTCCATTGCCTCATCAAAATGGGTATGGTTTTGGCTCTGCTCCAGAGTATTTTTGGAGCAAAATTATATCAATCTCTTGACTCAACCACTTGATGACAAGCAACAAACAACTTAATTGATTTCACCATGGAGCAGGAAAGGTGATTGAAGCTGGTGTGCGAGTCGTGATTTGTTGGCAAGCCAAAACTCGATTTGACCCTCGATTTGATTTGAGTGTCAGTTATCTGAGATCAGACAGAGGGAACTGGATGTCCTTTACCAATCAGGTTCTGCAGCCATAGAGACGCCAGACGACCCCGCCCCCTCCGCTCACCATCTGAGTGACGCAGAAGCAGTGCTTGAAGTTGTGGAAGGGGATGTTGTTGTAGTGACGGTAGACCTCATAAAGGAACTGCTGGAGGACCTCCACTTCGATGTTGAAGGTAGAAATGAAGTCCAGGTCTGTGAACATCACCTGGAGCAGTACCATGATCTCAGTGTCCTCCCACTGCCTACCCAAAAACAATGAAACACTCTCACAATACGGCAACACCAAGAGAACATTTACATTTTATAACAGGACGACCATGATAGCACCATGAATCAACTGCTGTCAAAAAAAGATTACAGCTCACATACAAACGACACAATGTACAGATAAAATGAGGGAACCACTCCTCGAAAAGACAGGATTACAGCCTCCCTCTCTTGTGAGAGGCTAAGCAGTACATTCATCAGAGAGAGTGTTCTGCATAGCTTCCTTTCTGAACAGGTCGTTTTCTTTCTTGTAAAGTAGGACTTCCAAGGCTTAAGTTAATAACAGCTTATTAACAAAGCAAACATAGTATAATTACAGTGTGAAATATTGCAGCTCAGGTCCAAACCACACTCAGGCAGATTAGGCTATTATATCAGCACAAGTACCTTACTACAGATTTGAATCATATGAAAGATTTCAACAGGGCCGGTTTATACCTTTATTTTCTATCTGATGAACGTCTTTAATTGATGCACGGTTCCTTTTGACGTGTGCTGGCACAAATCCTCCACAGCCAACATTTTTAGTGATATTTTGCAAGCAGAAATGAATGGAAATGTTAAAAATAATCTACAGATTTGATCACTGATATTTCTTCATTACATCGACAGATGACTGAATCAGGCGTGTAATTTGTTGTTGTTTTCTGGTTAATTGTGCTAATATGCTGTGTTAATATGAAAGGACTGCTATGACAAATAAACCCTCTGAAAACCATCAGATCTTAATGGATTTCCAGTGATGTTTCAATGCAATCTATTCAAATGAGCTTGTTTTTATTCCTACTCCTTAATGGCCAAACCACACTAAGTCCATTTATATTGATATGAGCTTCACCATCAGATGAAAGGAATTAATTATCCTGATAGGGGTTCTGCGCACAGCTACATTTTTGCATTGTTGTTGCTGCGCGTGTAGGTGTTTGTGTCGTGGTCCAACTAAGAAATCCGAGCCAATGAGGGTTTCTTACAAGGAGCACTCTCTCATTCTTCTGTGACATTCTTGCCCTCTACATCTTCTTAAGACTGCTGTTCATTAAAATGAATGACAAACTGCCAAATTCCTTGTGCCATAAAATGAATTAAATCCCGACTCAAGTCCGAAAACACAGAGACTTGAACCGACGAGTGAAATGGAAAGCTAAAATCTCAGACAAGCAAGGATTTGAAGTGTGCACTGTACTCTTTTCGGTGGAGTTCTGGATTATCCCAGTAATATTCAACAACCTGGTAGTGTTTAGAATTTAAATTTCCTGTCTGAATTTCCTAGAATTAAAATTTGTCTTGTGACACCATAAATCTCAGCACTAGAGAAGAGTAAGGGTGACTAGTCAAAAGACAGTCACAGCCAGTCGTAAGTGAAATCCTGTCACCATGTTGCAGTATTCAGTAGTCAGCATGCAGTATGGTCTGCAGAATGTGGATTTGAGGCTGCATCAGACTAGGACAAACTTACCAGTTGTCAAAGGTAGGAGTTTTGAGGTACTGTCTGACCTCTTCTGAGACTTCCAGGGAGCTGTGACAAAAAATATTTCCCCCAATCTCATCAAAATCCCTTGTGCAGATACACGAAAACACATTCCAATTCAAACTTAATTAATCTATCCCTGAAGTATAGAATTTCCTCGGTATATGCAATATCACACTAGACCAGTCTCACTGGTGAATATATATTCACATCTTTTTAACATATAATGTTCATGCCTGTGTATGACAGTTTATCTCTGCCTTTTGAGACACTATAATGTCAAAGTATGACGCATACTCACCTCATCTGGAGGACCTTGTCCCGCACATGCTCACACTCCTCACGGGTCTTACGTAGCGCCCTCTTGTGGTAGAAAGGGGATGGTTTGCATTTCCCCTCTGACAACTCCTTGAAGAGGCCCAGCCAGCTTAGGTGTTCCACACTCTGTTGGAGGAAATGGATAGAACTCCTGCCATCCATACATTATCTATACCCACTTCATGCAATACAGGGCCACAGGGGGGATGGAACCTAACCCAGCATTCACTGGGTGAAAGGCAGGGAGACGCCCTGGACAGGTTGCCTGGACAGGGTTTGGGGAGTGAGGTTAACCCATCAACAGGGGCTAAAATACTGCTCTGTTTGTGGTATCTTGTTTATATGTACCATGATCTATATGACACATGATCACAGCCCTGGGAACTTGTGTGTGCATCTAAAGCCAGAGTTGCTAGAATTCTGCTCCCATCCAACCATGGACAAGCTCCAGCCATGCATATGTTCTGAGATTTTAACAAAAAAGCCTGAAGATACATGAAAATAGTCAGATCCATTAAAGATTACCTGTAGACATGCAATGTATGTGCAAAGATATGAAGACAAGGTTGGTTGCCGTCCTACCTCAAGTTTCTCACGGAAAAGTTCCACCTGATTTTTATCTCATACACAATAGTGGGTGTCTCCCCAGCCTCTAGCAAGATCTTCTTCTCCAGGCTCTGTAACCTAGGTCAGACAGCAGCATAAGGTATTGATTAACAGACCCTTACTCTGTTCGAGCAGAAAAACAACAGATTCTGTATAGCAACCAGATGGCCAGCTCTACTGTATTTCCTTATTTTGCATTTCTTCTTTTTCAGTAAAATGGGATTCTCGTGCTACATCACAGTTTATAAAATGTAATGAAGAGGCATGTATAAGGACAAAATATCAGTTCATACTGGTATTGTGCCATGTGCCATTTTCCATTTTATCATGCTCCTTCCAATTTGTTTCAAGTTGCTTCAAGTTTGAATGTTTCAGGTTCACTAATAGCAGAGATTACAAATATGATGCAGACAATCTGGTCACTTAAAACCAAGGGAGACCAAACTTGATTCAGTAGAGCTACAGGGTATTCTAGGTTTTGTTTTTACCTGAAAATCAGCAATCAGGTTTTGGTTTAAAAGAGTAGGGGAAGTCAGGTATTTACTTAAATGTGTCAATGTAGCCTTCAGTAACAAAATCCATCTTAACTTGTGGCTCTGCAGGACCTGAAGTGCTCTCCCTAGGTCTAAAGATTCTGGCCGAAATTGTGTCTCTGTTCCATTTATGTCTATAGCAGGCATAGCTGCACCTTTTTTCCATGGAGGACAGATCAAATCCCAAAGCAACTGCAAGCTCTGCACCTGAAATACAACATAATATTAAAATATTGATTTCCATTTCAGAGTTGTCATCTGTAAGATTATTATTCTCAGAAAAACACATTTTAAATACTATGATTTATGGGTGACAGGAAGATGTATTTGTCATGTCAATGCACTCACTTTTTGCCACAATATGAATGATTAAGTGTTTATGGTTCCATACCACACCAACCTAAATCACCAACAAGTTGTAATTTAAAACCAGCTAATTCAAAGCTTTAAAAATATCTATATATTATGTAGTTTAGCTGGAATTATGTTGACTGTCTTCCAACTCCTCATAGATATCAGTATCCAAGAAGAACCTTTAAGGGTTCCCCATGGGGGACAAACAAAGAACCGTTACGGAACCTTTTTGTCTAAGAGTGTATTTCTTACTCTACCTAAAGGCTCTCTCTTGCAGTCTGTAGCCACCACCTCCAGTTTGTAGCAGGAGTGGGGGGCGTTGGGCTCAAGCTGAGGAGAGATGTTGATGATGTTCCCCTTGGTGTTATACAGCTTCAGGATGTCATGGGGACCTGCCTCCGCCGCAGCCCTGAACAGATCTGAAGAGCATACACACCAAGCAGTGGCAGATAATGGCACCATATCCCCTGTTACAAGAGTCAGCCATTCGCCTAGCCTTGGAATGCCGCTGTCCAGGGCACAGGCTACACATCTCAGAAGCTAAAGTGCTTCAGGGTCACTCTAGCTGCAAACAGTCACTGGTCTCTCTTTTGTACTCTTGTACCAGTTTATGCATAAACAGAAACACTGCAGTAAACATTAAAGGAATCTTTCCTCAGAGTTGTTCATGCTTACTTATTCAAGTGAAATATGGTCTCAGTGTGCTGTCTATTTGTTACTTGTGCAAAAACTAAGGCACTGGCTATATGTTTAAGAGGAAACCTTCTTAGATGATATATTCTTCCAAGAAAGGTGTTTTACAAAGAATAGCACAAATTAGTAATATTAAGAAGTCACAAGACATGGAGGTATGGTTTATTATCAAGTCCCGGACCTGCATTTGGATTAATATCAGGTTTTCTGTACTGGTTTTTATACATAATCGAACAGGTACAAACTGGCAGTGCCACTTCACAGCTAGCCTCACATTCATAGTTCAACACTGAAAAATGCCACAGGCTTTTAAAGTGCATACAGCAGCTGCCAGATGTCCACTAAAAAGGGTCAGTATCTGCTGAATGGAAGTGGTTACTTTGCAAAAAGTCTATCAGGCTAGTTATTGAGAACCCTAAAGCAAATGGGGAGCAAAACATTGTCCTGCCCCTAACAGGCCATAATCCTAATAGCACAGATAGCAGTGCAAAATCTTTAATACAAATTAGAGGGGTTGATCTGTGAGTTACAGAAATATTTTACATGAATAACACTGAATATCAGTAACACTATATTAATAACACTGTGTTTTTCCATAACAACTTGTGTTTTGTATTGAATTTGAATTTCTCTCCATAGAAAAGTTTGAAATAGTAAATGCTGAAAACGCCATGTGTCCAAGGAGAGCCCTGCCCATTAGTTACAAACCATGCTGTCAAAACCATCTGTCTCTAAAGCCAGGAGAAACTGATGATGTATTCATTTAGACCTATTGAAACACAGGCAACAAAGACTGCATACATTAAGTCTTATTATGTAGTTAACAGGAAATATGTGTAAGTGGACGTTATTAAATGTGTTCCTACCATACATTGATGTAATTACTAAAGCGTTTTTTACTTCCATCGGCCCAAGGTATGACTACACCTGGATTCTGTTTCTGATTCAAAAGTGACTCAGACCTTCAGAATACCAAAAAGGGTGTCAAGATGTTGGGGAAATTGTGTCCTTTAAATATAGCAATGCAGGACCAACACTGTCTGCTGATGGGCTAGCAGTCGTAGGTTCATTCATTGTAGAACCAACAGGAGATTGCAGAACTGGACCAATCAGGTCATATTTACAGAGAGAGCCCATCTGACACCAAAATGTCCCCGGGTCTACAGGAAATGGTACGTCTTCAAATGTTTGGGGATGGTATTTCCCACACAAAAGTGAACTATGTTATCAGTCACACAAACTGGAAATCATTCCCACAGACTTGGAGAAAGCAGCTACACACAGACTCCCCCAAATCATGTGGTGACCAGCCCTCACTATTTTTCAAACTGCATAGGCTACTTCAGTCACAAAGTGCCTGTTGGTGAAACACAAAGTCAACACATGAACTGCTGAGGCAATGTTGCTTTGAACCTACACAGCAATAAATGTACAGTATACACATTTGTGTCCAGTATATAGAGACAGGGATTGCTTTTTTTTCTTGGAATTTACAAAAAAAAGTGTTCCTCAGGGCTTCATCTTCAGTCTGGTACTATTTACTGTTCATACCCATGATAATGCTCAGAATTTAAAATAATTCCAAGTATAATATCCAAATACTTAGATTACACAATTATTTATAGCTGCAATGGTGCCCTTGCCCCAGCCTTTCAAGTGCTCAAAAATAAGTGCTGAGTAAATGAAGTGATGGCACACTCCCACTCAAAGGACACGCATATGCACTATGAGCATGTGTTTTACTCCATGTGCTACCTGACGGCTCAGGAGACATCTTTATGCCATGCAGAAATGTGGGTCAAAATGCAGCCTATACCAGGGAATCAGAACACCTTGTGCTTTGTTAGGCTACTTTTAAATTCTGGTCCTTCTTTGTTCTGATTCTCAGAGAGAAATATAAAAGAACTTAAGAAGAGATGAATGCAAATCGAAAAACAGTGGACAAATACAAAAATGAATAAATAAATTAGATATCCGAAAATAGATCAGCACTTTATCTGACATTAAGCCATGTATGGTAGTACAGTATAGCATCATTTTGAAAAGCGGTGCACGTTGGTAAGCATTTCCATTACAGATCAGGAGTGTTATCACTTTTTTTAATAGTAATTACATCCGCTGTTGTGCAGGTGGACTGCGCTTCTGAAATATAATGATCTCTATCAACATTGCCCATGACTCTAAACCACGGCTTCCTTAATATAGTATAACGAGCCTTTTTCCTTTGTGAACGACAAAATGCGCTTATTATAGCGTTATATATTAACAAGATGGAACTTCTTAAACATACACAAAATATGTTACCTTTGACATCTTGTGCAGGGCAGTCGACAGGGAACTCTGCTTGCTCGGGTCTCCCGTTCACCGTGAAGTAAATTATCTTTGTTGCCATTTTGTCAATGTGTGAAACAGCAATAGTCAGTAAAGCCTTGGCTCTCCCTGTGACACTGATGAGCCGAATTTAAAGGAACCGAATTCAACACGTCCCTGAAAGTGACAGGTTCTCCGCCCCCTCTCTCCCTCCACCTCGCTTGATTTTCGCCCCCTAGGATGCAATTGATGAACAATTTCTCATTTTTATAATAGTTTAGAGGCATAACTACAGACAGATTTTCATGTTTCATATCACCATATTTATAAGGATTGACCTTACTGCATCTGCTTTATCTGTCAGTAATGTGGGGTGATCGGGATTATTGTTTCGGTTTCTATCGGTTTTGTTTGAGTTCCGTGTTTTGTTTTCCTTTCCCTGTCCATGTGCTTTTGTTTTCATTCTCTTTCTCCGCCCACCTTGTTACCTACCATGTTGATTACCTATGTGTTTCACCTGCCCTGCTGTGTCACCTGTATCTCATTGCTCGTTAGTCTGTGTATTTATACCCTGCCTTGTCTTTTGTTTGTCGCGAGTTCGTCTCAGTGTTTTTGTACCTGTTTCGCTACAAGCCTTTTTGATCCTGCCTGCCAGCCCGTTATTACCCGTGTCTGTTTCCTGTTTTGTCGATTCCTGTTTTCTGATTTTGTACTTTTGCTGAGCCTGCCTGATTACGAACTCTTTTGCCTGTTTTTGACCATTCTCCTGGATTGTGTTTTGTACTTTTGCCGTGTCTCTCTGGTTTTGACCTCTGCCTGATTACCGACTCTGATTTTGGATTTGTGGACTGTTTTTGGCTCATTAATAAACTTCCGTTTATTAATTATCTCGGTCTGCGCTTGGGTCTCTCTGGTGTCTGACTGTACGAACTCGCCACCATGGACCCAGCAGACAGCAGCCAGTTTCAGGCAGTTGTAGACCGGCAAGGCACCCTGCTCACCAGACACCAGACCCAGTTGGAATCTGTTAACAAGACGATGCTGAACTTTTCCGTCACTATGAACAATCTGGCAGCCCAGATCCGACAACTCCAACTAACCCGGGAGGCTACTGCTGCCGCCAGTTCCCCGTCATCACCAGCTACCATTCTTCCAGGAAGAGAGCCCTGTCTGCCACCTCCTGAGAACTACGCCGGGGAGCCTGGAACCTGCCGCTCCTTCCTCTCTCAATGCTCCCTGGTGTTCGAGCTGCAACCCTCCACCTTTCCCACTGAACGAGCGAAGGTTGCCTATGTGATCACCCTGCTCACCGGTAGGGCCAGAGAATGGGAACAGCTCTCTGGGAGGCCTGCTCACCTATCTGCTCTTTGTCACGCGTCGCCTTCTGTGAGAGAGATGAGACGAGTGTTTGACCGGTCCAGGCATGGTCATGAGGCTGCTCGTGAGATGCTCCAGATGCGTCAGGGACGGGTTCGGTTTCGGACTTTGCCATCTACTTTCGCACCCTTGCGGTCTCCAGCGGCTGGAACGAGGAGGCCCAGTACGATGCCTTTCTCCAAGGGCTGTCGGATGAGGTGAAGGACGAGATAATCACCCGTGATCTGCCCAGAGGTTTTGAGGCCCTTGTCGAGCTGGCTATCCGTATCGATGGACGTCTGAGGGATCGTCACAGGGAGCAAGCCAGGAGGGGCATTCTTCTTCGGCCGGGTGGTGAGTTTCCTGCTGACCCTGTTCCTGCCACCCAGTCCCCAGAGCCAATACAGATCAGCCGTGCCCGTCTGACTCCTACAGAAAGGCAGAGAAGAATCCGCACCCACTCCTGTCTCTACTGTGGGAACCCAGGTCACTTCATATCCGGCTGCCCGCTGAAAGGCCAGGGCTCACCCATTACAGGGGATGCACCGCAAGAGTCGCTCCACCTCTGAATCCCCCAGCCCTCCGACCGCTGTTATCTGCTACTCTGTCTGCGAGCAGTGTCTCCCAGGTGGTCTCTGTCCTCATTGATTCGGGAGCTGAAGGAAACTTCATTGACTCTGCCCTGGTCTCCAAGCTTCATCTGTCCCAAATTCCTCTCAAGACCCCTCTTGAGGCCCTCGCCATTACTGGGAGCCCCCTCACCCGCATCACCCATGTCACGCCACCGGTGAGTCTATGCATGTCTGGGAACCACAGGGAGGACATTACCCTTTATATCATCAATACCCCACAAGCCTCTGTAGTTCTGGGTCATCCCTGGCTCAGCCGGCACAACCCCTGGGTCGATTGGGCACAGAACAGGGTGCTGGAATGGAGTGCCTATTGCCTTACCCACTGTCTCCGAGATGCCCAAGTACCCGTTCCGTTGGACCACCAGACCACCGAGGAGTTTCCTGACCTGTCAGGCGTACCCCTGAATACATGGATCTCAAGGGGTGTTCAGCAAATCCCGGGCCGCAACTCTGCCTCCCCATCGGCCGTATGACTGTGCCATTGACCTGCTGCCGGGCACCACACCTCCCGAGGATGCTTGTTCTCATTGTCACCTCCTGAGACTCAGGCCATGAACAAATACATCCAGGAGTCTCTGGCAGCTGGCATCATACGTCCCTCCTCTTCACCTGCGGGGGCAGGCTTCTTTTTTGTGGGCAAGAAAGATGGCTCACTCCGCCCTGCATAGACTACCGAGGCCTTACGACATAACGGTTAAGAATCGTTACCCGCTACCACTAATGACTACTGCCTTTGAGTCTCTGCAGGGTGCCTCCATCTTCACTAAGCTTGATCTGCGCAACGCCTACCACCTGGTCCGGATCCGAGAGGGGGACGAGTGGAAGACCGCCTTTAACACACCTACTGGCCACTATGAGTATTTGGTTATGCCTTTTGGCCTTACTAATTCACCATCTGTTTTCCAGGCATTAGTGAACGATGTGTTGCGGGACATGTTGGGGAGATTTGTGTACGTGTATCTAGATGACATCCTGGTGTTCTCCCAGTCCCCAGCTGAGCACTCCGCCACGTCCGCCAGGTCCTGCAGAGGCTCTAGAGAACAACCTGTTCGTCAAAGCTGAGAAGTGCGAGTTTCACCAGGGACTCCGTGACCTTCCTGGGGTATGTGATTTCTGCAGGGAGTGTTCAGATGGACCAAAGGAAGGTTCAAGCAGTGGTGGAATGGCCTCGACCCACGTCTCGCCGAGAGTTACAGAGGTTCCTGGGCTTCGCTAATTTTTATCGAAGGTTCATCCGTAACTACAGTTTGGTGGCGGCTCCGTTAACTTCCTGACTTCCCCTACTACTAGGTTTTCCTGGTCGCCGGCAGCGGAGGCAGCCCTCCAGGAACTAAAGAGGCGTTTACCTCTGCCCCCATCCTGATCCAGCCTGATCCTGCCCGTCAGTTCATGGTGGAGGTGGATGCCTCGATGTGGGAGTGGGGGCGGTGCTTTCTCAAGTGTCGGTAAGGGACAATAAACTTCACCCATGTGCCTTCTTCTCGCGCAGACTGTCAGCTTCGGAACGCAACTATGACATTGGCGACCCAGGAGCTTCTTGCTATCAAGCTTGCCCTAGAAGAGTGGAGGCACTGGTTGGAGGGGACTAAGGACCCATTCCTGGTTTGACGGACCACAAAACCTGGAGTACCTGCGTTCGGCTCGCTAAGCGGCTCAATTCTCGCCAGGCTCGTTGGTCCCTGTTTTTGCTCGGTTTAACTTCTCACTCTCCTATCGCCCGGGGTCCAAGAACGGCAAGCCTGATGCCCTCTCACGCCTACATTCCTCGCCCGAGAATTCTCCTGAAAGAGGTCATATCCTGCCGGACCGCTGTTGGCTTGCAGCAGCACTCCTGGGACATCGAGACTGTAGTCAGCACTGCTCTTCATGGTAATCCTGGCCCCAGCGCCTGTCCCACTAACCGTTTATTTGTTCCCCAGTCTGTCCGTTCTCAGGTGCTGCAGTGGGGACACACATCAAGCTGGCCTGTCATCCCGGGGCTAGACGTACCATGGCCCTCATCAAACAACGCTTCTGGTGGCCCTCCATGGAGGAGGACATCCGCAGCTTTGTCTCGGCCTGCTCGGTCTGCGCCCAGAACAAGTCCCTCACGAGCCCTCCTGCGGGTCTGCTGCGCCCTCTGCCGGTTCCGCGAAGACCCTGGTCACACATCGCTCTGGATTTCGTCACTGGTTTGCCCCCTTCTGACGGTAACACCGCTATCCTCACGGTTGTGGACCGTTTTTCCAAATCGGTACATCTCATTGCTCTCCCCAAACTGCCTTCAGCAAAACAGACTGCTGAGCTACTGGTGACTCATGTTTTCCGGCTGCATGGGCTGCCTGTTGGGGTGGTGTCAGATAGGGGCCTCAGTTCACTTCGCAGTTTTGAAGGCATTCTGTAAATTGATTGGTGCCTCTGTTGACCTGTCATCGGGTTTCCCATCCTCAGACTAACGCCAGACCGAGCGGGCCAATCAACAGCTGGAGACGGTGCTGCGGTGTATGGTATCCAGGAGGCCTCCACATGGAGTAAACAGTTGCCTTGGGTTGAATACTCCATTAACTCACTCCCATCCTCCTCCACGGGTCTGTCTCCTTTCCAGTGCTGCCTCGGATATCAACCTCTGTTTCCTGCCCAGGAGGAGGAGGTGAGTGTCCCTTCTGCTGCGGCCTTTGTCCGGAGATGCCAGCGCACCTGGAGGAGGACTCGGTCGGGGCGTTGCTGCGGGCTTCTGCTCGCATCAAGAGGGCAGCCGATCGCACATCGCTCAAAGGCTCCCGTTCGTCCAAGGCCAACGCGTTTGGCTCTCCACCCGTGACCTTCCCTGAAGGTGGACTCCCGTAAGTTGGCACCCGGTTCATCGGACCTTTCCCTATTGCCAAAGTCATCAGCCCGGTGGCAGTCCGCCTCCAGCTGCCTCCCCCCCTCCGCCGTATCCACCCCACCTTCCGTTTCGCGGATCAAGCCAGTCATCCGCAGCCCCTTTGCCCTCCGCCTAAAAGCCCCCGCCCCCTCGCCTCATCGAGGGGTCCGAGGGCATACACCGTGCGCCGCCTGTTAGGGGTCCGGCGTCGGGGACGTGGTCTACAATACCTGGTGGACTGGGAGGGCTACGGCCCTGAGGAGCGCTGCTGGGTCCCGGCCGGGACATCCTTGATCCTGCCCCTTATAACTGACTTTCGGAAACGGCATCCTGAATTGCCAGCTAGAACGCCAGGTGGCGTTCCTAAGGGGGGGTACTGTCAGTAATGTGGGGTGATCGGGATTATTGTTTCGGTTTCTATCGGTTTTGTTTGAGTTCCGTGTTTTGTTTTCCTTTCCCTGTCCATGTGCTTTTGTTTTCATTCTCTTTCTCCGCCCACCTTGTTACCTACCATGTTGATTACCTATGTGTTTCACCTGCCCTGCTGTGTCACCTGTATCTCATTGCTCGTTAGTCTGTGTATTTATACCCTGCCTTGTCTTTTGTTTGTCGTGAGTTCGTCTCAGTGTTTTGTACCTGTTTCGCTACAAGCCTTTTTGATCCTGCCTGCCAGCCCGTTATTACCCGTGTCTGTTTCCTGTTTTGTCGATTCCTGTTTTCTGATTTTGTACTTTTGCTGAGCCTGCCTGATTACGAACTCTTTTGCCTGTTTTTGACCATTCTCCTGGATTGTGTTTTGTACTTTGCCGTGTCTCTCTGGTTTTGACCTCTGCCTGATTACCGACTCTGATTTTGGATTTGTGGACTGTTTTTGGCTCATTAATAAACTTCCGTTTATTAATTATCTCGATCTGCGCAGGTCTCTCTGGTGTCTGACTGCCACCTCCTGAGAACTACGCTGGGGGCCTGGAACCTGCGCTCCTTCCTCTCTCAATGCCCCTGGTGTTCGAGCTGCAACCCTCCACCACCCTCACTGAACAGGCGTTGTTGCTCTATGTGATCACCTCCTGCTCAAGACAGGGGCCAGAGAATGAGAAACAGCTCTCTGGGAGGCCTGCCTACCTCTGCTCTTTGTACGCGCCTTCTGTGAGGAGATAAGGCGAGTGTTTGACCGGGTCCCAGGCATGGTCATGAGGCTGCTGAGATGCTCCAGATGCGTCAGGGAGGGGGTTCTGACTTTGCCATCTACTTCTCGCACCCTTGCGGTTCCAGCGGCGGGAACGAGGAGGCCCAGCATGATGCCTTCTCCAAGAGGGCTGTCGGATGAGGTGAAGGGCGAAGATAATCACCCGTGATCTGCCCAGGAGGTTTTGAGGCCCTTGTTTGCTGGCTATCCCCGTATCGATGGACGCCTGAGGGATCGGGTTGCCAGTGAGCAAGCCAGGAGGGCATTCTTCTTCGGCCGGGTGGTGAGTTTTCTGCTGACCCTGTTTCCACCCAGTCCCCAGAGCCAATACAGATCTGGGCCGCATGCCTGGCCTGACTCCCAGAAAGGCAGAGAAGAATCACGACTCACCCTGTCTACTGTGGGAACCTCCAGGTCACTTCATATCCGACTTATACGGAAAGGCCAGGGCTCACCTAATACAGGGGATGCACGCAAGAGTAGCCCACCTCTGAATCCCCCAGCCCTCCGACCGCTGTTATCTGCTACTCTGTCTGCGTAGCAGTGTGTCTCCCAGGTGGTCTCTGTCCTCATTGATTCGGGAGCTGAAGGAAACTTCATTGACTCTGCCCTGGTCTCAAGCTTCATCTGTCCCAAATTCCTCTCAAGACCCCTCTTGAGGCCCCCTCGCCATTACTGGGAGCCCTCACCCGCATCACCCATGTCACGCCACCGTGAGTCTATGCATGTCTGGGAACCACAGGGAGGACATTACCTTATATCATCAATACCCCACAAGCCTCTGTAGTTCTGGGGTCATCCTGGCTCAGCCGGGCACAACCCTGGGTCGATTGGCACAGAACAGGGTGCTGGGAATGGAGTGCCTATTTGCCTTACCCCTGTCTCCGAGATGCCCAAGTACCGTTCAGTTGAACCCACCAGACCACCGAGGAGTTTCCTGACCTGTCAGGCGTACTCCCCCTGGAATACATGGATCTCAAGGGGGTGTTCAGCAAACCCCGGGCCGCAACTCTGCCTCCCATCGGCCGTATGACTGTGCCATGACCTGCTGCGCACCACACCCTCCCGAGGATGCTTGTTCTCATTGTCACCTCCTGAGACTCAGGCCATGAACAAATACATCCAGGAGTCTCTGGCAGCTGGCATCATACGTCCCTCCTCTTCACCTGCGGGCAGGCTTCTTTTTGTGGGCAAGAAAGATGGCTCACTCCGCCCTGCATAGACTACCGAGGCCATGAATCGACACTAACTGATTAAGAATCGCTACCCGCTACCACTATTGACTACTGCCTTTGAGTCTCTGGGAGGCGCCCATCTTCACTAAGCTTGATCTGCGCAACGCCCCACACCTGGTCCGGATCCCGAGAGGGGGATTTAGTGGAAGACCGCCTTGCACACACACCTACGGCCACCTATGAAGTGTTTGGTTATGCCTTTTTGGCCCTTACTAATTCACCATCTGTTTTCCAGGCATTAGTGAGAACGATGTGTTATGGGACATGTTGGGGAGAGATTTGTGTACGCAGTATCTAGATGACATCTAGTGTTCTCCCAGTCCCCAGCTGAGCACTCCCGTCCCGTCCGCCAGGTCCTGCAGAGGCTCCTAGAGAACAACCTGTTCACAAAGCTGAGAAGTGCGAAGTTTCCACCGGGACTCAGTGACCTTTTCTGGGGTATGTGTTTCTGCAGGGAGTGTTCAGATGGACCAAGGAAGGTTCAAGCAATGGTGGAATGGCCTCGACCCACGTCTCGCCGAGGAGTTACAGAGTTCTAGGCTTCGCTAATTTTGCTCCGAAGGTTCATCCGTCTATATTTGGTGGCGGCTCCGTTAACTTCCCCTTGACTTCCCCCTATTACCAGGTTTTCTGGTCGCCGGCAGCGGAGGCAGCCCTCCAGGAACTAAAGAGGCGTTTACCTCTGCCCCCATCCTGATCCAGCCTGATCCTGCCGTCAGTTCTGTGGTGGAGGTGGATGCCTCCGATGTGGGAGTGGGAGGCGGGTGCTTTCTCAAGTGTCGGGTGGGATAAACTTCACCCATGTGCCTTCTTCTCCACAAGAGACTGTCAGCTTTCTCTGAACGCAACTATGACATTGGCGACCCGGAGCTTCTTGCTATCAAGCTTGCCCTAGAAGAGTGAGGCACTGGTTGGAGGACTAAGGACCCATCTCTGTTTGGACGACCACAAAAACCTGGGAGTACCTGCGCCCGCTAAGCGGCTCAATTCGGCCAGGCTCGTTGGTCCCTGTTTTGCTCTGGTTTAACTTCTCACTCTCCTACGCCTGGGTCCAAGAACGTGCCTGACTGATGCCCTCTCTCACTTTCCATTCCCTCGCCTGAGAATCTCCTGAAGAGGGTCATATCCTGCCGGGGATCAGCTGTTGAGCTTGCAGCACCCTGGGGACATCGAGACTGTAGTCAGCACTGCTCTTCATGGTAATCCTGGCCCCAGCGCCTGTCCACTAACTGCTTATTTGTTCCCCCAGTCTGTCCGTTCTCAGGTGCTGCAGTGGGGACACACATCCAAGCTGGCCTGTCATCCCGGGCTAGACCATGCCATGGCCCTCATCAAACAACGCTTCTGGTGGCCCTCCATGGAGGAGGACATCCGCAGCTTTGTCTCGGCCTTTCCCGGTCTGCGCCAGAACAGTCCTCACGAGCCCTCCTGGGTCCGGTCTGCTGCGCTCTGCCGGTTCCATGAGACCTGGTCACACATCGCTCTGGGATTTCGCCACTGGTTTGCCCTTCTGACGGGGTAACACTATCCTCACGGGGTTGTGGACCGTTTTTCCCAAATCGGTACATCTCATTGCTCTCCCAAACTGCCTTCAGCAAAACAGACTGCTGAGCTACTGGTGACTCATGTTTTCCAAGCTGCACATGGGCTGCCTGTTGGGGTGGTGTCAGATAGGGGCCTCAGTTCGCCAGCAGTTTTGGAAGGCATTCTGTAAATTGATTGGTGCCTCTGTTGACCTGTCATCGGGTTTCCATCCTCAGACTAACGGCCAGACCGGGGCCAATCAACAGCTGGAGACGGTGCTGCGGTGTATGGTATCCAGGAGGCCTCCACATGGAGTAAACAGTTGCCTTGGGTTGAATACTCCATTAACTCACTCCCATCCTCCTCCACGGGTCTGTCTCCTTTTCCAGTGCTGCCTCGGATATCAACCCCCTCTGTTTCCTGCCCAGGAGGAGGAGGTGAGTGTCCCTTCTGCTGCGGCCTTGTCCGGAGATGCCAGCGCACCTGGAGGAGGGGACTTCGGGCGTTGCTGCGTGGCTTCTGCTGGCATCAGAGAGGGCAGCGATCGACGCGGCTCAAAGGCTCCACGTTCGTCCCAAGGCCAAGCGTTTGGCTCTCCACCGTGACCTTCCCTGAAGGTGGACTCCGTAAGTTGGCACCCGGTTCACGGACCTTTCCCTATTGCCAAAGTCATCAGCCCGGTGGCAGTCCGCCTCCAGCTGCTCTCCCCCTCCGCGTATCAATCCACCCCCACGTTTCGCTGGATCCAAGCCAAAGTCATCCACCCCCTTTGCCCTCCGCCTAAAGCCCCCGCCCCTCGCCTCATCGGGGTCCGAGGCACATCACACCGTGCGCGCCTGTTAGGGGTCCGAGCGTCGGGGACGTGGTCTACAATACCTGGTGGACTGGGGGAGGCTACGGCCCTGAGGAGCTGCTGGGTCCCGGCCCGGACATCCTTGATCCTGCCCTTATAACTGACTTCGGAAACGGCATCCTGAATTGCCAGCTTAAGAACGCCAGGTGGCGCGTTCCTAAGGGGGGGTACTGTCAGTAATGTGGGGTGATCGGGATTATTGTTTCGGGTTTCTCGGTTTGTTTGGAGTTCCGTGTTTTGTTTTCCTTTCCCCTGTCCATGTGCTTTGTTTTCATTCTCTTTCTCCATACACCTTGTTACCTACCATGTTGATTACCTATGTGTTTCACCTGCCCTGCTGTGTCACCTGTATCTCATTGTCGTTAGTCTGTGTATTTATACCCTGCCTTGTCTTTTTGTTTGTCGCGAGTTCGTCTCAGTGTTTTTGTACCTGTTTCGCTGCAAGCCTTTGATCCTGCCCCTGCCAGCCCCGTTATTACCCGTGTCTGTTTCCTGTTTGTCGATTCCTGTTTTCTGATTTTGTACTTTTGCTGGCCTGCCTGATTACGGTAACTCTTTTGCCTGTTTTGACCATTCTCCTGGATTGTGTTTTGTACTTTTGCCGTGTCTCTC
The DNA here is from genome assembly GCA_022829145.1 of Albula goreensis. Taxonomy (NCBI): domain Eukaryota; kingdom Metazoa; phylum Chordata; class Actinopteri; order Albuliformes; family Albulidae; genus Albula; species Albula goreensis. The sequence continues at coordinate 6,302,258 of CM040761.1, read as the reverse complement.
TGGTTTTGACCTCTGCCTGATTACCGACTCTGATTTTGGATTTGTTATCAACAGTTACAAAAACAGTCGTTTTAAAATGCAATTACAATTTACTAATATTGAAGATATTGATAACAGATATGTTTTCCTTTTCTAAATATATATTCGACAGATTTAATATACAGTGTATAGGTAAAGGTATTCTACTCTATATTATGGAAAGAAAACAGTAAGACACTTCCGAAGTCGAATAGGTCTTCTGGTCCTCCTGTATGATAGGTGGCGCTACTTCACAATGAGTATGCTTATACAAACAGATTCTTTAGTCGGGGCATTTCTATCGTTGGGGAGAAGAAGCAACGTGGTTCGTGTAGCGTGCTCCAGAGTGAGACGCATATTTCATGTTTGGAAAATTTAATTGATTAGAATTTACTGCAATGACTGATGATACGAAATCCTCTACAAAACCGGCAAAAACTCTGCTGGCGTTAAACCCGAAAGAAGAAGCTGAATTCAAGAAGAAGGTACAGGAGGTGAAAAAGCGTCCTAAAAAAGTAAGTTCATGTGCGAGCCATGCGACAACTGTGTTCGTTCGTTCGAGTAAAATTCTAACATTTCTAAGTTTGTGATGCTACAAGTTAGATTTATTTGTAGTTATGTTGACGATTTATACTGTAAGGCGGATAGTTAACCTACCAGAGTAGCTAATTAATAAATCTGTGGACTCGAGTATAGTCGGCCGCAAGCCTATACTTTTGTAGACAAGCGTTCATTGCTGCATTTTCGTTTGATCCACGTTAATTTAGCTGAACCAACAGTTTATAAAACTACATAATAATTCAACATATTGTTCGTGAATGACATCTGTAGAAGTGTACAATTGGAAATGAGTGTTTATACCAGGCGCTTTTCCTTAGTTTATATTCATCTGAAATAAGATGTACTTTTTGACACTCCAATGAAGTTTTCAGCGTTTTGGTTTTTGAGATCAGAAGATGAGTAGAGTATAATTGGCATTGTATGTTCACCGATTTTTTAGAGTTAGGAAGACTTGTGTAAAGTTCTGGGGTGTGTTGAGTACACATGCTAAGCAGAGTGTTGGGTTTACTTACAGTAAGACCAGAGAATAGCTAGGGATTGGTAGGTTGTGTGACCTTATTGTCTATCTCTTAAGTACACAAACAAGACTAAACAGTTGCATTTTAAGCAAGTGAGAGTAATGGAAACAATCAAATTAAAACATATGTCCGATTACTTTTCTGTCTTTTAGCATGAATCGCTAACTCCTGGAGTGATTTACGTCAGCCACCTTCCAACAGGACTATTCGAGCCCCAGCTGCGACAGTACTTCGATCAGTTTGGCAAAGTGCAGAGGTTACGGCTGTCCAGAAGTAAAAAGGTATGTCCAACTTTGTAAAAAGGACTATTTCTCTAGTTGCATGAGACTGATAACTTCACAAAACATTCTAAAATCCTATTTAATTCCAGTTTCCCTTAGGTTTTTAACATATTTAACATTTGGATACAGTAAAGTAGAAAGTGATAATTTGTTTAATGTGTAACTTGGATAACATATTTCTACACAGTTTTGTCATAAATGAGAATCATTGTAAATGTTTCAGGCTCATTAAAATAGCATTCGTTATATGACATTTTCAAAAGATGGAGTATGGTGATAGAAGTATTACCATTCTCTTTGTAAAGATATGTAGGTGCAGTCTGAATTTATATTAGTTAATTGTGGTAGTGCATGGTTTTTTTCAGACTGGAGGGAGCAAAGGCTATGCCTTTGTGGAGTTCGCATGTGATGAAGTGGCTAAAATTGTTGCGGAGACCATGAATAACTACCTCATGGGGGAAAGGCTAATCAAATGTGAGTATGAAAAATTCAGGTCCACATTTCACGGTAACATTTGCAGTGTGTAGAATTTGAAGTGAACGCTGCCTCTTGTTCAAACAGGCAGTGTGTTGCCTCCTGAGAAAGTTCACAGCCAGCTCTTTAAGGGTTCACAGAAGATTTTCGCAAAGCCGTCGTTACCTGCAGTCAAGCGCTACAACAAGAAACGCACACCAGAGAAGGTCAAACGCATGACAAGCAGACTGCTGGAGAAAGAAGCCAAGTTGCGCAAAAAGCTGGCGGAGAAAGGGATAGAGTATGACTTCCCTGGATTCGTAAGTCAAATCTTCACATTCAAAAAGCCTCAACTGCTTCAGTTTCACTTGTAAAGTGTTGAACTGAACAGCTGATTTTGAATGAAGTGTGTATTTATATAGTATAAACATGTTATAATGCAGTGAACTAATATATTTATATTTGTCTGAAGGCTTCTCAAGTTTCCAAAAGTAAAACACCTAAGGAAGATGTCAATGCATCAGTTTGCAGTGAAGTAAGTATTGTGCATTCTAAATGTCCATAAATATTATTTGAATACATATTATATGAGTGTTTTTATAAAGCTCTTGGATGTGGGACAAGAACCATCTTTAAATGTCATATGAAAGTTACTACCTTAAAATGAAAACCATTCCGGTTAGAAATATAGTTTCATTTGAAAGCTAAAGTTTTAATCTATAGTTATATGTAAGTTTTATTCCAAAAAATTCACTTTGTAGTTGAAGTACAATACATTTTACAGTAAACAGAAGACCAGTTCAGAGAAATTAAAATGTTTAGTCACCTCTTGGTCTCCTACAACTGTGATGCCTTTGAGTAAGGAACATGACTGCCTTCAGTACTTAACATCATTGTGCTAAAGGCATTGCACCAAAACATTGGGATCTTTAAGCCTCGACTTAAAAATGGAGTATAGATCTTTTATGAATGTAGCTGAAAGGCGATGGTCTGCAGGTTTGATTTTGAATGTAGTATGAATATAGGTTGAGGTGTAAATATTTCTGTGGATTGCAGTCTCAACACATAACATGATGGTTTGATTTGGGAATTGCATTTCATTTATGTAAAGATACATTTGACTTTATTAATGTTCATTTGAATAATGTCTTAGTATATTAAAATTTGTCCACCTAACACATACACAGTATGTGTTATACACCTAACACAGTAGGAAATACTTAATGGCATAGCCTGAAAATTGCCCCAAATGTATCAGTCATTTTGGGTAAGATATCTGTGCCTAAATTAAAGTGGCATATTAAGCTTATTGCTTGCTTTCATAGCTGTGCAATGAAACCCATGTGCCCACAGTTACCCTAGTGGAATGGACTTGAATGTTAAAAATTAAAGATTAGATAGCCATTAACTGAGTTGACTAAGGATATATCTTCTCCTGAAAGGATATTACCCCTGTGTGCACGCCATCAGTCCTGGAGAAGAGGAAGTCTGTAAAAATCGACAGCAATGACGAGGACGATGAGATTATCATCAAAGCCACACCTGCACCCAAGAAACGTAAACGCAAAAGTAATGCAACAGAGAAGAAATGAGCTAAACTCAGGACTGGGATCAAATGGACAATAATGCTGATTCTCCCACAACTGTAATATAAAGTCTGTATTAAAATGTCTTGTACAGGCATTTAACAGTGGGATCTACACGGTAGATCCCAGAATGGCTAAGAAATGAAGAGGAGGCTGGATAACTTTTACATAGGATGGAAGTTGGACTGGAGAAAATAACTCGAGTGGAAATTTTCAATGGCCCAGTTTCTTTGCGATTTGGCTTACTTTTGTGGGGTCCATCCTCCAGGGAGGAAGATTGAAAATGACCCAGGATGAATCAGTTTAATTGTATGTAATTGTATGTTGAGCATAATATCAAACAACTTGTGTATTTTAAGTAAATAAGAATTGTGTGGTACACTTGAATGTTTGGTCCATATGTAACAGGAAATGTGGAAGCTTGACTTGCCACCTTCAACATTCCTAACTTAATTTTCAGGTATGGACATTTGTCCTGGCTACAATTCCTTTCTACAAAGAAATATATTTTTCAGTGATAACTGAAGGATATAACAGCAGTTATTTGTTAACCATGTGTTTATTGAAAAGTGCAGTTGGAGTACCGAAAAGACTGCTCTAGCTCTTACCACAATGTCTGTGTATAGATTTTTCTACTGTCCCACCCATATGATACATCCATTGTCTAGTGCGGATATTCATTGTTCGATCAGAAGTCTGGTAGCTAAAGCCATACCCGCAAGATGGCGCTATTTGTACATAATTTCCTCATCTCGTGGTTAACGCTATGATCACACCGCTCTGAAAAGTCATTCCCAACCTTTGTCCTCGACATGGAAATCAACCAGTGTTTTGGGTCGATCACAACATCAGTTTAATAAGTTAATACAGGATCCAAAATGAGCAATAACACTTTGTATTAGTCAATGATCTGGTACAAGTTCAGTGACGACCTTGTCCATTGTAATGCAATAAAGGTGTGCGAACCAAGGCGTCAAGGTTAAGCAGAGAGGTCACTTGAATTATTGTAAAATATAGTTGTCGGTGGTAATCAGTTTATTAAATGAAGTTATATCCTTCCCATTCAGAGTCGATGCCCAAATGCTTCTGTGTGAAGATTGGAGAAATAAACCAACAATTGTGATTGTGCCTATTGCTAAACTATCGGTCGTATGAATGGTAGAAACTTTATTCCCTCAATAGGTCAAACCAAGCACCATCATGTAAACGCAACTACACAAAGATCATTGTAATGCTCGTCGATATTCTACTACTCATGTTACTGGATACGCAGCTTGCCTTGAAAAGTAAAATGGTAAATACTTGGTTATCTGGATTCTTACTAGTTGCAAAACAATACACTTTACCATTTAAAAACCCCTTGTGCCCCTGAGCAAGGATCCTGAACGGAAACTAAGTGTTCTAAAAAGCTGACATGTCCCTTATTAATAAACATTTACATGGTACAAAACCAGCTTCGAGTCATCATGACTGCAGTGAGGATCATTGCATGAGCCGAAGTTACAGTACTCCAGTGCAACCAGCAGTCGGTCAGGAAGCGCGTGTCAGTTTCCAAGGGCCAGCATATGGTTGCGCGTGCGCAGCAGCGGCTCCATTCTTGTCGTAAGGGGTGGAGAGGAGGCTGCTGCTGTCTTAAATGCAGAATCGCCTGGTTAGCTAATAAGAAGCCCATTTTCAATTAAGCGACACAAATTGCACAGAGCTGGGCATGGTAAGTAGCTTCGCCGCCAATCTAGCATCGATAATTACATTCCCTTACCCAGCCTGACTGAATTGTAATGTTTTGGTAGCTTCTTGCTACCGTTTGTAACGTGGTCGTTAGCTAACTGCCTAGCCAGCTAATCAATGAAATAGTGGGCATTGTGGCAAGAATGATTAGATATTGGTCACCGGTGTTCAAGTAATTGGTTTGATATATTTTGGTATTATTTATCATGGTTTGTGGCTAGCTGTTTTATTAGTGATGCTGGGTTTGAATGCCTGGGCGACAAACGAATCTTTTTTGTTGCTAGCTTGCTAGCAAGGATTTGGCGAATGTGGAACGCATCAATGGCAATGCAATGAGAATGCAGAACGCCTCAGCCAGCTAGCTGGTCTGAATCTGATTCCAAAATGTGCTGGTCCGACCACAAATAACGTTGAGCTTTCTGTTTAGCTGTTGGTCATTTAATATGCACAAGATGTTCGACTGTAACGATAAGTATGCCAAAAATTGTATATGGCGATGATTAATACGGTGAAGATGGTGTACTTTGCTATGGAACTAAAGCACTGCCAAAATCGTATTTGTAAATATCAGGGCCTGGTGCAATTGATTGAATGGCGACTCCAAAGCGATTTGCCAATGTCCTATCAACCCCGCCGCCTGAAATGTCATCTAGTTGATGGGTAAATGACAATTATGTTCAGAAAAATCTAAATAATCATTTCTGTTACTTTGTATTCAGGGTTTACAGGAGTAAAAAAAGCTACCCCAGCTAGCGAGCTAACAGGTAAACCCAATGAGTACGGACGACTAGCTAGTGGACTTCTATTTTTTAACTGACAAGCTAGTCGCTATCGTTTTAATTCCATCAGATAGCTAGCTAGCTAGCTGTACATGATACGATTATTTATATTTTAGTGTTATGTAAATGCTTAAACTGTTTAAGTAGACGCAGTGTTTACACTTCTAGCGCATTTCGGGGTAATAACGTTGCCTAATGTTGGCTGCGTTTGGTAATATCCTTCCTAGCTCTCATTGTATTTGCATCAAAGAATGGATGGTGCTTGTAACATTAGACCTCGCCAGAATAAATCCTTTTAATACCAGATGCTTGTGTGCGACTAAGGCTGCCCGCTGTAATCTCCTAAAAGAGAAGACTTGGGATTCGAAAAGCATAAGTCTTGCGCTTTTAATTTATATCGATAATGGGGATACATTAAAATGGTGTAGTGGGAAAAGAATTGTGTCGTTGAGATACTTGTCTCTGTGTCTTATTTTGATGTGTGAAATATGATATGGTTTGGAGTGGTGTCTCCATTTGATGAAATGCACACCATTGCTGTAGGCTTAATGTTAAAACTTAATAATATGCTTTTGACCAGTGAGATAATTTTGCTGCAAACACATTAAATGAAAACACATGGCCATCTCATATTGTCAAGATCTGCTCGATTTTGAAATGTTATTATCACAATTAGTTGTAGTAGTAGTAGATTATTACTGTATAACTGTTCCTGACAGATGTTTGTCCCCTGAGTGACATAGTTAATATGTAGTAATTACAATATGTATTTCTTCATTTAAATTAAATCTTTAACAAGTTTTAACTACTTTCTTAATGGGCTTAAATGGAAGTTGTGCATTGAGCCTGTGCATGATATATCCTTCAGACTTCATTTCTCTTGGGGTAATATGACTATGCACTTGTTTTAATCATTTAATTTGGCTTTAGGGAAAAGGGGAAACAAATACTGCCCCGTGTGACCCTCCCTTTGCTTGTGTCAAATGCCATGGCTGGCTTATAACTCTCCCTTGCCCGCTGTCACAGCACCCCTGTGAAAGAGGCCAGCAGCTGTTTTGTTTAATTGTGCTGTCAGTAGGAGGGGTTCGTTTGGGTATCTGTGATTTATGTTCTTAAATTATCAGACATGTTCACCTGAATGGAGTTTGTGTCCTCTATTTAATGGTTATCCTTGGCTATGCAGAGAAATGACCAGTAGTTTGTCTTGAGCATAGCCAACAACATCTAGGTTATGTAGCTGGACCTTGAAATCAGTTTGACAATTTCTGGGGAAGGAAACAAGTAGGCCTGTTTGACATTTTGTTTCACATGGAAGTGTTTTGTTCAATATAAGAAGAACATGGCAAGTCAATCATCCCTCGATAGAAGATTAAAAAATGCACACTGCTGATCCGGCCAGATGCTTTTCTTGGGGTTTGTTGTCGGACAGCCCTAGATACCTTCTGAGTCAAATGCAGCACTCTCAGTCACACAGACAGCTCCTCTATTTGGGACTCGGGTGCTGTCAACAAGCCAGAAGTACACAGCACCAAGGGCATGTTCAAAACGATCTGTGTCACCAGTGAAGTAAACATGACCCACAATGCATTGTAGACTGGGTTATATGCGATGTGACTAGAGACAATGAGCAATGACATTTTCATTTAACTGTACTGTATTTATTTTTTTTAAGAGGGGATAATGGATGCTGAATGTTGCCTGTTCCTCTGACCCACAGGGCTCCCCAGGAAGGATGCACTACTGAATTATGAAGCACGGCTCTCCCAGCCCCTCCCTCTCCATCTCCAGTTACCGCTGTTGCTGCCGTCGTCAGTGCTGCTGCTGCTGCTGCTAGCTGTGTTTGGACTGTCAAAAAGAAAAAGTCCTCCACTACCACTGTCAGCTGCTGTCCAGACACACATGCTGCATTGTTGCCATTCTCAAACTCGCATCTCTGAGCCGCGGCATCGCATTTGCCCCCGGCAAATCTAGGGTCAACCCCTTTTGGGATAAAAATAAAAAGTTGCGTGTGTTCTCTTTTTTTTCCGGGGGGGCATACACACCCGCGGGTCGCCGTTTGCTGTCGCTCCCTTGTCTTTGCGTGCATTCTGGTAGCGAAGGGGCGGGGGATCGATGAACATGGAGCCCAATATGGAGTACTGCTTAGCTCAGGTGATGCAGAAGGATGTGGGGCGGCGGCTGCAGGTGGGGCAGGAGCTCATTGACTACATCACAGACAAACAGAAGTCACATGACCTGGAGCAGGATCAGACTGTGCTGGACCGAATGGTCGACAGCATCGCGACCTCCTGGGTAAACTCCAGCAACTTCAAGGTGAGAGAGAGCATGCAGTCTGTGTGAGGAAGGAGCCGTGTGGTTGTCTTTATATTCTCAGGACCAATACATTTGTGGTTCGCATAGAGGGTTTTCAAAGAAGAAATCAGATCCCACCAAATGTATCAACATGACCGTGCCCTTGTTGAAGAGCCAAAAGACCTAAGATCTACAACTCACATTTTTCTTGTTGTGCCTGTAGCACAAAAACACAACTTCAAGTCATTAGAAATAGATGACAAATTAGCACACTTTTTTATTATGCAATAAAACATGATTCTATAAAGGGTAACAAAGCTAATTAAACCAACTGAGAAGCATCAAATGTTTATTTTAAACCTCTGAATGACACTTTTGTGAAAGACCATGCTCTTGCTCTCTTGCAACCCAAACCTGATGTTCATGGATAAAATAATACAAAGTAAGGTATGGAATTGTAAACAGTTGTTTAGTTTATGACTTGCACAAATTACAGAGCAATAAACAGATTAGATGTTGGTTATTACCCTGGGTTAAATATGAGTTCAGCAGATTTATAATACAAAGTTTATGACAGTGCAAAGTGATGGCTACTGTCACGTCCAGTTATTTAAAGCTGCAATTGAAGTATTGCCTTAACATGACTGCTCTAGGCAGAGTGATGGCTGAAAGAAAAAAATGGAAGCTTGGCCCTTCAACTATGAATCCTGACTTTCCTTTGTCTCTTTTTTGCATCACTGCAGTCTGTAAGTTGAGAAATCTTGCTGTAGTTCTAAACAGCAGACGTTTGAGTATTGACTCCGGTAACATTAGAGTTTTCCAATGTGCCCCATTTGCTGAGTATTCACCCAACTGAGCTTCACTGGGGGGTAGAAGATTCCTTAATGGCCGCTGGCCCCAGCCAAAGATTCTTTTAGTAGGAAGTGCAATCTTTTGTGGTGTTAAAGGGGGGGATACTGGCTCTGAGTTTGTCTTTCACAGCCTGTCTCCCTGGAAGCAGCTTGATTTCTGGAGCACCGTTCTGTCATCCAGATGTGTCGGCCTTTTGAACCCGTACAGACATTGTGATTGTCTAGCAAACGTTAACAGGCACAGTTTTTTGGCTGAGGGTTCCTTCTGCCCACTGTTTGCATTCTTGAGACTGTAATCTCTTGCCACTTTGTTTATAAAGGTTCTGATCTTACAATACACAGTTTACGGCCCGACTGTGTTGCTAGGATGCCTATCAAAACAAGGTCACACTTGCGTAGAATAATTCAGATGAGGGAAGAGGGGCAATTATAACATTTTTGGCTCCAAAACACCCAAAAGCTTTTGGCTGAGATTGGGAGCAGCCTGTTTGAAGTGGCTGCAATCAGAGTGATTCAAACTTTGACAGGCTTGTTGAGGTTTATTAGAATGGAAAGCCATTGATTGTGACGATGTTTAATTAATGTTGTTGGTCTCATTAGGGTAAGCTGAAAGGTTGTGTGTGTGTGTGTGTGGGGGGGAGGAGGTTGGGTGGAAGGGTAGTTAGGGAACTGTATGGAAAATTTGTGATGGAATTCTACAGGACTTGCACTAATTGACATGAAATCTGAGAGGTTGGTTTTGGTTTCATCAGTGGAGCACATAGCAGATCTGTGTGAAAGAACCATATGTAAACATGGAGGATTTTTTTTTTTTTTTGCTTGGTCTTCCACGTTGATAGAACTCCCAGTTCACGTTGGGCAATCCTCAAGTTCATGTTATGCAATTGGAGTGAAAAAAGCAATCTTCTGTTACCATTGTTTGTGAGATAACGATTTAAGTCTTTCTCTCCCCATGAACTGTGACCTCAAAGTGGCCACTCTGTGCTGTCACTGATGTATCTAGCGGTAGTGTGGAAAAATTCAGAGTTGCAGCAAACATAAAACCTAACTCTGAATGAAAACCATATCAGTGATGATTCCCCTTATTAGATTTTTCTTTCAATTAATTCCATCTGTATCCTCATATCGTTTCTGCTTTGGCTCATTGGCCGTCCTGAATGCTGCTAATTGTTCCGCTAAGTCATTGATGGAGTACCATCCAGAAGCAAGCCCCTATGAGAACATCTGTCATTTAACAGTGCAGTTGTGTAAACAGCGGCTCCGCTCTGAGGGACTGGAGAAGATACTGAGGGCTGACACATGCCAATTGTGTTCAGCGTCTGAAAATGCCATCCAAGGGGCTATCCTTCCTAAGAACAACACTGTGCCCCACACTCTGTTTATATGATCATATTCTGTGGGCTTGTGGTTTTTTAACAATAATTATAACAAAGGTGTGGCTCACCTGAAAAAACGTCAGTCATCATAAACAATATTAAACAAGCCGTGTTTCATAACATCTGGTTGATCCAAACGGGGCTGTGAGCAAGAATGGGCAAGCACACTGGAACGATGCGTACGGCGGAAGATTGGCACTGATAGCTGTTCTTACAGGAACATGATTCCTCATGTTGTGACGTGAGCCGATGCGCTCCTTTTCCTTTGTAGGATCAACATTAACGCAGGTGAAGAACAGGGCAAATGACAGGCCTGACTAATCAAAAAAGAATCCTGGCGAACAGCAGTCCTGCAGCCTTTGGAGATCCACTGCAGACCTTGTATTGAGTACAATGTCTGAAACCCATGGGCAGAGTCTGGCTCTTGGCTGTAGATGCAGGCCTTAGTAACTGCAGTTCGGTGCTGCTCCCTGCGTGGAATTACACTGCAGGCCATTAACGAGGCAGCGGACACTTTAGACAGCCAAGCTTAGTGGGTGTTACTCTGAGGCATCAGAACTCTGCAGTGACTCTGCAGTTACGCTGATGTTCATATTATGTGGATAGAGTGAGAGGGAGATGATTCACCATCCAAGTGATGTAAAGATTAGTGGTTCTGCCCAGTTCTTTGGTAGTTCTGACACCATTGCAACAACAGTGTTGTAATTAGGTACAGCTCTGGTACAGTGGTACTTTCAGTGAGATGTAGTGTATTTTAGTGTATTGTAATTGGTTGATAATAAGGAGTTGTGTTATAAGAGCTCCACCTCTGCAGTCAGCATTAAATCCAAGGTCTGGCTCTGTGAGATTGTTGTAAAATTCTGCAGATTACATTTTGATAATTAATTACATGCCTAATTGGAAACTCTCGATAGTGCCCCAGCATTGATACTTATGTACAGGACTTAAAACAAAAGGCAGGGTAAATGTTTATGTAGAGACTCAAGTAAAAGTCTTATAAATCAGTCACAAGATATGGTTGAAAGATAGCAGCATTTGTGCTGATTGAGTAGTTGTTTAGTGTTCCATTACATAGCAGAGGTGTAGGCTGTACTAAGAGGAAGATTGCAGCTGAGCACATTTTGTGCATGTTCTTTTTTTGTGATTTAATGTGTCATTTTTATGTGGAACTATGATGTTTAGGACTTTGATGGGTGCATTCTTCACAGCATTAACTGGAGCTGAAAGGGTCTGAAAACAGAATTTGAATAATGTTTCATTAAACAATTTCATATTGAATGTTGACAATACAGTTTTATCTCAAGAACAGTGTAATGGGTACCACCATTCGAAAGGGCTTGGTGCAAAATGTGGAGAAAGTAATCGTGCGGGACTACAGCAACAGAATGCCAATGTTGATCCGTACAGCTTCCTATCAGGGTGTCCCCATAGCAGTATTCCCACCTGGATCCTAATGTCAGATTCCCTGCCTGCATGTTTCCCATTCTGCGCCAGCATGCCTACAGTGCAATGCTGAGCGGGGCGAGACCCGATCAGGAAGGAGATTAGGAAGTACAAACCCAGCGCTTTCCGTTAGAGGGGGGTCCCCGCCCACCAGCAACTGCTCCAGGATCAGCCTCTCCTCCCCTGATCTACACTTAAGCTACCATTTGATAAAAGCCTGAAAATGATCCAGAGTCAGTTGCTTGCCTACAGTCTCTATCTTTACACCACATTCCTCAGTCAGCGGTTTTTTTTTCCCTCTTGTGAGTGTTGTCCTCTCAGATAGTGCTCTCTGCCTTTCCAATGCGCTGTCTCAGCCTGACAAAAGCCTTAACAGGAAGCCGCTGCATGTGAGAGGTTCCTGCCAAGGCATCGTGGGCCTCACATGGGCTCACGCATGTCACCGGAGCGTGGCGGTGGCTGCACGGGAGCGGTAACACCGAGGTCCTCTCGCTGGGGTGCCCGCCTCCCGTAAGCAGATTACACTGGAAATGTGCTGCATGCTTAAAAACGAGCTGAAAGGCTTTAGAGAGCGTGCGCTGCAGATCTGGCCTCACAGGAAATATCAAGAATAAAAAAATTTAATCTACCTAAATTTAATTGAACGGAGCTTGTGACACCATAAAGATAACAATCAAAAATGAGCATGGTCCATAATAACACTGGCATCATATAGTTCATGAAAATAGAGTAATGTGTACAGATTGTGAGCGAAATTTTGAGCCATCTATTTTGTTGAAATTTTGAAAAGCTACAGAACTGGCGCTAGAGATACTGCCTCTGAAAGGAATGGACTGACATGAATGTTTCCATTTTAAATGACAAATGGAGGCAAGTCATTGTTAAACTCATTAGGAATGGATCCAATCATTATTCTGCCACTGCATTAGCTCACTTCTTCAAGCCTCTAACTGTGCGGGATAGAGATGCTGCTTCAATGATTTCTCTTTTGAGGTAAGAAACGTTTGAACTAGACAGTCTATTTTCAGGAAGGAACAGCGGGTGACCATCTGCAGTCTGCCACTGTCATTTGTAAAAACAGCCTGCTGTTGTAAGGGATTTTAAATCAGTATACATACAGATGAATAACCACACAGTGCCCACCTATGTCAGAGTCTATAAGACGGATTTGACTGCATTTTAAATTTTGAGCGGCAGGGGCTAGTAAATGCTTATCGTTGGTTTCCCTCTCAAAAGAATGACTGTGGGACCATAGTTTGAGAAGCCTTGCAGTTGAGCGACAGCAGCAAAGAAGCACAGCCTATAACCTTTCGCAAAGCCTTCATTAATGTCAAGCGCCACCAAGCTAATTGACCTTGTTAGATATCTGGTTGGCATTGTATACCCATCTGTGCCACTGAGATAGCCTGAAATATAATCCACCCCAGCAGAGCCTGCTACTCTGTGAGCTAACAGACTGGTAAAGTTGGCTAAGTGATGGCTTCTTCTTTGCCATGTACAACACATAGGGCATATGTAGTGTTGGCTTGATCTGGACCTCAAGGAAACATTCAGGGCTGCTGTGTTTCCCTTCATTCAAAACAACACAGCATTCCCCTCCGCGTGAGGACTTTGTTCTCTCCTCAGAAAAAGATAAACATTCGTTAAATGTTAAACCAAAAACAGACATTCTTGTGCCTAAAAGACGCCTGTGTGTGTGTGTGTGTGTGTGTGTGTGTGTGTGTGTGTGTGTGTGTGTGTGTGTGTGTGTAGGGGTGGGACCTTGCATTCCTTTGCTGTCACTTGTCAACAAGCTCAAAGTATAAAGACAATGTGTAACACCTTTACTGTATGAGGAGATAAGTTGTCCAACTGGGTGATGATAACGTGAACGTCTATGTCGTCCTATGCATTTGTACATCACCCTTCATGATGCTTGTATGACAGTGTTGCTCAGATCAGTGCCTTTGTTAGCAGCTGCAGTGTTAGCATTAGCAGTAATTGCTGAATGAATTATGCAGAAGGAACATGCTGCTGGTGCTAGCGCTGCTTCTGCATGGTGCGGAGGATGAAAGGACATTCCAGCCCGTTTGTTCATGCTTCTGCAGAGGGGCGGGGAGGCAAGACGGCCTGTTGTGGGGAGTGGTTGCCTGGCAGCACGCGTTAGCCAAGGGGGGCCAAAGAGTTCTGTTTACTTTCCCTGCGTCTCTATGCGGGGCCTGTGCAGTGTCGAACGCCCGTGGGGGACAGAGAGTCCTCCTGGTCCTCTCGCTCCTTCTCCTCTGCACAGGTTCACACACTCTCTGCTGCCTCTCCACTCCCTCCTTGTTCACACTGCTGCGTGCTCCTTCTCCAGTACATGGTGTCTTTTTTTTCCTCCTTCACGGTTGCATACTTCGCTACTTATTCACTGTTGGATATTCCCTCCTCCTTCGCACTGCCACTGGCCCCTCCTTTTCTCTCATTGCTGCGCATTGTTTCTGCCTCTTTCTGTTGCTCCTGTTGTCACATGTCCAGTTTTCTGACTCGAGCACTGAGCTACAGCTTTGCACTGCTCATTTTTCATTCCCATCGGTCTCCTTCACCCCCTTGCTCTCCTCAACCTCCCTCTATCTCCTCTGCCATCACATTAGCCCTTAAGTCTGCCATTCTCTGTTGTTTTTCTTCTTTTTTGCTCTTCCTCCCTCATTGTTTCTGCTTCTTGTTCTTGCTCTGTATTTGTTTTCTCTCTACCTTTTGGTCTCTCTCACTCCCTGTCAAGCAGCACAGTACCAGCTCCAAATGAGACCAGACCTGGTGCAAGTGTTTGTGCTTATGTGCATTTGTGTGCAAGCACGTGCCCGCATTTAATATAATGTGAATCTTGCTCAATCCCCCACTTGCCCTGATTACCATCACGTTGAGTCCAGCGCACACACAGCCCTGTCCTGTCATTTCCCAGGACGGCACCGCCACAAAACCCCCATCACATAGGGGCAATCAGGAGCTGCGCCAGCTCCACGACCGAGCAGGTCGCGCGCTGTTACATTTGCTGGAGGGACTGCATCCTATTTTCTCAGCTGATGGTTATCAGGCCTGCTGCAGGACACATACGTGGAGAGAAGGGGAGTGTGTGGGGATGGGGGGGGGTCTGTGACGAGGCGCCTCTGCAGCACAGGCAGAACTAGGCCGCGTGCGCTGATCGATGGCCCCCGCGTTACACCAGAGCCACATCGAAAGAGGCCACGCTGGCTGGCAGGGAGAGCGCCATGATGACAGCCTGGGGAGGGGGGAGGGGCTCCCAATGCATTGTGGGCCTGGAGTCTGGATTAACAAACCTGCTGCTTCTCTATGTGGCAGTGCTGTGCTACCACAGGCTGGCAAGCTGCCACCTGCTGTCAGTGCCTCTCCAGTCCTGCTCGCCCTTCAGCTTTTAACCCTGAAAACCGCCAGCCAGCCAGCGCACCCAAACATTCCCTGCCAGCGTTTGACAAGCCTTCTTTATCTTCTGCCCTGCTTTATTTCTACTTTCCTACAGTAATGCATGTCTTACTTCCCACATCACACAGCATAATACATCTTGGCCCTAAGTGGAACTCCATGAAATCTTCCCTAACAGTTATTGATGAGTGGGAGTCTTGAGGAGGAGGAGGCGATGCATATGAATTAGAGGTTATGAATGATGGCCTGGCCTCTACGCAGATAATGCTTAACATTCTCACAGCGTTGCTGTTGCATTGTACATAGACGCTGACTTTCATTTTAGCATTACAGGGATGTTGTGAGAATTTTAATGGGCACGTTACTGGGGAACATTCCCATGATGCCTTGTAAGAGGATGTTGTGAATATCAATATCATCTGAATGGCAACATCAACACTTAAAGCTCCTGTGGTACTTTTGGCATGTCTTAGGTACCCCAAATCCACCCCCACCCCCCCTTTTTTCCCAGTATTTACGAACATGCAAGTTCAGATCTCCATGCACCACCACCGTCTTTGATTAGATTACTTAACTGTCCGTGTGTGAGATGTTATTTTCGCTGCTCGTCCAGTCAGGCACTAAAGGTTAAACATAGAGGACTTGTGACTTCCTGAAATACAGGCAGGTAAAAGTGCAATAATGTGTAGTCTGTCATTCTGAATGTTTATTATACTTGTTTAAGTCCTGCACACTGGGAAGTTATTGGGTCCTGTAAAACTTTTGACCAGCTGTGAGATGTTTGTTTTTGATTAAATGTCAAATAAACAAACTAATAATTCTCTTTTTACATGGCTGAATAAAAATGGAAAAAGAAATTGCCGGAGGTATTGTGACTGAAACTGCTTTGATTTTCAGAATTTGCGTTCAGGTCTTGTGGTCTGCAGAGCTGTTATTAGACACAGAAAGGGATTCTGGGATCATATGACATTATGTTCTACAAGTTGCTTCAAAACAGCTATTATAAACATACAGGACAGACCAAATAATGGAAACACCAGCTGAAAAGGTATATATTGTGACAAAAATAGTCACCATTGACTTACTTAATCGGTAGCTACTGTAACAGTTTCATAATACGTAACAGTCATATTCATTTTTCTGGCATTGCTAGTGATTTCCAGTGTTCACCCTATCAATGACTGTGTGTTAGGTTACATGTAAAATGTGTTCACATGACTGTGCCAGATAGGGCAGTGTTGAATGTTGAACATCTCAGGAACGTGTCTGCCAAAGTAACTTATTTTCCTTCAAAAACAGGGTTGAAGAGCTGCTGTGTTTGTGTGCCGGGTTTGTCCTACTTTAATGTATGACATATTTTCTTGTTGTGCAATGTAAAAAAAGGAGTAATCGAGACATTAAAAAGCCTTGGATGACCCGAGGGTGACACCATAGTCTCCTGTAACTGGTTCACTCACTTAGATTTTAGAGTGCCTTACTTAAGTGTCATAATGTTGTACTTGCTTGATCCAGTAATCTTATGGCTACTTCTCAGAATTGTTGAGAAACAACATTTGAAAATGTTCCTCGGTCTTGAAGGACTGGGCCCGCCAGGTGGGTCATGGAATAGAGGCACATGTTCATGATGTTCATGGTGCAGCTGTGAGTCCTGTGACTGGATGTAGGAGTACCTGCATTCCCACAATGCCTTGCCAGTTACAGCCCTGGTTGGATGCACACAGAAATAGGCTCTGCTTCAATTATAGGGGTTAAAGGGGTTAAACTCATCAGCCTCATCACACAAATATATGAACTGTGCATATGTTATGCTCATGTTTGTTCAGTATCATAGGCAATATGTGAGCCGGGTCATATATGCATGTAATATACGCATCAGTTGGCATTTAGGTAGTACATATCCATGTGATTCATTTTTATTAACATTACTTCTGCAATGTCATACATATGGCTAACAGATTTGTATCCATTTTGCATGATTATCCTCCATTTGTGTCTCTGCTGCTGTAGCAAATGTAATTAACTGGAAATAGATGTTGAAACACGAATGAAAAAATATGTACCACAGTCATTTCAAAATTAATGTTATTGAGTGAGTCTTGTTACAAAAGGCATCTGGTTTATTGTTTTAATTTATAGTGCAGAGATGTTATGCCCACTTAATGTACTGTAATTAAGAGATGTCTAAAGGAAAACGGACACATTTGATTGATTGGCTCTCTAGGAACTAAACCCAAAATCAAACATTACATGTTGCATTTGTGATGCCAAAGGAAATCAACTTGATAAAGGCCAGAAATGTGCATGAATTCAGCAGTAAGCCAAATATTCGCTGTTTGTAAGCACTCCATGCATACAGTAAAAGAAGGCTCCTTATCGAGTTTGTGCCTGCTGCTGAGAAATACATAAGAACGTAGGAGCCTGTTCAGTCTGGAAGACTCAATAAAACATGGCAACTTGTTTAACAGGGCTGTTCCATCATTGTATGGGAAAAGAGTAAATATTTGTGTCTTTTAGTCTTACTAATGAAAACATATTTGAATGTTAATCTTCCATCTGAAAGATAATGATATGCTGAACCTCTCTATCATCAATATCCAATCCAGGTTGCAGATGGCCTGAGTTTATCCCAGCATTTATCCCAGCATGCACTGAGCGACAGGCAGGGAGCCATTATGGATAAGTCACCTGTTCATCACAGACAGACAAACTCACACTCAAACCTACGGGCAATTTGGCAAGTCCAGTCTGCGTAACCTGCATATCTTTGGATATGCTGAAACCGGAGAGCCCAGTGAAACCCAATGCAAACACAGGGACAACATGCACACTCTGCACAGAAAGGGCCTGGCCTATCAAATCTGGGTCTTTCTCATTGTGAGGTCACAGTGCTAATCACAGATCCACCATGCTGCCCTCAAGCTGAAAAATTTGAGCCATTTATTTTAACGCACCCATTATTTTCTAGCACAAAACATTACATGAAATGGACCAAATCATAATGGGTCATTAATATGAAATTGACCAAAAACCAATTCTGCATAGTAAACTTGCATTCGGTCAAATTTGGCTACTACCAAATGCAGCAGTGAAGCCGCCTAGTATAACCACAAACTTATGGTATAAGCAGCTTTATAATGCTAAAAGGTATGATTGCATATTGGTGGAGAAAAATGTGAGTGAGGTGGTTTTATTTGGCTTCCAGAGTAGACTGCTTTAACATGAGCTTCAAAGGGCAGAAACATTCTTTCCATTGTATTTCTATGCGTCACATCCTCATCACTCTCATGCTCTCTAGTTCTTATGTATGCTCTATGACAAGCAGTGGTAGCAGAGGGGGTGAGCGTACAGTGACTCCTAACTTAATTAGTATTACTGGTAACAAGGATATTTGTACATCCCTAGACATTTAGCTTGGCATAATTCATATATGCATGTACCCTCGACTACACCACTGATGGTAAAGCTGAATTGTATGAAGGGAGTTGAATGGTAAACTGACTGAGTTTATTTCAGTGCTGTAAAAGTTCTGTCAAACCGTTTTATAAGCCTGCGTTAGACTTCTAATGTCCCCTGTCCTCTGACTAGGATCGGACATCCTGGAAATTTCTCAGTTTTCAGAGAAAGCCACATTCTTTTTGGTTTATAAATGCGTATGCGTGTTTGTAACAACATTGTTTTGGGAGGTCAGGAAATGAGCCTGCTCCACTTATCTGGAGGCCCAGTTGTGGAGGAGTTGTGAAACCTGGATCAGAGTCAAAATGGTTGCCTCATTGTGTCTAACACATACAAGTGCTCTCGAGCCTCTGGGAATTAAAAATGCATGTTTGTCACTAGCTTGATATGGGCACCTCCATCTTACCTTTCAGCTCTGGTGTTACTGTAATGCCAAATTGATTGTAGATACATCACAAGCCTGTGAGATTTGTGAAGGATCCTTTAGTTTTGCTCACACTTTATCTACATAGCTCCTTCTGAGCTTTGTTTTTGAATTCCTGAGTTTCAGAATTCCTGGGAAACTTTAATTCAATTGATTAATCAGATTGAATCCTTGGCATATATTGCTTTAAATGTGTCTTTGTTGACACATTTAAAAGCACATTTTATTTGATTTCTGTGGCTATCTAGGTGCGCTCCTTATGTCTTCACAGTGTCAGTTATTTAATTACAGTCGGTTTTATGCCTTTGAAATTCTCTCCTTGCTGATGTACACACATCTATAAAACATTACTCTTGGGTTGTAAAAGTGTTATTTTCTGTTGTTTTTGTCTCAATAAGGCTTTGTTTTAAGCCATTGGCTTTAAGCTACTCACTAATTTGATACAACCCCATCACACTTGGTCATAAAGACCTGAATTAACGTAAATCGTGGAAGAGGTAGTGCCACGCTTATTGTCAGTGGTCCAACTAATCTGAATGGGTTTAAATGAATAGCAACTGATCTATTTATTGATATAAATGTATATTAGTACCCCATTTTTCTGTTTGTCTTTCTTTAATGTATATATTTTTTTATCAGCTTGTTTAAATGGACAGAATATCTGGTGTTGTGTGACACACTGTATCAGACATCTCATTTTAGCTTTGACTGTAGCTTGTAGTCTGCAGCTGACATTTCATGTTTCATGTTAATTTCTGTACTTTCAAATCTGCTGTTACAGTGTATCTGCCAGGATTAAAACCTTCTGCCTTTCGGTTACAAATCCAGATTGCAAATCACTATACCACAGTAATAAAATATTTAAGCCGTAGCTCTTATTTTGGGAATAAAATTTGAGCTTGATGTGCAGAATCTGTAGCATTTTCAGAATATCTCTTACTGTTTGTCCTAGAAGCTGCAATCAGGATGAATTGACAAGTACTAGTTGCTCATTTTTACCTCAGAGATATGTTAATCTTATATACTCCAATGCATGCATGTCACATTCATAATTGATTTTAGTGTGGCTGTCTTCTGTTACCGAACCTCAAAACTCATCATGTATCAAAATGTATTGTTTACGCGAGTTTACACGGTTTTGTGTTGTCAAAATTGCCATGACCAGTTGTGTCATGTTAAGGATGAAGGTCGGTAAACAAACAATCAGCCCTTAACCCATTAGGTAGGTAAGTCAGTATATTCCCACACTTGTGGCTTTGATTTGAATAAATGTGTACCAGAGTTCATCACTCTGTTCCTAGATCTGCTTTCTCTTGTTTTTTCCAGATGAAGTAATACTTGGGTTTCAAGGACCTGCTCCTCAAAATTGTACCGCTATTATGCAACTTGTAACTTAAAAATGTTAAATTTAAACTTAATTTGAACGGTCTTACACATTATCCCCTCAGCGTCCTATCAGAAGCACAGACGCACGTAATGGAAATCAAGCTTTCGGACACATTCTGCTCAGATAGTGCCAAAGGGCTGACCGACTTCACCCATAACAGTCTCCCATGGCTGTGGTGATGACAAATGAGCATGAGTAGTACAGGCTCACTTTATTTAAACAGTAGCCCCTTTTACAGGCCCTACAATCTGCATCAGTTGCCTCCAAGGCAGACTTATATAACGGTCTCATGGAGGACATGAATTTGCTGGGACAAATGTGTTTGGTGTTATTAACAGATTCACATTAGCATATACTTTAATTTACATTGTTTCTAGTGGTGCTCTGAGCAGATACTGTATTAAGATTGAGATGTCCCAGTACTCTGGATGACACAAAAGGTTACCAGCTCATAGAATGTAAAAGCTACTGCCCAACAAAGTTTAAAAAAAAGGAAATCTTTTGCTGGTTATCCAAGGATTAATCAGTAGCCCAATCTTCACTTTTGTTTCATAGCAAGTGTTAGATGGCTAAATAGAATACATAGCATGAGTGCAGAGAAATAGAAAAAAGTACTGAAAAGTCAATGTGTCAAGGACAATATCACGAATAGGCGCAGCATAAATGTTAACATAAGAGATTGTCATTCTGTTTTGTTTGTTACAGCAAGCAGTGTCTGACCAATATTCAAAGATAGTCAAACTGCCGGGAATGAAATCGGTCCCGCAGTGTGAGCAGTGCAGGCGTGCTGGCCGCACGTCCTGCCGTCTGGACACCCCTGCGTCATCATAAACTCAAACGGAGTGAAGCTGCCGAAGGCCCAGTGTTTTGGGCGAATGCACCAACATTTCTAATCGTCCATATCCCCATTGTGCCCTGTGAATGAAGCCATTGTAAAGCTGAATATAATGAACTCCTTGGTTTTTAAACACTTCCACTGAGCGGCTCGGCTTTTGACTGGGATCCAGGTTCTGAGGTTTTTTCTTTTTTTTTCTTTTCGCAACAGCTGTTTGCCATATAAAACCTTCCCTGCAAATCGGACCATATACAGCAATACAAATGTTAAGGCACAGGCAGCGAAAGTGCCAAACTCAGTGAGCCAAACACTTGTGTGGATTCGATTAAGGGGGATGAAAAAGAGATGCCAGTAGGCTGGCATTAATGGCGGAATTGGTCTTTGGTTTGGCGCTAAGTGAAACTGGGTGTCGTACAGGGAAATTTGGGGCTGGGTACAAAACGCAACAAAACCCTGTGTTGTTCTTCCATCGGGCCTCCCCATGGTGAACAGTGGGCCACTTGTGTGGAGTAACGGAGCCTCAGTGTTCTCTGAGCGTTTTTATGGCCTCTCTTTTGCAATTGGATTATTGCAGCATAGAGGACAGGGACCAAACAAGTCCAAATCGAATCAAGGACACAGGTTGACTTTTGGAATCGGCCTTTGCCAGAATTTGACATTGATTCCTGTGGAGCCTGTGATGATGTTGCTAATTGGCAGTGGTTGTTGGTTGAGCTGATGTTTTTCCGATACTTTATCGTCCATAACTTTGTTTTTAAATGGGACAAAGGTCCCACACTCTCAATACCTAGGCAGACAGTTATTTGATTGTCTAGGTGCTCAGATGAACATCAGCAGTGACCTAAAAAAGCAGAGCAGTGAGTATTTCTTGTGTTTCCTGCCAACGTTTTGGTTCTAGACCAAGTCAGTAATTAAAAAAAAAATAAAAGGTTTTTTAGTAGGTGACAGCTTGAGTAGAAACTCAAGTACTGAAGTACCTTAAAGGTCCAGCCATCTTAAATTATAGAGACCCCAACAGTCCGAGAGGAATGGTGTTGTCCAAAAACTCCCTTGTTTCACTCATTCAACCCTGAGGTGAAAGGGCAACTAAATCTGCCTTATCATGCCAGCCTATTCACCCTAGTTGTGTTGGGGTTGGTCTGTACAGCTGGCAGCTGATCCCTGCTGATCGTGGCGAATAAGATACGCAGGCCTCATAAATTACTCACATCTGTGCAGTTTTAGAGTGGTGACCACGTCCCAGGAGCCCGAACCCCAAAGTGATGAGGCGACACCTTTACGCCTTTCTTAGTGCTCGCGAGGCTGCGCTCAAATGCTTGCTGACAGTCTGTCGGGGGCAATCAAATCACCTGTCACCGACGAGGGATAGGAGTGCGCCGAGGCACGGGGTGCCCTCCTCACCCCAGAAGAGCACTCACGTGTTTCAGCAGGGGAGCCATGTTGGCATGTTTGCCATCTTGTCGCTCATGTCTGGCGGCAGACGGCGCAGAGATAATCCAAAGATGCAGAGCGGTCCCACCTGCAAATTGTGATGCACGGCAGTCGCTCCCACTGCAGTCAGAAGCAGCATGTGGCATGAGTAATGCGGCAGTACAGCCAAGCTTTCTGACCGTGTCTTCTGAAAACGGTATTCTCGTGATGTAGCCTCGGTTCAGCGCTCTACATGCGGGGAGACGGAGTGTAAGGGCGATGTTTCCTCCAAGCCTGCAGTGCGGCACAGGAAAGGGGTTTTCCCTGGACGCGTCATCAACAAACAAAAGCCTGCTGGACTCACGTGGTTCACATATAGGCCTGCATATGACAATGGTTTGATATATAGCCCTGTAATAAAGAGCGGTTTTATGGTCATTTGATTGACAGGCTAGCAAACATCCAGTTATTGTATGAAGGTGCCATTTCGCTATTTGAGCAGCATATTCAAAAGGGGAAGTAAAGCTCCTTATTGCAGTGCTGACTGGATAAGAACTCTCTCTGACTGGCTTTGGTCTCAAAAGGAATGCTGTGTGATAATGCTGGTTGTGATAACCAGTCTGTTAGCCCAAGATATAGAGATCCATGTAAGGTCAGGATCAAAGTTATTCAATGATCCCACATGTTGATTACCTGTGACTGTCTTCAAGAAGGTGGTGATTTGTTTTCAATAAACCCAAAGGCCATGTGGCTACTAATTCTGCATTATTTCCTCATTAATGTACTCATAGTGGTCAAAATCAGACTTGAACTTTTTATGGATTTTACATCATCCCTTATTCCAGAGCTCACAGACAGAATGTGCAGCCCTGCAGATCCATAGCTCTAGCCTCTGCACTGCTGAATAACAAACCTGTGAGAATCAGAATCCCTTTCTCCTCCAGCTGCCTCTGTGCTCAGATGGTAGCAGAACAGGGGGGTGTGGCACTGCTCATAAAAGGTGCGGGTGTATTTGAGGAAGGTCTATTTACAGAGGAGCGGACAGGTGTGAGAACCTCCCTCCCTCCCTCTCACACTGGCCCGTGCTCGAAAACCAGCCGGCTGACCTTGGGAAACAGCGCCGCCGGGGGAGCGAGCGGGCTCTACTGCTTCGCTCTCACTGAAAAACCACAAAGGAATGTTCCTGTCCGGCCTGTCCAGGTCCTGCCAGCGGCCAATTCAGGGCTGCCTCAGCCCGAGGGCAAGAGTGGCCATAAAGCCTCCTTCACTCGCGTCAGGAGAAAGGATATGGAATGCTCCGGACTTGGGGGCAGGGTAGGGTCTTGCTATTGTTGTTTTCTCACCCCCTACCATTCTTGGTTTTCTTAAAAGCCTTTTTATAGACCATCTTAGCTTTGTTCCTTTGAAGGTATGCCCCCCTTCTCTGTTGCCCTTAGCACATTTTTGCCCTGGTTTTAAAAATGCGCTTTGCCAACAGTTAGGCAAACAAGTGGATGAGGACTTCTGCCTCTTCCTTCTGCTGGGATTTAGAATAGTTTCAAAAATCACAGTTTACAGCAAAATCCCCATCTTACAAGTCATATCTCAACATCAGCACAAGATTTATGACTAATCGCAGATGAGGGGCTTGGCCTGCCCACGTCCAGACCCTGCTGCTTTTGCAGAAACGCAATCCTGCCTCATAACAGGGTGAAAACAATGGGGCTGTAAGAAAAAACGTCCCAGATTCTTTTGCAGCTCTCCCAGAATTCATTACCTGAGCCCATGCAGAAGCACCAGCGGTAAAACAATGCTATGGTGAAAGCTCATGATGTACCAGACATTTTGAATTGATAACAGAAGTCGAGAATCAAACCCCACTTCCTGATTTGGTTAAAGAATTCAAATGGTATTTCATGGACTGCTTTTCCACTGTGGACTCTGGTCTTGTTCCAGCAGTTGGGTAGTTGTAAAACATGACAGAAAGCAAAAGCAGATAATGAGTGAAGTCTAGCACACTGCATTTTTCCATCACCGTGGCTTTGAATCACCTTTAGGAGATTATTCTGAATGGTATGGATTAGATTACAGTATACTGTACGTTGCCTTAGAATTGATATTGTTTTTCTTGTTTTGAAAAATGAAAACTCTTACCCACTGTGTAGTATATTGTAATGTTGTACCTCTTTATTATACTGCATAATTTATGTTCTCATATGCTCTTATCCAGGAAATATTATTTAATAATATTTTGCATGTTATTCTTTTACACAGCCGGAAATGCACTGAGGTACTTCAATTACTGCAGCCCTTAGGACATACAGTGCAATGAACGAATGGTTCTTGGATCCATAAGCTTATTTGGATTGTGTGAAGGGAAAAAGGGTTGCAGCGGAACAAAGGAGTCGACGTCTCTCCCGAATTTACAGGGCATAACGGATGTTGTTCCTGGCAAGACTGACCCTGAGTCGTATCCCATTGTCTACCTCAAAAGGGCTTCAACACCAACTGGTGATTTATTTCAGCAGGTTTAAAAAAATAGATTTTAAAAAATAAAAATTTATTGTAGTCAGCTATGTTTTATATACTGCCCCAGTTCTTTGTAATTGACCTTCTCCTGGCTCAGTGGTTGCCCCACTTTTCTGGATTCCTTTCGCTTCATTTGGCCATTTCTGGCCGACTAGGGGAGGAATCCACTCGCATTCACTGATAATCCACAGACCCACCGCATAATTACTTGCACCAAGCAAATTTTTGTATGGACACTGCCGTCTTTCTGCTGCATAAAGTCAGTGTGGGAGCAGTATTAATAAGCTCAACAAACACATGGGTTTGCAACAGTTGTGTGGTTATGTGCAGACATGATTATATGCAGCATTTTTTGGCAGTGCAGTAATGGACCTGTTGTGGTTATTGCATGTTTGCTAGTTGTGCCTCCCAAAAATACATTTACTTGAAATTCTTCAATAATTGTCCATGTAAGTCCAGACCACATCAATCCCCCTGGATAGTAGTATGTGACGAACTGCTTTTCTCCCCAGCCCAATGGCTGCAGTGTGCACCAAGGAAAGGGTTAAAAGACAGATCTGGCACTTCTACTCTTTGCAGATTACTAATGTTAAATCGCTTTAAGACAGACTGGTGATTTCTCTGATGAGTGCAGTACTCAGTCATTATGGCTAGCTCTGGCCTTTGGCTAAGTACGTGACCTGGTATTTGGCAGGTCACTTGCGGGTTCTTTTTAAATGAAATTTTCATTTGTACTTTTAAAATGGCAAATTTATCACAGCTTGTTTGTGACACAAACAACTGCATAATGATGAAAGTGAAGCGTTTGAATACAAAGAATTACAACCCGAGCACAGTTGTAAGGGGAGGTTGTCACTGTCAATCTTTACTGGTCCTGAAAATCCCACTGTAATTAGCGTAAAACATTTAACATTCTTCCCTTTTAATGTTGAAAGGTGGCTCTAACAAACCATTGTAGACGACATTATGATTTTGCTTACTCAGAGCATTGAAATCCTCCCATTAAGACATTTTGCACATCTTCTGCCTATATATGCATAAAATGCATTTGAATATAATTGTGATTGAGGGCATGCACACGTATATGGAGTGTATCCATCTAAATTTCTGTGGATGTACAGTATACCCACCCATCACCATTAATACATATGGGCTTTGGAGTTACAGTATGCCCGCCTCCTCAGACAGTACACTCACCCCCTCAGTTACCATTATACCAACGCCTGTAAATGCAGTTTTTGAAAAGTGCTTCTGCTGTGAAATTCTATGCCTGTAGTGATGCATTTGGTTGTAAAGTATGAAGCTCCACTATTTTGCGGTGCGTTGGCAGTTACATGGGAACACTTTTGTTGCTCTTTCGGCCTTGTCTGACGTAACCCGAATGTTAAAATAAGCTTTGCAGCTATTTTGTCCAGAACTCGTGTTATGAGTAAAGCTCACCGCTAAGTGTCATATTTACAGTTTTGCCCAGTTTTAGCTTGGATAACAGCCCTTAGGGCCATCTCAGAATCTGCGTGCTATGAAGGTAGTTCCATGCCCACACGCCACAGTTCTGCAGTGAGCCTTGTGTGAAACAAAATAAAAAGTCACTCTTATTTTCTGGTATTTATTGATGTTGTGCAAGTTTAAACTTCCATGAAAATGTCATTGTCTTTTGAAGAGGCCCACTGCTGTTTGGGGGAAGAGACAATAAGGATGTCCTCCACCATTACAAGGAAGAAAACCCAGGTCATTGATCTATATATATAGATCTATAATTTATCATTATAAACCCTCTTCGGTTTGATAAAGGTAACAAGGCAGCATCCAACATTTTACTATGACAACCTTAAGTTTAGGGCAAAGCAAGTTTTTATACTTGTTTCATATGAAATGCTAAGTATTGATTTGATATAGTGTTGCTACACATCAGGAACTGTTTTTAATTGGGGAGGAACCAGACAGTCTAGAAATCTGTGACCACTTCTCTTCAGCTGAGGAAGTCTTCGTGTTAATGTAATGTAATGTGGATTCCTTGTATATGTTTTCTTCCCAGAGAATTTGTGATTTTTTGGGGTTCTACAGCTCTTTCCTCAGGCCTATGCTTTGATCAAGCATGTTTGTGGGAAGGTTGTTAGGAAGTGACTGTCTTTGGAACCATCTGGTCCCGGGTCTGGAGACTTGACAAACATTTCGTCCTTCACCGGAATTCATAAGCGGTCCCCGTTTTCAGCTGCTTCTCATATCAGGGCCACACTGTGTGAAATGATGGTAAGGACACACTGAGTGAGTCATATCAGCTGTCCTTGGTGCACCAAGGATGCTGTGTCTTGCCCTGTTCCTGTGTTTGCAAACTTCTTCATAGCTGTCACACTCGGGGACAGTGTCCTGGGGAGCCAGGCTGTGAGACGGGTCAGGCCGAGCTCTCGGAGTCCAGGATCGCTGTTCCCTCTTGCTGAGCGAAGGGTCGGCGTTTGTTCCTTCCTTCACCTCTGGCTCGAGGAGGCAATTGTATGTCATTTCCAGTCACAGAGACTTCCAGGGGATTAGGCTTAGGTCTGTCTGCCGAAGCAAACATCTGCCACTCCCGCTGTGTGCGGCTGCATGTGTGACGAGGTTTTGGGAAGATGCTTCCGACTGACATGGCATGCGGTCGCATCTGCAGCTGAGAAGGCAGTGCGTTTGATGTGTGTGGTGTCCCGGGTGGGGAGGGGCTGATTTATGAGTGGGCGTGTCCCATACTGTGGGATGTGTTTATGCAAATAGAATTAACTCCCAGTTCCTCTTGTCTCCAAGGAAAAAATCAAAAAGACTAAGTGTCTTGGTCACACCAAGTAACACGCTGCATGGTTCAGATTTGATGAAATGACTTTCAGAAAAGGGAGCATTGTTGTTAGTTTCCTTTGTATTAATAAACTGGAAAAGTCTTTTTGTGGCAAACCAGGCCAGACATTCCTCTGGTGTAGCTGGGTGGTGCTTGTATTTTTCCATTTCTGCACAAAGCGGTCTGCTGACCAATTTAAGAACAAGCCGGTGGCAGTGGTCCCAAGATGAGTCAGAGATGATACAATTGATCACCCCATGATGCTTTGTACCGAATATAGGCTACTCTGTGTTTATGCTTCACACCTTAACGGACGTCCTGGACCCGGTTGAGTAGGCAGACTTTGGACGATCAGCTGCTTTCTAGGAACAGGAATGATGCAACAGTCATGTAATTACCGTTTGGGGTGAAGACACTAGATAGCGTTTTTTTTCCTCTGGGAAAGTAGCATGCTGTGTCTGCCTGGCTTTGGCCGTTGCAGGTAGCAGCAGAGGTGCTTTTAATAGCTGCTGTTGGACGACCACACAGAGTGAACGCTAAACCCTTTAGAGTCTCATCCCTCCGCAGCTCTGCAGTTTATAGCCTTCCACTAATCCCAAAGTCCCTTAACCCTTACATTTTATCCCGGTTTTGGCAACGATGAAATTGAGCCCACGTTTGCAGAGTTGGGCAACGGGTGGCACATTGAGCGCCGGATGTCTGGTCACGTGTTACACCACATCACTTAACACTGTTACCGTGGTGATGCGCCACCACGTTCCCTCCCTCACACCACAGTGTGAATTTAGCCATGTCAGCTGATTTGGATGTGACAAAGAAAAGATGGCACTTTCTTTATTGCAAAGACCAGATCAGCAGCAGACTTTGCTAACACAGGGGTTAGAGCTGCTGCTATCACCATATAATTGTCATACCAACAACAACAAAAATCCACATGACAGAATTTCCATCATCTGCCTTTGTTTCAGTGATGCATTTTAAACAATTATTTTTCAGTTTTGTTGTTAAATAAAACAAAGCAGCCTTGTGTGTATTTTTATTGATATAATGAGGAACAGCTGTAGTGCCGTCTGCTTCGGCCTGTGCATCTTGTAAAATGTGCTCTCTCCTGCGTACGCCTCTTCCCTCATTAACAGAAGTGGTAGCTTCACACCTTAACTTACCTGACTGGTTAGCACTAGTAGGGTAGGAAGAATTGGGGTTGTGGAAAGAGTGACGGAATTCTTCTGCCTGAAGGGGGCAGTATAACCAGTGAGCGGACTGCAGCCATAGATAGCACTGAACTTCCGTGTTTGGTTGAACTCCCCACCCCCCCCCCCACACACACACACAGCAGGGGAAAAGGCCAGGCTGGAATAAAACATGAGGCTTTCCCCCCACTCCACAGTCATGGAATTTGGCTGGAGACGCAAGAAGGGGTCGGTGCTTGCTGGCCCAAAAATGCAGTAATCTAAAGCTCCCCCTCCAGATGGTCGTCCCCGAGTCCCAAGTACCGGCGGCTCCTGCTGAGTCACCGAGCTGCCAGAAAGCTGCAGCGTAATAAGAGGAAACCAGCCCCCTCCCCCTCCCCCTCCCCCTCTCCAGCTCCAGCCACCCCAACCCCCACCCGTCTGCACTGCTCCTTTGTGCTCTGTGTACATGGCTCCCCCGGGCACTGATCCAGGTTCAGCCAAAACAACCCTTTCGCCCACCTCCTTAATACCTTTAGTAAATATGAAACTGCTCCAAGGTCAGCGCTGAGTGAGCTGTCATATGTGTGTATATGGTTTGTTGAACCACTTGCTTTAGAGGCCAAACTTGAGAGGGATTCCACAGACTAAGTGACGGGGTATAAAAACCGTTCCCTTTAAGCGTGACTGTCCCACTGTTGTCCAGGCCTGTTCTGGAGGGCTTGCTCCCCCAGCAACTCATTGCAGCTGTTCCCCTGACTCATGGAAAGTGATGCATTGTGGGTTGGCTTGCAGGGCAAGTTTTTTCTTATGATTAATGAAGGATTGTCGGAATGGCAGGATGGCCTGCAGAATTTGTAACCGGCTGTCTGATATGTCTGCTGTCCAAATAGTAGAAGATTGTTGCAGGCTTTAAATGTGGTCAGCCAAGGGGAATAATTCAGAAGTCTGCCTTTTAAACTAAGCAGAAAACCAGTAACCGAGCACCGGTACTAGAATGAACTCTTAAATGAAGGTTCAGGCTTCCTGTGGCCAATAAAAACGGCAGGGCACTTAACTCACTGGCCAGGTTTATTCTCCTGTTCCCCTGGCAAAATTCCAAATCTGGCTCTCTCAGTCGGACCATCTAATCATCCTCTGGTTAATAGGATTAATGAATCCCTGTCTCCAGTCCTCCACGAATGTGTGGAGAGTGTTTCGGGGAACAATTGCTGATGCACTTCCCCCCGCGTGCCACTAGGTGGCTGATTGAAATGTTGTCCCCATATAAAGGAATTTGAGGTCCTCAAAGGGTGCTAAATAAAGGCAGTTCAGTCATTTATTCAGCAGTAAACAGGTTTGAGATTCTCTCGGCTGAATTTGGCTACGTTTTGTGGTGCACAGATGTGGTCCCTGTGGCTGGCGGGGGTGAGGTTAGTGTCTGGCTCAGCTCAGGTGCTGTTGGCGCTGACCCCCCCTTCCCGGCAGCCAGTCAGGCCACCGCAGCATCGCTGGCCTGGAAAACGCAGGCCCCCGGTTTCAGCATGATCTCGCAAAGCAGTAATGGGGACGAGGGCCTCACGGGGCCCGGGATGAACCTATTTTACCGGTGACGTCAGCTGAAACTGATCCCAGTTCAGCCGTTATCAACCAGGGGCATCGCTTAAAACATCCCTGTGATTTAGCATCCACCCCTTCCCCCACCCCCACCCCAGCAAGCAGCAGAGTATCAAAGAGCAGAAGCAGAGTGCTGTGAAGATGTTTCAGCGCCTACCTGCTAATTAGCCTCTTTTGTGTGCGTTAACGTTCCAGGAAGGGCCTCAGAAGCAGCACTCACTCCCGTGCTAGGATGCTGTAGCTTGCCACCGTCTCCATTTTCTGTTCTCACATGTCAGACAAGGTGTGACACGCATTTGGCAGCTGCGTGATAACGCTTTGGGTCAGAATTGATTTTTCTCTGTCACAGGATGGAAGAGATCGAATGTTCCCCGGCATCTCACCGCCCCCTTCTTTCACTGAAATTTCCACAAAAAGTGCATGTGTGAAAGAAACTAAAACTGTATTATAAGGAAAGAGTAACATGCAGTGAACACAAATGTGCTGGAAGTACAACAATCATCCCTGCAGTAATATGCCTCCCCTGACATAGTTGTAGGCTTAAGTGAACAGGTTTGGGGTGTGTGTAAAATTTTAATGGCAGGAAGATCATGGACATTAGAGAAAGGAAAGTCTCTCCTTTATGGGGGTTTAGTCGGATGTAGGGAGGCGGTGCAGCCATCTGTCTGTCTGCGTGGCGGGGGAGGTCTGATGCAGACTGTCAGCGCAGGCAGCTCGTCCTGGGGAGAACTGCGCAGGCCTGGAGGCTGGGGTATGGAGCGGAGCGGGTGGGCCCAGTCGACACGCGCCCTGCCAGACTCGCTGCCAGTCAGGGAGGAGGCACTGCAGCACCCACCCAGCCCTCCAGCACCGCTGGCTGCCAGCCAAGTCTGGGGCAGAAAGAGAGAAAGGGTGTGAGGGAGAGACAGAGGGAGCAAGGGAGAGAGAGTGTGTTTGTGTGTGAGAGAGATGTAGAGGGAGAGATAGAGTATGTGTGAGAGAGAAAGAAATGGGGAGTGTGTCTGAGAGAGAGAGATGGGGTTGTGTGGGTATGAGAGGAGTGTGTGAGAATGTTTGGGGGGATGCATGTGTCGGGGTGCAGTGTGTGTTTGAGCGCACATGTGTATGTGGGTGTATGCGAGATGCAGAGAGAGTGGAGGATTGTGTGTGTGTTATTGTGTATGGAGACTGTGTGGAAGAGTATGTACGTGTGTTATGGAGGCAGACAGGAGTTGTGTGTGTATGAGCACACTGCCATACTTTGCACATGTGAAATAAACTGACTGGCAGATTTTGGAAGGCAGCTGTAAAAGGAGTAATAATGTTTATTTTATTTTTACCCTGAACAGTAAAGCTTCCTTAAGATGTTCCAGGTAGTGGATATCCCCCTAGGATTATGCATATTTTGTACTGGTGGTTCAGTCCTGCATGCTGCGGGGTTTTGTTTTAGAAGTGTCATCCCTGTAATTACTGTAATTCCCTCCTGTCAGAGAACAAAAGAATCAGGATTACGGATTCAGGCACTGCTGCAGACAGTTTAAGTAATCATTCAAGTAGGACTGCACATACTAGCTGAGTTTTACTGCAGCCATCTTCAATGTTTAAATTGTATTTTTTTGTCACCGAATCTAAAAAATTTTACCTAACATTTCTCGGATAATTCTTACTGTAATACTGCAGAAAGATAGATGTGATTTTGTGTTTGTAATACAGGAAATTGTCCAGTAGGTGGCAGTGTTTCCCATATTTTAATATATCATTTGTTGTTTCACCTATAGTTTAGGGTTCCAAAAATTGCACCGTAGCCTGGACAAAACAAGTCCAGGTGATGCGAGATGTGTTGGTATGGTGTTAGCAGGGCTGGTCTCGCTATACGCTCATTGATCAGCCCGCATCACCCCAAGACAAGGAAAGTTAATAGTTAAAGTAGTGCTATGATACTTCAAATGTAGCTTAGCAGCTTGGTTCAGGGTGTGCAAAAGCATGCTCATATTTACTGAATTTAGTGACCTTGTGAATTTGGCATTTTATAATATATAGGTTTTATTGAGCTTCCAGTACCCCTATCCTGTTAAATAATGATTAAAAGAAGAAAATGTGGTATTACCCATGAGCCTTTGCAGTGTGTATCTGAATACCATGCTCAGAAACTGAAATCTGACTAAGTGAGCTCAAATGCACACTTTTATTGAAGTAATGAAAGTTGAACATAAATATAACAAACATATTTAATGTCTGTTCTTAGAATATTATTTTTCTTTGTTTTTCCCAGGTTGTATTGCTAGGAATGGATATTCTGTCTGCCTTAGTGACAAGGTTACAGGACCGCTTTAAAACACAGATCGGAACAGGTAAGGTGGTATCTAATTTTTTCAGTGACACAGAACAATGTTTGAAGATCAGTTTCAAAAGATCTTTGTGAAATAAATTTTTGTAAAAAATTTTAATAGTGCATTCTTTAAGCTTGCATCCCAAAGCCATACAGTTCACCAGGCCAGATATGGAATCGTTCACGCCTGGCCTAAAGGTGTGAAAGTGGCTTTTCTCCCATAATTAGGCCATTGTTGTAATTGTCTCTCCTTTGTTTTCTTGCATATCTAGTTCTGCCCAGTTTGATAGATCGGCTAGGAGACTCTAAAGACCAAGTGCGAGATCAGGATCAAACTCTGCTGTTGAAGATCATGGAACAGGCTGCCAGCACACAGGTAAAAGATTATTTGCTTTACCTCAGTGGCAAGCGGACGCATACAAATCACACACTTCGTCACACCCCATAAGTTCCTGAAGGACAACATTGTTCCAAATGCTTGTGGAGTTGGTAATGGATTGCCCCCCATTTTGAAATAGAAACAAGGCTTTTAAATTACTTTGCCCATTTGCTGACCTGACATTTTAATCCAAGATGAGTAACAGTGTATTTTTACCTTTTTTACGTAGTTTACATATCTTACACATGCAGCTCGATATTTACTTTTTAAGATATCTACACATGAAGTGATACAGGACTTGAAGGTTACACAAGCAGCGTCCATATTAAAATGGAGTCTGCGACCCAGTGATTATTGACCACATCCCTCAACTGCTGCCCCAGATTACCTACCCTGTTATAACTCCCCTGAAAGCGTTGACCTGTGATAAATGAACAGTGAGATTTTTTTTGTAAATGAACGTGTTGTTCACACTGGATTGAAACTGACAATGTGAATATGGAAGGATTTGTTTTTTGTTTTTGTTTTTTCAAATGTACAAGCACGCAAATTGATAGGTGTGTCTCGCTAATCTGTCACGAATGTCTCTGCAGTACGTGTGGGATCGAATGCTGGGCGGATTCAAACACAAGAACAACAGAACCAGAGAAGGAGTCTGTCTTTGCCTTATCGCCACACTAAATGTGTAAGCTCATCTGTTCTGACCCGTCTCACCTGTTTCGGCCGGGCGTGGTCTCCTGTAATCATGTCACATGTCCCATTTAATCCCTCTGTTTTCAGAATGTTTAGTCGAATACTTCAGATCATAATGGAGTACAATTGAAATAATGAATTCTTCTGAATAGTCTTGAATGGCATTATGAATGGAATGAATTGGGAGCGGAATAGAATTATGGGGTTGAATTTCCGCCGGCCCCGTGCATTATCGCAAGCGGTAACACAATTGCATGCTTGAAAGCGAGGTAATTGTTGCCATGGATACCAATGTTTACTGATACTACTGTCTTGCCTTTCAGATACGGAGCCCAAGGCTTAACCCTCAGCAAAATTGTACCCCATATATGTAATTTGTTAGGAGATCCCACAAGCCAGGTATTGTATGCTTTCATAACCATATGTATACATTTATTATTATTATTTGTTATTATTCTAATGCCCCTAGCATTAAAAAAGCAGTACATGCCATATGCAGCTAAGGGAAAAAGCAGGACACGGCCATATTAATTGTAAGCAGATTCAATCTTGTAGAGCCCCCTTGTGGTGAAAATGGTAACTTTCAGACGAGCTGGGCCACCTGCTGGCGAATATAAGAAAGTGCATCTGTGTTTTCACTATTTTACCTTGACCTTTTGAATGTGGATGTTAACCTGGAAGGAAGTGATGTAAACACAGATAAACGCTTCTGTAAACAAGTCAGTATGATGGCAGTTTCATTTATTGGTTATGTAACACTCTTAGCTATGTAATAATCAGTTTTAAAGAGTATTATTGATGTCACCCTATGAAACATGTTGTGGAGCAGTGTAAAATATGTCTTTCATATACTTCTGCTCACCGCAATATCCTTTTTGATTATGTGTTATTTTTTGTGGATATTTAGGATTATTTTTGCAAACCTCAAATCTGTACTTTGGCCAACTTCAAGTACAAAAGACTGACCGTGTCTGACAGACTGTTTTTAAGTACTTCCTGTCCAGCGATGGACAACCAGAGGTCCCGGCCTGCTCATAGTCCAGATATCTGTCATCACAGGAATAGCACTTCCTGTCTGCAGCAGGAAGCTTTGCCCATAGATCAGTCCTCTACTGACGCAGAGTACAGTCACATGTACTTTTTACATCTGTACGCTCAATTTGCAGAGCATTGTTTTGAATGCATGGGTAAGACAAGGTTCTACTTGAGAGCTACAGTGGTAGCTCACAAAATATGATTTAAAACCGTCAGAAGGTCCAAGAAGGTTGGAAATCAAATAATTTTTTGGAATTCGAGAATGTATCGCATCCCAATTATAAACAAAGTGAGCTGTACTGTTCTTGACAAGCTAGAGTGTTTAGCTGTTAGCTGAAGAGAACAGGGTATTTGTGGAATTCCAAAGTGAACAAGTCTTGAAAAAACACCTCCCATTTCCAAGTACATACTGCCAACAGTACCATATTTTCATTGGTAAACAGTCAGTGACTTCGTCCCTACCCCAGTTTGGCAGGACAAGGCTGAATTGGGGCTAATGTACAATTTCACAGTTACCGAGTTTGAGAGGAATCAATGCGTAAGTTGTTCAGCATCGAGCACATTGGACTGAGTTGCACTCTGTTCTGTCTCCTGCAGGTGCGGGACGGGGCCATGAACTGCCTGGTGGAAATCTACCGGCACGTGGGGGAGAGGGTGCGAATGGATCTCAGCAAAAAGGGATTGCCGCAATCACGGTACGACCTCTGACCCCAAACCACACCCCACAGTTCATTCCCTCCCCCACCTCATGTTACTGCTACAGGCACAAGTGCCATTTACAACCCTTTTAAATATATATATGTATGTTCTTTGTTTTGCTTTTTAAGTGAAGTAGATCACACATCTATGTCTTGCAGCATCATAAAGTAATTACTGAGAATGGTATGAAGTGGTTCAGTGAGTAAAAGTATGTTACATAAGCCTCTCTCCCACATTAAAAATTAAAATGATAAATTCAGGACGTCATCACAGAAAACATTATTACCCTCTGAAAATATCCCAAAATAGACGAGAATGCTAGATCCTGTAATCATTTGGATGATATGCTGTTAATGTGGTCATTATGAAAAATGACATTAGACAGAACGCGTAGTCCTCTGAAATGGTAAAGACGATATTTTACCTCTAGTGTTAAGATGGAGGAGTGCATGTTGCTTTGGGCCAGTGTGGTAACAAGGTGCTTTGAGAACAAGCACCAAAACAGCAAGGCACCCGCTTTGAACAGGAACCTAAAGAGCTTCCGTGAGCAGCAGCAGTAGAAATGGTAATAGAGGGATGCTGACTACAATAGAATGATAATTTCCAAGCTACCTCCTCACATATCTTTTTTTGTAATGACATAATCATATTCGGGTCATCACATCTTACTTTAAATTGCATCCTGCATTTTAATGTTCCCACTGAGCTCTCACTTCCTGCCCCTTTGAATTATTGGCTTCTGAAACAGGCCTTTTAAAGTTGTTTTCTTGCCCCCGTTCGACCGTGCCTTGAGGGTGATGGTGTCTGGAAGCAAAGCCTTGTGGGTAATGCGTACAGCGTTACAGTTTCCCCCATACGGTAAAGGAGATACCCGTCCCTGTGCATCTTTATTCAATTACCCTTCCTGCTGATTGGAGTGATTGGATTAGCCCCTGTGCGATTGCATGCCACTTTACTGAAGAACAGCTGGGCTGAACTATGACGCATGTTCTGTATGGTTGATCTATCAGTTTAGTCTCACATGGTCCCTTTCTCATTTCTAGTTTTTTTATTTGCCCTCCAGGCCAAAATCGCGTATGTGCTCGGTCCATTAAAAATAACTGAAACTCTTCATTCTTTTAAAGTTCAGTTTCATCAAACCAAGCATTGCTGACATGTGGCCCCCAGCGAACCCTGCAGACCGCAGTTCTTCATTCACGCTTTTTTTTTTGTGTGTGTGTGTTATGGGCACATGTTCCGATTGCTTTTGTGGCCAGACTCGAAAGAGGAGCAGCTGTTCAATTTTTCCTTCTAATCAATACGGGAGCAGCCAGGGGCATTCGAAACATCTGC
Source organism: Albula goreensis (assembly GCA_022829145.1). Classification (NCBI taxonomy): domain Eukaryota; kingdom Metazoa; phylum Chordata; class Actinopteri; order Albuliformes; family Albulidae; genus Albula; species Albula goreensis. The sequence goes on along the minus strand of CM040761.1, from coordinate 6,264,942 downwards.
TGCTTTGATCTCCTTACAGTCTTCATTTCCAACTACAGACAGGTCTGTGCCCAGAGAGGCTAGCACGTTTCGGGGGAAACTCCAGGAGAGGGACACTGAATGAAGTACCAGCTCGCCACAATCATTTCATTACTCATTCAGGATTTAGAATCCTAAACCCGGTTGAACAAAAGGGCCTTTACTCCATACAGTGGGCGGGGACAGGGGATGAGGGGGGACGATGTCAATTAGAGGAGGCTTCACGTTAAGCTAATTTGGGGGCACCGCGAATGGCATGGTGCTGAAGATTAGATTTAATCGGTTTCCCTTGTGGGCATGTCTGTGCCCTGTGTCCACAAGTGTCTCCATCTCCATACCCAGCCGTAATCCTTTTACTGTAAGAGATTTATACACAATTAAGATAAAGATTAGGGAATGCAAATTAAAATGCTGTGCTCTAGTGGTATCATTAGCAGACCCATGTGGCAATCTGAGGTGGCAACCAAAGGGATGCAAATTTAACAGTTTTTTTTGTGTTGTAGCATGACCTAAAATAAGCTAATACATTGATTTTAATAACAGAATTCACTTTTTCAAGAAGTTTTTTTGTCCAAAAGTCTACTTTTGAGATGTAGCTTAATGAGTCCCAGAATCATTTGACACAGCCTTTTGTGTTAATAAATAAATAAATGGAAAATCTTGACACAGAAAGCAGCAGGGGGAACCTCTTTAAAATGTATGAAAAATAGATTAAGGATTTTGTATAAAGACATGTCTCAGCACCCTACTTTACAACTTTTCTCCGTTAAATTTTTTATGACTTTTACAGTTTGTCATTGCTAAGTTAGATTGGCAAGCAATTATTGATGTTTTACATCCAGATGACAGATGAGACTCACTCTTATTGGTCAGTGTTGTAGGCCTTCCTGCATCACATCTGTTCGTAGTGGGAGTGGTCTAGACATCCGGGGTTAACAGTAGACTGTCCTCCTTTGCATATCAGTGGTGAAAGTGAACGTATGTATTGTTAAATTAGCCTTCTGCTTTTAGCAATTTAGCTGATGCTCTTATCCAGAGTAACTTATAAAGTGCATACAACAGTTTTGCACTCCAGGCAGAGATGGTAGCAAGCTGTTAGTGCTACAACCGATAAAAATAGTTGTTACGAAAATAGGTGTCATATATTTAAGGACACAACTCATCCACTTTTTCAAAATATAATCTGGCATTACTTGGTCATGTAACTGGGTTTTCATATTCTTTCTTGTATTTTTTATTGTAACTTCATTGTTATTTCATGGAGCCACATTGTTTCCCTGTTCAGCCTTAACTTTAAAGAGGTCCTTCATGGAAAATGAAATAATTATGTAATTTGCTTTCACACATTATTAGAAAGTCTAAATACAATATTCATGTGTCACGGTTTCTACCAAGTAAATCATCTCACACTTGCACAGGGAAGTTATAGATAGAATCAGTGTCATATTCATTTTTTTAAAATAAGATCATTTATTACTTTGTAGACAGGAAGTGTCTAGAGCAGAAATACCGCTGTGGTTAACAAGCAGCTTGTACCCCTCAATGTGTAGCTTGAGTTTATTAAGTAAATGAGTTTTTGCTTTGCAGATTTGAACAAATTTAGTGTCTCTGTTTGAGGAAAAAGCCTGACTCAGTGACACAGAGAGTCCATGACACAGAGAGAGACATACAGCCTGTCACACAGAGAGACTTAGAGACCGTCACACAGCTTGTCACACAGAGAATTTCACAGAAAGAATGTCACACAGAGAGACACACAGTTTATCATACGGATCCTGTCGCACAGAGAAAGTCACACAGAGAGACACTGAGACATAGAGCCTGTCACATAGAGACCATCACACAGAGGGACACAGAGACTGTCGCACAGAAAATGTCACACAGAGACACTGAGACATAGCCTGTCACACAGAGACACAGAGCACGGAATGCCCTCCTTAGACATGATGCATCTCCATCACCCCTGGCTCCTGGGCTCTCTGAAGTGTGGGCTGTGTGTATGAGAGTGGTGCTGAGTGGGAGATGCTGCTCCTTTCAAGCGGCATCGCTGTCACTATTTATTTACACACAGTGAGTAACACACTGCCATGTGCCATCCTTATTGTCTCCCCTGAACTGGAGAAATACAACAGAAATGATAACAAAAGTAGATCACACATACTACTATTACTGCTGCTACTACTACTGGCAATCATAATAAGTAATAATAACGGCTGCAAGTATGTAGCTACTCAACGTAAGGCGGACATGATTGACATGTTTTTAAAACCACTTTACAGAGATTGATATTATGTCAAAAGAGCCTACTTCACAGTCAGCGCTATTGCTTTGCACAGCAGTCATTTTGCTGACCACACATAAGTAGAGGTGGAGAAGGCAGGAAAACGTTTTCTTACAGCCCTGATCAGAAATACTTCATCCACTGATAATGTCCATCATCATCATCATCATCATAATCATCATCATTTACCTGCCATTGCAAGATGGACACAGCTGGACATTATTTTCATCTGCCACTTTCATACACAGTGAATTCAGGTCATTTGTTACAGTTCCAATTGTTACAATTCCATATACCTCATTCTACAATACAAATATATTGTATGTATAGTGCAGTTGTTCATTGGTTGTCTGCATATGTATGAGGGAGTAATGAAGTGTTATATCTGTGGTAACCCTGTGGTAAAGCTGTCTGGACGTTTTGGTTTTGATCTACAAAACACACACCTTTGAGTTACCAGACCAGTTTAAACCCTCTTGCTCTACCTTCCAGATGGGGTCTGACCTTTTCTGTTGTATCGGGCTCTGCTGGATGCATGTTTTCCTGAAAATAGGGATGTGTTTGAGGATATCCAGAATCACAGACACACATTTCCCTCTGTCGCTCTGACCATTGTCTCTTGTCTCTTTTCCCCTCCCTTTATAGGTTGAATGTAATTTTCAGCAAATTTGACGAAGTCCAAAGATCCGGGAACATGATCCTATCTTCTGCCTCAGGTGAGTGGAAAACCCCCCCCAACCCCCCTCCATTCCACTGCCACACCTGGCCACCCCTCCTGACATTTACCAAAGTGTGGCAACCGCTACGATTCCACATGTGGGCAGGTAAGCCATTAAGGGAGAGTGAAAGCAGGGCCATTCGACCCTATCAGCATAGGCCACCATGTTCTGGAGAGGAGCATTCTGAATGTAATGAGAAGATTCAAAGGGAACATAAAATGGCCATCCTTGCCCTTACCTCCCAGGCAGTGAGAGGGTTTCTGGTTTGGTGTTTTAGGTCGATTGTTCATGGGAGGCGGATTAAAGGCATACAGCATCAGCTGCCAAATTAAGGCCCCTACCACCCCCTTCGTCTTTTAAACCTGATTTTCTAATTCGTCTGAAATCCAAGCAGTAGCGTAAACAGGCTGTCTCCGAGTCCTCACACAGACAAGAGATCTTTCTCTCTTTCATGCCCGTAGCTTTTCAGAAGTTCTCCTACTTGAAATTCAGGACGCAGATAAATATAGTTTGGCGTTGCTGGTACCTCTGAGATAAGTTTGAACGGGAGTCTGGTTCCAGTCATCTTGGCCCGCTGCTGGAGAAGTGGCTTGGTGTCTGTGTGGGTTTTGGAGGGGGGAAGTGTGGATTCGCTCCAGATGGAAGCGTAAACCAACCAGCCGAATCAAAGGAAGGGAAGAAACTCTCTGATTTTCCCCCCCGCTCTCTTTCTCCCTCTCTCATCATTGCCTTTCTATATCCCTCTTCTTTCCCCTTCTATTTCTTCAATGTTTTTTTTTTTCTTATTCTCTCTGTTCTCTCCATTCCCACCTCCTCCTTGGCCCGTTTTGGCCTGTTGTGTGTGTGTGAGGCAAACAAAGGCAAAGGTGACAGCCTTTCGTGCAGACTAGGTGCCCCACAGGAAGCGGGCGTTAACCCGGTCCGCAGATGTCACATTCCCTCAGTCGGCAGCACATCGGCGGGACGCGCGTTAGCAGCACGGCCATAAATCTCTCACAGCAGAGGCTGAACAAATGCACTGCCTTCAACACGGATGATTTCAAGCTGCAGTGTTTTTGTTTTTCTGTCTGTCTCTTCATGCAGAAAGAGCAAGTGTGCTCACACATTTGCCATGTATGTCTTCAGCCTTATCCCAGTAACTGAAAACCCAAGGCTTTGTTACATTCCAGTGGGCCTGCCTGATAAGGCACGTTTGCAAGTAGATGGGGATTTCTGAAAAAAATGAAATCAGTTTTTGTTTTATTTTGCTAATAAGAAGAGAATGGAAAGGGAAAAACAGGGGTACATATGTGGCAGAGACAATGGGAAGGCTTCACAGTATTTGCTGCCTTTCTGAGATCCTCACCCCCCGTGGCAGGAAATAGACTGTTGAACATTTGCTTCAGCACTCATTCAGCTGTTGTTATCATCTGGCTGTTTTAAATTAGCTTTCGCATATTTTATGGGAAGGGAAATTATTTTTTTTGTAAGAGGATGATGAAGTCTTTTCCTTAGCCCAAGGAAGTCTATGCCAGAGCCTCCACAGAGGGCCTCCAGTCCTTTAAAATCTGGAATAAAAACAAACCCTAAAGAAAACATCCTAATGAGTTCCTTTCATTACAGTCTCCCTTCAAGTAGGTTGGTCTTTTGGTTGCCAGGATACTAGTTTTTCTGTCATTGTGCCCCCATTTGCTGTAATGGTGAAGAGGACCCCCTCTGAATGTCTTATTGAGCGTGACCCGTAATTTCTGTTTTTTTTCTTCCTACTCGATCGCAATAAGCGAGTGAAAGCCCGTTCTCTTCCCGGGGGCAGAAAGGGGAACGCCAGCGTCGAGCCCCGTCGTGATTGATATCTGAGCTGTTTCTCTTTGTGTCTGGCATATTGTTTTTGCTCTGCCTGAAGCAGAGGACTCTGGGACACGGAGGGGCTAATGACCACGGTCAAGCGGCTTTATTTTTCAAGGCTCACTTCCTGGGGAAAGATAAGACGCTAAATTCAGGTCTTTATTATATAAGTGAACTTAAATCATCAAAGCTCAGAGCTGCCCATGTGGGCTAGCGGCGTCTGCTTAACATTGCATTTCAAAGGGTGTAATAAAATATCAGTCCTGTTTAACCCTTTTATTGCCATCTGTTAAGCTGTTCATCTGCCTTGAAAGCCTTAACCTCAAAATGCATAGTAATGCATTTTTAGATAGGCCTGCTTGACGGTGACTTGAAATGCAAACTGTATGTGTTCAACCTGTGGTTGATGTAAATATACTTAATATAATAGAACAGAGTATATCTTTATTGTCCACCAGGGTGTAAATTTGTCTTCAGCTCACCGGACACAAGAACAACAACATAAGAAACAAACAAGCGGTTAGTAACACATAAGAAACATGTAGACACGGTCACATTACACATTAAAAATAGTTCATGTCACTGTCTGTGGCTTAAATCTTATCAATCACTTTGCAGAGTTAAGAATATTGATGGAACTTGGGATGAAGGACTTCTTCAATATATTTTTAGTTATCAGAGGGACTCTATTGCGCCTCCTGGAGTAATGTTTGTCAAGTGGCATATATTATAATAGACAGCACTAGCTGCGATGAAATAAACCCAGATATGTCTCTGATATTCTCTATTTCAATCCATAAGCCTGCTGGCATTGTGTGGAGTTTGTGGCATATGGATATGGTGTATCTCTTACCCACAATATTTACAGTCAGGTGCAGTCAGCAAAATTGAATGTGCATATGATGAACAGAACCCTGTGAGACTCCATACCCAGAAGTTGTAGGGAGTGTGTGCAAAGGCTTTTAAGTGAAGTGTGACAACATAATCTCCACTGTTTTAGCAAATTCTTGTCCATTGAATAGACAGTGGTAATGTCTAGACATGGTGGGCCCAGTAAAGGCACTTTCTAATGGTTTATGATGGTTAAGACTCTGACCACGACCAAGGTATTCCTGTGTGTCCTGTTTACTACTGTGGAATGGTATTGCCCCACAGCGCTGCATACTGCATTCTTGTGTGTGTACGTTTTGCATGCTGGCCTACTTTTAGCAGAAAAGTGCGAATTTCATTCCTGAGCTTGAGATCATTGGCAGGATTTAAGGAGTTTTACTGTTCTAGGATCGGTCGGACAGAATGGCATTAAAATTGTTTGAGGACAGTGCCAGCCTTGAAGTGTTTTCACTGTTCTGGGATCATCAAGTCCTCTCGCACACCATCAGATGAAGGTTAGGAAGAGTCCCTGTTTAAATATGCACAAGCGTGAGGATAGAAAAGAAGCAAAACTCCCTTCCCAGGGAGTTGCGGTTTCCTACATGTATTTATGAACCGGAGACAACTGTGGTTTTCAGGAAATCCTGTCAGGGCTGCCTTTTTTTCCTTGTGCGATTCAGAAGGTTACTGAGACACACAGCGGTGTTGCAGGGGCAGAGCGACTTGCGCGTTCTGAAGAACCGAGCGCGCTCAGTAAGCGACTGGCAGAGGCAGAATGCCGGCCGTGCGTTGAGGCAGGCTCCAGTATTGGCGATCCGGCGATCAGAGACGCAGCGCTGGAGAAGGCAGAGAAGCTCGGTGAGAGAGAGATAGAGAGACACCGCAGGCTCTTATTTTGGAGCAGGGTGGCAGTTTGTCGTCCGTGCGGTCACAAGACTAGCATAGGGGAGGGGAGGGGGAGGAGAGAGGAGGCATGGGTGGTGGGGGAGTGTTAGTGCAGAGAGAAGCTTAGAGAGCTTGAGAGAGACGTTTTCCCTGCACACTCTCTCTCTCTCCCTCTCTCTCTCTTTCTGATTTGTGTGTGTGGAACGAACACTTGCGCTATGACAACCGGTGAAGGTAAGGATCTTAATGGAATGCCATTTTTAATGTCAGGGTTATTAAAACGCAATGCTGTAGTAATGATGTTTGCTCTCACTTTCTCTCACTGAACTGAAGCAGTGGAGTTTTGGGGGGGGAGGAGGGAGACTCAGTGAAAGAGGTAGATTTTCATGAGCAGGAAATCTTTAACCCTTTTGAGCCATTTCAGATCGTCTCCTTATTTTTGTTCCCCCAGTCTGTGTTCAGTGGGTGATTTTATACCTGAGTGAAGTTAATGTTGTTGTGCTCTGATCAGTTTCACGCTGAAGTTACAGCTTTAAAAGCCCTGGTAAAAATAAAATGAGGCAACGTGCCTACAAAGGCAGGTGTAAGTTCCACTTTCATGCTGGTCACAGTTGGTGGAATGTATTGTCTAAAACTGACCCCTCTGAGAGGCATAAACCGTAAGAATCACATTTGCAATGGAATATAAAATGTGAGATAACACGCTTGTTTGGATCCACTCTCAGCTGACCAAGAGAAATCTCTACCCCACTGGCTTATGCTCTGTCTGGTATCCTGTTATGGAACTGGTGTTCTTTTGGTTTACAAATAGTGTTTTTGTGTGGTTTGTTGTTGTGGTGGTGTTTTTTGTCGGGCTTTGACAGGCTTCCTCTGAAAGCTCTGCACAGAAGCTGTGTTATCAGTTATTTGGGGAGACTTTGTTTACCAGCGAAAAGGTTCACCGATTTGATCTTTGTTTACTGTGCGCCTCTATGCGGTCTTGCGGAAAATGGCCCATGTTGTCCCTGTACTTTCCATCAGCATCTGTCCAGCACAGCCAACATCATTAAAGAAGAGTTGAATCCCCAAACTATGTTTATTTCAATCGTGCTTTCGTCCGTGAAATACCCCATCGGTACTCTGCTTTACACAACAGAATATTTCATTATTTGCTATCTATGGATCATTAAGCCATGCTCAGTATAAACTCTCATTTCAAAACATTTCATTAAAAAAATCTCTTGTTAGCCTCATTGATTGCAGCGTCACATAAACACTGCAACGGTACTGTGTGTACGAGTTCTAACAACCAGAGCATTCAGAACCAGAATCAAACGGACCCGAGGGAGAGTTGTGTGCCTCGGAACAAAGGCATCACAGCTGTCCGATTGTTGTGTCGCCACGGCCGCCGTTGAGAAGCTCCCTTCAGCAGTTTGAATAGCGTTGTCTTGGCTCTTGCGCCCTGGAAAATAAAATGGATTCTTGTTTTCCTGAATTATGTGGGATCTGAATGAACTCAGTATGCAGTAGATCAACACATTTGGAAGTCGCTCTCCACAATGTATGCATTGTTGTCTCAAATTTGTAAACACACTGAAAGTGATCTGTTTGTTTTTTAGTGACACATGAAACTGACTTCCATGATATAAATTTATCAGTAGTATGCAGAGCTATGTACTTCTAGGGTTCACTTGTCACTTGTTGTGTATTCAAAATTATGAAAAGGTCCCTGTGAACAACTGATATGTCATGTGTGTCCTGGGGCTAATAATATCGTCTCCTGGTAACCCATGCCCTGTCATGGGGGGGCCCATGCCGGAAGTGCTGTGTCACATGATGGGACACTATGGTCTCACTGTTGATGTTTTCTTGGCTCAGCAGGTAGACCGTTCTAGCACAGTCTCCAGGACTCCACTAAGACTCCTAAGTTTGACAACATCACGCTGTCCATATATAAAACGTACAAAGATAACTCGGATCTCTGAGCTATGTATGTAAACAGGGGGTGACTGGATGACGTTTTTATGAATTGGGTGCAACGCCAGTATCCCATATGGTGTCCTGTCGCTGTTCTGTCACTCCTGAGTAGGAACTTACTTTGTGAGATTTGATGACAGGTCTAGTTGAAACTGTTTTGTGCTACATGCTGTGTGTTTTCTGGCTAGTCACAGTAGTACATGGTTCCCTTTGTGTCAAACGAGATTTAAGGTCATGTAAATTTTAAGAAATACCTGTTACACAATACCCATGTGGAGTCATATTGCATCATAACAGGACACATATTTTGGCTGTCACAATAAACATATGGTTGCTGATTTTGTCACTGTGTTTAAATAAAAAATTGCATAGCATGAGTACTGATACATGTGCAGCCTGGCAGGGCAGAAACGGAAATATCCCAGTGAAAATGGCATGTTACTGTTAGAAAAACTTGTGAAGAGCAATGGGACATTACACAGTGCACATGGTTACTTCAAGCAGAGATCAGTGTGTGTGTGTGTGTGTGTGAGTGTGAGAATGTTGCGTGTTTGTGCGTGTGTGCCTATGCTTGTGTGACTGCGTGTGCATGTGTGTGTGCCTGTGTGTGTGTGTGTGTGTGTGTGTGTATGTGTGAATAGCCTATTATGTAATCTCAGCAGTAGCAGTGTGGCTGTGTTAGTAGCACTGAGCCATGGCCTGTCAGTGCAGTTCAGACCACTAAGAGCCAGAGGAGTCGCAATTGTGAGCGAGTCCCATATCGCTGTGGTAATGAACAGAGGTGCAGGGCGAGCGTTTGGCCTCCTGCCCTGCGGATTGTAGGGGGAATCCTTGGAAACTGGCAGGCCGGTAATAGGTTTTGAGACAGAGAGCTGTTTGTGGGGCCGACCTACATGAGCGCAGCATTTGGATAGGAGAGCACTGTAAAAGACAGCAGTGTGACCACCGTACCATTCCTCTCAGGGGTCCAGCAGTCCTGCAGACTCGCGCACCAGAACGCTGACCACAGCTGCACGGCCCGCCCCCACTGCTCCACCCCCCTGGGAGCGGACAGACTCTCAGACAGGGCTACGGGTCTGTTTCTCAGCAGCTCAATACTGGAAATCCGCGGCAAGTGCGTTTTGCGTGCTCCAGTGCACATCCCCACCGACAGATAATCACGAGGCCAGATCCCCCCCGACATCCCTCCTGTGGAAATTTCCATCCTTCCTTTAGGATTGAGCGAAGCGCCAGCACAGGGATGCGTTTGCTTTGTCAGTACTGCGATAGAACGGTCGCAATCTGACAGAAGGCACTGTACCATTTTTTTACATGTACAAAAAGCCCCTGGTACAGTACAGTCCCTTCCAGCTTCCACAGAGAAATATTCAGGTGATGTGGCCCTGCCTGAACAGGACTGATAAGCCAGCGAGCCAGTGACAGGCCACCGCCACCATGAATCACAGGCAACATGCTTTTTAATGAGCCACACTCCCCTGTTAGCAGTTACGATGAGTATTAATATCTCACTGAGCCTGAGGAAGCCGTTATGCAGGCAGTGGGGCAGCGTGGGTAGTGTGGCAAGGTTTGGTGGAGGGCGGGGGTGGGGGTGAGGGGGTGTGATGCTGACAGAGGGTATTTAAGCCTCTGCAGCTGTGTGCAAGGGAGGTGTGAGTTACACCACAACTCTGCAGGGAATAACTGGTTCATCCACTTCTAACCACTCAAGGGCCATACCATACCACATATGCAGTTACACCAGTAGCCTGGCACAGCTGCTAGCATAGCATGAAAGGACAAGCAAAGATGAGTAATGTGGCCTTATTTATGCTAATAAAATGATCATCTCTGTTTTGGCTCTAGGGATGTTTTTCTTTTTTTTTTTTTTTGCATCCAAGAATTTTGAGTCGTCAGGATTGCGTGGTTTAAAGTGAGACGAGAGCCAATGAGAAATGTTTAAGGGAAGGCGTTTACGATCCTGGAGGGCTGCGGTCCAGCATGTTCCACAGCTTTTTAGGTACACAGGCTAATATCTGAGCTGGGAGGGGCGGTTTACCCAGCTCTGTAAAGCTAGTGACCCAACACGTTTAGTACAGTACTATATTATTTTGTGTGCATAGAGGTCCAGGCTTGTAAACCCTCCCACTCCACTGTTTCAGTTGGGGATCTCTGCTTCAAGTAATTCTACCATTCTTGACAATTTTTTCATCATTGCTTGTGCAGGATTGCAAAAATAAGAGATGGATTGCGAATCGCCCAGTGCCAGAGAAGCAGCAGGTGAATTCCTGTCGTGGGCCCTGTATCCCAGGGGCCTTTGCTCTCTGAGCACTTGTGCACGTCTGCGCTTTGGGCTGACGAGGGAACGCTGATGATATGATGAGCTCAGTGTTATTTCTGCCATTTTTTTTGGCTTTAAATCCCCCTCTGTGAACCGGTTTGTGTAAATGTTCCGGGAAGGACGGGAGAGACAAAAGGCCATCTGAATGTGGGTTTTGTGTTCTCTGCAGCCAGTCGATTAAGGTGCCCAGTGTGCACTGTGAATAGTCCTTGGCCCATGTGACCTACCGAATATGAATAGGGGCCTGTTAGACCCACTGAATAGCTGGGAAAGGTGCCCTATGCCAGGATGGGATAGGGATTTGCCAAGGGTTTGTTTGGGCCGCTCAGAAAGGGCCCAAAAACTGTTATTCAATCAATGTGCCAAACTGCATTTACACCCTGCTATCTCTGTGCATCACTTTTGAAAGCATGGCTTGATGAGCGCTGTCTCTTCAGTGCGCTCTCCTCCAAGCTCCTCTGCATCACTCGCTTGCGTATCTGCAGAGCGGCGCCTTCTGTAATGCGCAGAGTGGAGCCGTGCAGGAGGGGTCCCTTTGAAGCGATTTCCGCGCATGACTCAAATGCCTGGCGTAGCTGCGCGAGTGGGACCCTCTCCGTGCTCCTATTCACGTTCTCCGCATTCCCCAGCCCACGCTGAAACGCTGCAGCGCATTTCAGACCCAAAAAACAAACGCTCAGATTCAGGAGCTGTAACGTTACCACATTAGCACGGAGACAATGGAATTTTATATGAGGCTTCTGCTCCCTAAAGCTCTGGCAGTATGCTTTTGAAACCCATTTCTCACTCTGATCTAACTCACTGCTCTAAGGAATGGGTTTGTAAACGGGCACAGCCAGAGGCTGCGTTTCATTACTTTTGATATTTAAAATAATGGACTGAAGAAGCGGTCTGAAAATGAGTCATTATCCCATAGCAATCCCATAACACTTTCTACAGTAATCTCTTGAGAGAACACCCCCTTAGCTATAAGGCTTGTTTTTCCTCAAGAAATTACAGAGTGAAGGAATTACACAGTTTCAAGTGGTCTTTGGGTGAGGGGGTTGAGCAGTTCCTTAAAAACATGTATTCACATCATAGAGTCTGAAGCTCTATCAAACAGCTCACTTTATAGATGAGACAGGGTTCCCTGACTCCACCCCCATCACCATGGTGACGAAGGGCAGCCCACCCAGCTTTATGATGTCATAACCCAGTAACTAAGTTGCACAGGGTAGATCTGCAGTGAGGGTTATGAAAAACCACTGGGGGGGTCGGGGTGGATCTTGCCTACCACTGTGTGACAGACACAGTCACAGTCTTCTACTGTTTCAATTATTGTGTTAGTCAGAGCACTTAAAAACAACGGGCTCTTTGTATTACATTTTTTTTAAAAGGGTTTTATGGCTCTCACAATATGAAAAGTGTGTGTCGATTTCACTTAACATTGTTTCCGTTTTCAGCATATCTAAAAATAAAAAGAGAAGCCATCTGTTAACCATTCCTAGAAGTGTTACGCGAAGCAGCTTGGCAACTCTTAAACCGAACCCAGATATTTCAAAGTCATATAACGAAGCATAATGGCAGATGGTTCGCCTGCTCCTTAACAAGCCAACCTTTCGTCTTTGGGGAGGACTGTGTCCAGCTGAATTTAACATGCCTCAGCACAGACTGCAGTGCACAGGGCAGGCTGGTCACCAGGCAGCTCCTCTACAGCTGAGGAATGGTGAACACTAATTTGCTGAGACAGTTTATACACACACATGCACCACACGCCACACACACACACACACACACACCACACACACACACACACACACACAGCTACTACACAGTGAGAGTAAGAGAGAGTGGGGCACAGTGAGACACACTGAGACTCCTTAATCTTCAAGGTGGATCTGCTGTTTAGGAAACAAAGCAGAGGAATAGAGCCAGAGAGCAGGTGAGCCAAACCCTGCATAACCTCCGAACAGCCAGCCTGTCAATCTCATGCCCTAAAATGGAGGAAAATTTCCTTAAATGTATCCTCACAAGCCTGTCTTTCCCTTGATTAATGGAACTCATGGTTAAAAAAAGCATTACGAAGCAAACCTTTCGACAGCCCCAAGAAGACACTTGAAAAGACCTGCTTCAGCTGAATATATAGACAGTGCGTTAGCAAACAAAATGGCGCAGTCAGTGTTTACAACCTCCATTCCTGCCCCTGAACTGGAATGTTGGGCGTTCCTTGTGTTTAGGGGAATGTGCAGGACACATGAAGGTTACATGCAGGCCCAGCTTATGATCTAGTTTAGTTTAAGTATGTATTAGTCTCCCAAAGGGTCATTCTGAGCTCTAAGCTCTGCACAGGTAGTCTCACTCTGTCCCTGTTTCTGCAATAAAGGCTTAATTTGCTTCAAAATGGCAGTTATGCCATTAATCTGCAAAAGGGAACAACAGACCACAGCACCATGATTGGCATGTCCAATTTCCTCCCACAAAAGCAATGGATATTTTTTGGATTCCATAAAATTGCAAAAGATTTTGATCTCAATATCATTAAACTTGTACAATTTTAGAAAAACTAAAAATACACAAAGACCTCCTTTCACAGCATCATGTAAAACCGACATCACGCTGCAGTATGATAAGATTCCATGAAGAATGCCTTTTGTTCTTCCTCTACTATTTTAAACTGGAAGTTCTGCCTCCAGAAACAGGCGTCCTGTTTCTCTGGCCATCATAATGAATCCAAAATGGAAGCCACTGTTAATGTTGTCTCCTGCTGCTCCGAGATCCACATGCTGACGTTGGTTAATTTTTCTTGGACTGTTTTAACAGAGGTGGGTGGTGGGGAAGAAGTCCGGGAGTGGGGACAGTTCATTTAGATGTCATCTCTCATAATAGAACCATCTCAGGGTAGACATAACATCGCAGCATTCCGAGCGCCTCCGTTTAACTCTGGTGAATGTATTATTTACGCCTCTTCTAAAGGGAATGCTATTTCGGCAGCGGTCATGGTGAAATGGCTGGGTATTCAGGCATAGAAAGGACTTTAACCCTAGAGACCAAACGCTAATCTTCCACACAAACAAATAAGCAATCATACACAGTGCTGGTTAAGTGCTGGGCCCTATAGGTAGATATAGTATTTTAGGGTAATCCTTGACCACAGTTGCTTCTGCATAAAGGGTCACAAAACGCATTACATGTTAAATCTGAAGCCACTGTGAGTCTACGCAAGGTACCTGGAACTTCTGTGAAAGTTATCGGTTGTCCCAATTTACATCTTTGGGAATTCATATTTACAATCATTTTCCTGCCTACTCATGTTGATTGCCCTAGTTGTTCAAAATCACTGTAACATATGTCTTATATTTGAAAATGCAAAAATGTCCAATTGCCATAGCAACCATATCCAATCCATAATCCTGCCCCCACATAAGCAGCAGATCCTCCCAAAATGAAGAGCCAGTCTGCTGTTGACTCATGTAATTTTTCTTTTGTTCGCCATATCTAAATATGAAGTTAAGCTGACGTGTTTATATTAACGGGGGGGCTGAGGGGGGGAGCCTCAGAGTCTCTCTCAGAGGACTCCCGGTTCTTTTCCCCCGAAGGAGGATTATCAGGTTTTATTGAAATGTAACTTTAAGCCCGCGGCAGGCCCTCGCTTCATGGAAGGCTTTCCTAAGAAGGCGAAGGACTGGAGCCTGAGTGCGTGTTTCTGCATGGAAACAGACCCAATTCTTCATAACCAGGCCTTACTTCACCCCCCACGTAATCGGAAAGCATTTCCTCTCTGAACACAAAGCCCCAAGCCTCTGTTGTTAAGCCACATTGTATGAAATACTGTTTCATTTTCAAGCATAAGACTTCTGTGGCTGTAGAATTTGTTGGGGATGTTATATACCAGTGATCCCAAATTACAGGCCTAGCAAATTGTTTGGGCTGACAGCCATCCAATCGTCCTGGTTCTGAATAGTACCCCCCTTTTTATATTTGTTCATATTTGGAGAACAAAAGAGAAGATGCTGAATCCTCATGCATGTAAATGCATAAGCAATGCACTCTTTTTCTCAGGAGGCGGGACCAGAGGGAAAGGTGGGAAATCTACAGGGAGTAGAGGGGAATCAATCAAGCGTCTCAGCAAATCAGAGACATGACAGATCCCAAACATTCCAGAGGACAGGAGAACCGTAACAAGACTAGCTCCTCCCTCCTGGATCACAGTATGCCACATTTAAGGAGTTTTAGAGAGAACTGTCCGGGCAACTATTCAAGGAGAGCAATTAGTTGACTCCCTGGAGTAGGCAGCCAGAGGAAGAATGCCATGGACGTAAAACAAGTGATGCAATCCTTTGATAGACCCTAACATAACTTTCAGTGGTCAAGATTGGGGCTGGAATGATAATTAGAAAAGGTCAGCCTTTTCTGAAATTTCTTGGTGTGTTATATAGCCATGGCCAGTGAAGCTGAAAGAAATTTTGGGTGATCTAAAAACAAAGCTTCAAATGCTTTGAATGCTGAAGTGCTATTTGCCTGAAAGTGTAATTAATTGCTCATTTGAGAACTCAACTTCTGAAAAATATTTGTAACGGCCATAGCAGATTAACCGTGATGAAATATTTTGTTGACTGTATCGTAGTACAACACCTGAACATGATCAATAAGGAGGGTGTTGTTTGCCTTGTTCTGGGCCGAATTCAAAAGCATGTGAATCTGTAAAATCTCCCAGGGTTGCAGGACTTGGAAGAGGCTGAGTGTCTGAAATTTGGACGGGAGTCATGGCAGCGTCCAAAAATATTTCAGCAGAGTCTTGAAAAACGAAGTGAGCCGTCTGACTGCAGATACCTGCGTTCTGAAAGCGATCATGTCAGGATCTCCGACAGGCTCTTGTTCTGGCTTTGCAGTTCAGGGAAATTGGAGCACAGGCTTAAAATCGCTGAACATTGCCCAAATCTCTGGCTTGGGGATTATGAATGATGCCATGCAGCAGATTCATAACAGGAGAGTTAAACAAGGACCCACTTATGTCTGTACACTGTATCCTGCCACTCTGGAGCTCCATCTAGGGGACAGATGCAGTACTGCACATTAAACCACTGCAGGCATTTGGCTCAGAATATGTTTCAAAATCTGTTTGAGCATTTAAAAAATGCTTTTATGGTGAAAAAAACATTTTTTTTGATAGAGCTTAAAAATTGAAAGGATGCAATCTGATTAAGCCTGACTTGGATGGTATTTGCACAATGTATTGTCTGCCACGCCCCCTTCTGTATGCTGTGGAATGGCAGTTCACAGGATGTCAGCCACGTTCCTAACCGATCGATAGCAGACAGTGATTGATGAGGCTCGTAATGTAGACTGCATGCTGCACCGCACGTTTGAGAGTGTCGCTGTGGAGACGTCTGCCACTGACATGAAACACAGACATTGTCGTCTTCCAAAAGGGAGGCGTGGCAGTCACACATACGAGGGCAGCGACGACAGTGTGTGTCTCACTTCGTCGAGTTTCTCACCCAGTGGCCAAATATTACGCAGCTTCATCTCTCCTTTAATAAAGTGGGCTTGTGATCACAAGATGGGATGTAAGCAGTGAATCTCCACACAGTCACAGGCTGTGGTTATGGCTTAGGCGAAAGCTTTTTGGGAAATGGCAGGTTTTCATGTCATTGCACCTTGATGTTCCATAAAGGGCAACATCCTCAGGGGCTGTTCCATAACACATGGCCCCTGCTGGAAAACACTGGCTGTGGAAACACTGCTTTTCATTGCTTGACTTGTTTTAGTGTTTTTTTTATTTTTATTTTTAGTGAACTTGATTTTTCTGTCCTTTTTTGCTTTATTGCAAAGATAAAGGTCAGGGATTAGATGGAAATCCTTCTGCTGTTTGATTGGTTGGTTGCTCTGTCCGCTGCGCTGTTGCTCAGATTTGAAATCCCACATATGATCACTCACGCTTACTAGCCACTGAAGTTCTCATGAGTTTTCGTATTCCAGCAAATCCATTACAGACGACTTTCCTTTCCCCTGGCGGTGATCACTGTCCCTCCCCCTCTCTCCCCCTCTCTCTCCTCTATTCCTCTCTCCCTCTCTCTCCCTGTTTACTTCCTCTGTCACCTCTGGCTACTCTCAGAGGTCATAACCTGCAGTATGTTCAAAGTAATGACAGAGAGCAAAGTCTGGCTCTCCTGTGATGTGTCTATTAACTCAATCAGTGCCACAGCCGCTGGGAGCGGTGCAGTGTACCCTTTAATTCTGTCTCAAGGAAAAGGGCAACATTTTCAAAAAGACAGCCTTTTAAAAAAGCTAAGGGACCTATCACAGAGGAAAAAGGTAATTGTAATTTAAATGTGATTAAAATATTGTCATGTAGCCAAGATACTGATAGAGCTTGCAATGATATCAGGTTCAGGTTATGCACTATAGATAATTAATTCCTTTTGTTAAAGCATTATGAAAGCGCACATTGTCTTCACCTTGAATAATGGTACTTGCAAATGGTACAACAGCAACAGCATACATACAGCAGTTTGAGATTATTCTGTTCAAATACGATGAGAGAAAAGTTGCAGGTGTAGGTATTCTGTTTTCCTTCAAGTCAAACATAAATAAGTATATAGTTCTGCTTATTATTTACTTTTTCTGGACCATTTTAACATCATCATGTATGTTATTCTTTGTTTGGAGAAAATGATTATCTGCACTCTTGATTAGTGGTTTTTAATGCTCCATTTATTGATATAGAGCCAAAACAGTGTTACAGTTGTATTAAAAAGCCTAAAGGGGATTTTGGCTAAGGACCATTTTAGGCTTTGAGTATTTGCGTGTAAAGTAACTTGAACTCCTCAACTTCCTGTCACTTCCAATTACTTCCTGCTCCTTGTGACAAAACAGGCAGTACATAATACCTATCAGCAGAGGGAGCAGTGGACATCTGACTGGCTGAGCGCCAGCTTCAGTGTACTTAAGTTAACATTATAAACATGAAGTTCATTGAAGGAAACATGCTTACATGTCCCTTTAAAAATACTCAAAGTCTTTTAAGTTTTGACCGAGTCTTCCGAGTTTGGATATAATTGATGAGGGTAACTCTGGAGTCCCTGGTGCCGTTTATCAAGGCCCCGTTGCTTCACTTTATGTTGCTGAAGACGTGCTGTTGATGTTCTCAGAATGCCAGCATTAGGTGTGCTTCTCCTGTCCTGAAACAGTTAACTTCCATACTGCTGTGGGGACATTGAGTCAGAATCATGTGTTCCTCCCTCTCTGGTCGATTTTCATGTCTACAGTAAGCATAATTGTGATTAACATGGTTTTATTGTTTGTCCTGAAATGAATATAATCTCATTGCTGTCCTGTGGGATCAGACCGGATCAGAAATGCAGTGTATCCTCTGCAGTGTTCCCATTGGGATGTTATAGTGTGTTTGAATGTGATTATTTGATTATTGATATTGGCCTACATTTCTAATGTTAACAACCCTGTAGTTGTTCTTGTAGGGCTGTCACATTGTAATAACACAATTGTTCGCAATGTAGTTCAGAAAGTAAAATTAGTTTGGCATAATTACAATGATGATTCCATGTTGATATTCTGTTCATGTTGCTGGTGTTGCTAGATTAGTGCGTGTCAGATTAGCACATTTCTGCTCACAGAGCATGCCTTAGTTCCAGTAACTGGGCCATAGATGAAACTCAACAGCTCCAGCTATTGTGAAGCTTGTGAAACCTTACTTTCCCCATAGCTACTGACAGCTGTAATTAATGCTTGGCAAGAGAAGAAGAAATCAATTTGACAGAGTTTGAACTAAGTTCTTATCCTTAGTCTTTGATTGGAAGCACTGGTGTTCGCTTCCTGACTCAGCTGATCTGCAGCATACTTGGGCCTCTTGGGTCTTCCCTCCAATTTTTATTATTTTAATTGAAACGCTGCTCTCTTTTCAAAGCAGCAGATTGGACTGTGTCAGTGTTTCTGACTATGCCATTTTCATATTGCTGAGTGAGTACGGTTTAACAATCTGCTGCTGTATCTCATTGCACATGTAAATGACAGGATGTCAGAGATGCTGGGTTTCCTACAGGACTGACAATATGAGCAATGGAATTAGTGTGCTGTTCAACATACAGTCCACACCATGGTCAGCTGAATGTGGCTTTAAACTGGAAGAAGCATACGCAGTTACACCTTCTAGCATGTGCAAAGTCAGCTCATCATTATCACTTTTGCAAAAAAAGGCAATCATTACACCAAAATGAGTCAGAGCTGACATTAATTCAAAAGTCTAAATACTATTGAAGTTATGCCAAAGGATATGTCTCGGTACAACTGCTGTAGAATACAAAGTGGTAAAACCTGCCGTGTTTATATAAAGAGTTTTGAATGTAAAGAAGAGCCAGAACAGAACAGATAAAAGACAGAGGGTCACACGGAAGGGCATGCATCATTCAGAAGCTGATGTAGGTGAGGAACAAAGCTTGATGAGCTGTGCGCTTTGGTGAAACTCAACTACAGCAGGGTGGTGTCGTATGGCCTTGAAGCAAAGCCAAATATCTTCTTGCAAGACATTCAATTCATCGCTGAATTGCAGTACAAGTAAACAAAAACTGCTGAAGCTCTGCTCTCGTTAACTGTTTTCATTTCTTGCACTTATTTTCAGTTGTAAACAAAATTTTCAATTGAAATAGAATAGTGAATGGGCTTGCACCCTAATTTGGAATGGTCATATGGCTACTTTCGCTGGAACTAATACCTTAACTGGTCATAGCCATGAATTATACTGTTTTCCTTTGGGTTGTTGGAAAATAATCACCCCTTTCTGATGAATTGGAAGTTTAACTAATATGATTATTTAATTTCAAATAAGCTTTACAGCTGAAATATGAGATTAAGCTATTAAAATGTGGTTACAGTAATTTAAGTACCAATATGTATTGGTAAAAGATTCTGATTGTTCAAATTAATGTATTTTGATGTCACAAACAAAGTGACAAGGCTCTGGGAAACCTACATTCATAACAAGTTGATATATTCCTCTCTGTGTGCAGTTACATTTTACATGTTATCCATTTAAGCAAAAGATTATTAAACTATTTCGGGTTGGAAAGTCACTTGAGAAGTTAGTCTGTGACCCTTTGGAGTAGTAGTATAGGTAGAAGGCTATCGCAGGGATACACCTCACTGCTGCTCCTGCTGATCTGTATGGGGAGGGGAGGTGATGATGGGTGACCTCAGTGATCAGACCTGCACAGCCAATCAGGCATGACCACTGATGATGTCACAATGACAGATGGTTGTTAATGCCTGAGACTGCAATCCCTGCTGTGCTTTGTGTGCGTCTATGTGTGTGCGTGTGTGTGTGTGTGAGAGAGAGAAAGTGAGAGAGGGAAGGGGAGAGAATCCTCCTGTTGCTCTCATCCAATCGAGGCTGGTATTGCATTGATTGCACACCCCAGGAGATGCTGGTCACACGGTTTGCATCGACGATAAGAAAGCTCGTGTCAGGCATTAGGAGAAAATGTTAAACGGTCGATAATTTTGTGGTATTGCTTCTGCTGCTTCGATATGAAGTGCCTCATAACCAAAAATCCGGCTGTGCAGTTTACACCAGAGCCTAAGGGGTTGTTTGATTGTTGTGTTTTGACATTGCGAGAGGAGGCTAGCTGTTAGAGCTGAGTGTCAAGGCTTCCTCTGTGCCGTATGGAGCTCCATAAATTACCCAGTATGCATCAGCGGGAGTGCAGCAGGGGGGCAGTAACCACACGCTGTCGACATGCGGCAATAAACAAAATTGTGGCTTATATGTATGAGTGGTGGGGTTTGGCACTACGTGTGTGGAATATTTGATCCCGTGAAGGTCTTCTTGTGAAGATTTTACAGGGTGATAGCATGTCGCACTAATGCCTTATCCAGCTTTAGTCTTTGAGATGTGCTTACTTGGTAAACATTTACATAGCAGTAGCACCATCAACATAAAAATAGAATTGTTAATCTTGGTATTTAGAGTCTGGCCCATTAGCAGTGGTGCTAAAATGGCAGCTTACTCTCACATTTTTTTTGTGAAGAGAGGTGGATTACAAGATATTTTAGCAACTGGCTAATCAGTCACACTCAACAATTTTAATGCAGTGGCAGAAATTTTCTAGTGGAAGGTGCTGCTGTCATCACAACGTTCTTAGGAGATTACTTGCCCCCTCTGTGACATTAAAGATTAATGGTGACAAAAGTGCCTGGAATCGGACAGCACAGGGCAAGCTCTCCTGGGACGGGCCCTGTCTTCAGGCAAGGCGGCTTCCTGGTAACCCCTTCTTGGCCCGCCCACGATCCCCAGCCCCGGTTGACACTAGTCAGAGGAAGCGGTTGATTGGTCGCTCACACATCTCGGTTCACAGGGAGAGAAAGGGGGCTGAACCTGAAGGGGGGCCGTGTCTGTTTAAACCGACGGTGGGCAGAGACCTCAGACCTCGTCACACACACAAACACACACACACGTACACGCACTCTCACACCCTCCAGCGACTGAGAGAGAGGGAGAGAGAAAGAGAGAGATGATGGCACGGAGGGGGTGAGCGAGAGAGCGAGATCAATTGTCGCGCGGCGGACGAGCGGGACCCCTGTGGAGACGGAGGCCGGCATGAGCGCGGCACGGAGAGCGTGACAGCATGTTGAGGAAGCTGGTCTGCAGGAAGATCTGCGCCCGTAAGCCGCTCCCCTTCACCTTGGGCAGGGACACAGAGGGAGAGAGCAGTACCAGATGCGGTTTGCTTAACAGGGACCGTGAGGGGAGTGGCAGCAGAGGGGGGTTGTGGCTGAGTGGGGGGATGGGGGAGGGGCTGTCATTAAGGTGACAAGCTGTGAATTTGAAATATCAATCTCCGTCGGGCCATGTGGGCTAACTGGCTGAATATGGAAATATGGACAAGCAAAGCAGGGTGAACAGCTAGAGCCGACTGTCTGAGCCGCGTGGTAGTTTACTTAAGAAAAATGTCAGGTCACTCAGAACGGGAACAAAAGGTTGTGCGATGACCCGTGTCAGAGCCGCTTGTAGCGGGAGATACCACCAGTGTGTGTTTTTGCCACAGTTTAGATGCGTTTTGTCTCTGTACCTCCTCCGCCGCGCTGTTGCATGCCGCATGTGTGGCACGTTGCGCTTTTGTCACCCAGCGCCGCTGCCTCAGACGAGGAGGGTGTGTTCCCCCGAGCCGCGCTGCGAGACGACGCGCGCGTGTGGACGATGTCGGCTGCCTTCACCAGAGTGTCTGGGTCCTGTCTGAATAATTCATGTGGATTGATCGCTGCCCCGACTAATTCCTCACATGCCTAGCGCCATAAAGATCCATTTGCAAGGTGTTGCTTCTGTTAGCATTTGGTAAAGGAAGAGAATTGTCTTAGTTTGAACTCCGAACCTCAGCCCTGCCTTGTCTCACCTGGGCTTAAAAAAAGGGGATTAGTGTTGCCCAAATGTTGACAATAGTATGACAAAAGTATTCTATAGTGTCATGTTGTAAGAACACTTGCATTTATAATTTCTGTTTCATCAGCCTTCCTTGGAAATGTCAGTCGAGTATTGGCTCTGAATGTTATTGAAAGTGCGCCTAACGGTATCTGCCATTTTGAGGCTCTCTTATCTATGAATCCAGTGCACCATTTAAGAAAGCTGTCTCTGTTCGACATTCCTTTTCCTTTTCACGCATCATGGAGAACGACAGCGTAGACTGGAATCTTGACAGAAATGACTGAAATTTGCATAACGTACTGAAGAGAATCCTGATTACACGGACCATTGTCCCGGTGCGGATTGCTGCTCGCATGCGCTGATGTCGAGATTTCTGAGGGATGATGTTTTGCCTGTGAGGTTGTCAATGTAATTTAAAGTTTTACTCACTTGTTTATTAATTCATACTTTTTCCCACAGAAAAGAACTTTGACGATGAAGATTCCGTGGATGGGGGCAGGTCCTCCTCCTCCTCCAAGGCGGCCTCTAGTGGCCGGAAAGGGGTGAGCATGGGCTCAGTGCGCCGACCTGGGACGGCTGGCCCCAAGGCGATAGGTGAGATTCCCCCCAAAACACACACACACACACATTCACACGCATTAACTGAATGGATTAAATTTGATAATCTGACCATGCAAGAAACAATAACCACTTGATACAGAGAGATTTTCACAACATAAATTCAGTCCTTGATGGAACAATATGGAGGTGCTTATGCCTAATGATCCAAACATAATGCTTTTTTCTTGCTCAACATCATTTTCAGGTAACTTGAGATAATTATTTTGAGCTCTTTCTGCTGTGATATTTAATGTAAAATAATTATTAGGAATGTGCCTTATAGGTATAGTACACACCGGGGTTTAATGCAGAATAGATGAGAGATCTGAATAGCTGTTGAATTCTCAGCTTCAGAAAGCCTTCAATGTGGCGTCTGAACAGTGTTAAATCCCCCTGCTTAAATGACAGTGGTTTCCGGTCAGAGACACAGTAAAGTAGGTGATTTCTCAGGAGAGAAGTCAGGCAGTGATTCTGAGTTACGTCATGAACCAAGCCTGCATGCTACAGAGAGGCCTGGATGTCTGGTTTAGCATCAGTCTTTTCCAGACAGCAGAGACACTTCCTGTAAAGCAGACCATAATGTAGGAGACAGTCTGATCCTCCCCACCCTGTTACTATGGGGTAAAAAAGCAAGCGGTGTTTGTAAATTGATGCTACAGACCATGCAGTCTTGATGGGGGTATAATAGAGTATACGTGTGTCACATTCGGGCACTGTGAATACCTCCATGTTGCGACATTGTGTGCTTAAGTGAAACGGCCTCAGTGATGTATGTGTTACAATGTGCTGTGTGTCTGTCTGTCACCCCACAGGGAAAGAGGGCGCCAGCGCGGGGGCAGTGGATGAGGATGACTTTATACGCGCCTTTGAAGATGTGCCCTCAGTACAGGTATGTGGGAACTCTCTGTGTGCTCCCCCCATGGTTACAACCCATGAGAAATTAACATTAATGCCACCCTTCATTTCTGACTTTGTCACCCCTCTCCCCCTCAGATTTACTCTGCCAGGGAACTGGAGGACTCCATGAACAAAATTCGAGAGGTTCTGTCTGACGACAAGCACGACTGGGAGCACAGAGTTGCGGCGGTAAGGGCCGCTACTTCCTGTCTGGCCTTAATGCACAGGGGAACACTTATGGACATGACTTCTCTGTGGTTCATTAGCTTGCCTTAGACACAGATTTAAGGGGATGCCATTTGGAAAGAGGTACAATGACAATGAATGGGTTGATTAATTGTCTGCTTATTCGGCCTTCGAACCCACTAGCTGAAGAAGGTGCGGTCTCTGCTTCTGGCTGGAGCAGTGGAGTACGAGAGCTACTTCCAGCAGCTCCGCCTCCTGGAGGCTGCGTTCAAGCTCTCAGCCAAAGACCTGCGCTCGCAAGTGGTGCGAGAGGCCTGCATAACACTGGGGTAAGAACAGAGTTTCCAGTTAAAATAACACGTTTTCTACCCATTACTGCTGCCTATGTGCTGTGCATTAACATGGGCTAGCGCCTAAGAAGCTAGCTGTAACTTAGGATCACTTGTGTTGCTGAAACATACACCTGGGTATACACATGCAGCAGTAAGATTTTACATTTTAACAGTTACTGCTAAAATGTAAAATACTGAAAATATAAACAGTGTAAGAAGGTGTACCTGTATTATGATCACCTGATATTGATCTGTAAGTCGGGGAAGATTGGGAAGGAGCTTGAGTATAGGTTTAAAAATCTTGGTGTTTGTGACAGTTGATTCTGTTCAGCAGTGTGTATATGGGCATTATCTTCTTGGAATATGTTAACATATTGAGGAAGTAATGTTTGCACCATAGAGTGCACCTGGTCACCTGAAATAGCTTTGTTTTCCTTGACCATAGTTCTATCATGCAGAAAGGTTTTTCATCTTGGTAAGTGGCCAAAGATTATTAGGATATCTTGTTTCAATTGAGAAACCTAGCTACCTCATACACATACAGTCTTGAGTCAAATATTATGGATTTTGGATTTTCCCTACAATAATCCTGTGGTTTATTCAGCTGGGAACAGGGAAATACTCTAAACCAGCCTGAACAGAATTCACACTTGTTGCAGATTTGTAAGGAGGGGGGCAGGGAGGGGGGATTCTTAATTAAAAAAGCCATCATCCCCAGGCTGGGTCTGATGAGGAAAGGCGATTTGAATGGAGTCCAGAGTCATTAATTTGAGCTCATATGATCCTGATGTGGGCTTAACGAGGTGGAACTTAGCGAGCGTTAGCTAAGGCTGCGGACATAAAGAGCAGGCAGGTGATGGATGTCCAGCCGATACGCAGAGCTTTAATGTCGCCGTTTTACGGTGGCATTTCTGCACTGTGACAGCTTAATTTGTAATAACTGCCCAGAGCTCGTTAAGAGCCAAAGTTGGCTTGGTGATGTCAGAGATTTATGCTAATTATTTCTGCTGTTTTTTTTTCTTGTTTTTTCTTTTTTTCTCCCATTTCCCTCGTCCCCAGCCATCTATCCTCAGTCCTGGGGAACCGGTTTGATCACGGCGCGGAGACGATCATGCCAACACTTCTCAATCTG
This sequence comes from Albula goreensis, assembly GCA_022829145.1. Taxonomy (NCBI): domain Eukaryota; kingdom Metazoa; phylum Chordata; class Actinopteri; order Albuliformes; family Albulidae; genus Albula; species Albula goreensis. The sequence goes on along the minus strand of CM040761.1, from coordinate 6,239,515 downwards.
GTCCCCAACAGTGCCAAAATCATGGCCACGTCAGGAGTCGCCGCCATCCGCCTCATCATACGGGTGAGTTATGTCTCTGAGAGGTCATGAGCACCATATAACGTTCTTTACTTTTCAAAATGGCCACCTCAGCTGCTTCCAAAAACATGAACCCAGATCCCTTTTTTTGTTCTTGAACCATCAGTCCCACAGTGTAATAAAGGGATATATTTGCTTGGTTTCAAGCTGTGTTTTTACAGCGGGCCTGAATGCTCAAATCCAATTTGAATTCCAAATCCGTCTTTTTCAGAGGCAGTTCACATGATACTTTACAAGCGACCAGATCAGATTTGTGTGCTCAGACAAGTTATGTCTGTTATTATTTTTGGCACAGACTCTTGACGTAAGTCGACACTGTCGTGTGTGGAATGATGAAGTGCAGGATAAAAAGATTCGATTGGTCAGACACAAGTCACTTGTGTTGGAATCGGATATGAATCAGATTTGAACCATGTATAGATTCCTTTGTTGCTATTTACTGTAAAGCCTTCATTGAAAAGAGGGGATATAAATCAGAAATGGGGAAAAACCTGATCTGAATCACCTCAGGCTGACTGTCTGAGCACTATCTTAGGTGCTTTCCTGGTGTGAATCACTCTTTGAGAAAGATGTCTTGCAATAGAGGAATATATGTAGTTCAGCCATTTTCTTCAGTTCTTGAAGAAAATGGTTGAAATGCTACCATTTAATGTCATTGACATATTCTGTAAGCGTTTTGAACAGTTATCTTTCAATCCTGGGTTAGTGTTTATATACCAAATTACTACATGTTTATCTTCCTTCTGCCAAGTTGGCCGAGTCAGTCAGCCATCATATGTGATGTTTTCCCATCCCTTACAGCATGTCAGATAGGTTGTGAAAACTAGTTATGGCTGTGGAGGGTTAGAGCTCCGGTTCTACTCCTACCAGTCCCACAGTGAAGCTCCGTCACTGGGATTTATCAGGGATGAAAAGGGCACCGGGGCTTGTGCGGTTCTCACGGTCTTCTACAGCAGATCCAAAGAGCTGTGCGACCCGGTCCTGTGACTTCCAGCGATGCGTTCCAACCCCTGAACCCCCCTCTCTCTCTCTCTCTCTCTTTCAGCACACACACTACCCCCGACTTATCCCCATCATGACCAGCAACTGCACCTCTAAGTCTGTGGCGGTCAGAAGGTAAAGACTTCAAGATGTAATTTACCTAATTGAGATGATTGCTCCTGCTGTTTCTCGGTTGCGTAAGGCGATGCGTTTGTCCTGAGGGTCTCTGTGCTGTCCCTGTCAGGCGCTGTTATGAGTTCCTGGATCTGCTCCTGCAGGAGTGGCAGACGCATTCGCTGGAGAGGTGAGACTCTGCACACACCCCCCCCATTTCAGCCCTTAAACCGCCTTAAGGGCTGAAAGGAGGGGCTTAAACAGGGGCTGCTTCATGAGAGCATAAGTCCAGGCAAGGTGTTTGCCTGGATATGGCAAATCCCTATAAGTCATTTGCAATAGCCATTTATTTTGGCTGTGACTATTATTGTTGTTGCACATCATAGCATAAGTTAAATTTGTTTTCTGACTTCTTTTTTAAAATAGCCCTAACCGTAGATCCCAGTTTAGAAATACACTAATTTTTTGTCGGTATGAAGGTGACCTACCTGCTGTAGGGGAGAACTACCTTCTATTTTTCACCAAAACAAGCAGTTTTAGGTGCAATTTATTTCTCAGGTCACATAGTCATGAAGCATTCAACACGCATCCGCACCCACAGACCAGCCCTGCACACTCAGCCCCCTGGCCCTGCCGCTGCTCTAGAACTTGCGCTCACATTCTGTCTCTCTGCGATGCAGAGGCTGTCAGGGCACGGCAGCGAATGGGGGTGGTTCGGGGGGGCCGGGGGTAGCGGTTGAACGGGCGGCTGATGAGCCCTCGCAGGCTGCAATTGATGAGAAGGGCGCGGGGGGCTGCCAGCGACGACGCGTCGGGGATTGTTTCCATGGCAACCCTCCAGAGACCATTTAAAAAGCCTCGCCGCGTGCCCGCTTTCCCCTTTTCAGCATTTTCCCCCCCGAGCGGTTTTGTGATGTAAAGGCAACTCTCGGGGGAGAAAAAATGAGCCGGACCACACTGTGGAAATACCCAGAGTCGCCCAGTTATTGATTTTTGCTTGCGCTAAAAAGTTCAGAGCGCCTGTAGGAGAAAGGGCCATTAGCACCAGTAGTGCTGTACACTGCAGTCATGTTTCCATACTATCCCAGGCATGTGGCGGTCCTGACCGAAACCATCAAGAAAGGGATCCACGACGCAGACTCAGAGGCTAGATCCGTTGCCAGAAAGTGAGTCCTCTCTTCTTTCTCTGTTTTTGCAATTTTCTCAGAAAATGTGGACATATCAGTTGTAGCTGCTTCCAAATAATTGAGGCAGGAACTATTAGAGTGGATACACATGATTGTGACTTTGTGTTTTTGTAAATCATGTCAAAAATCAAGTCAAAAAACTGTAAATGAGGGCTATCTAAACAGGATGTTTTTTTCATAACTGGTTGTTGTCTTAAAGATTAATTGTAAACAAGATGTTGTTTCCCCTTTTTCCTGGAAATTTTAAATGTTTTTCCATTAAATGATTTCTAGCTGGATGTAAAACTTGAGACGTGCTTTGAAAACTGACAGCTGTCACTCTCCTTGCTGCCTACAGGTGTTACTGGGGTTTCCATGGCCACTTCAGCAGGGAGGCGGAGCACCTCTTCCAGGCCCTGGAGTCGACCTATCAGAAGGCACTGCAGTCTCACCTGAAGAGCTCGGACAGCATCGTGTCCCTGCCCCAGTCAGACCGTTCCTCCTCCAGCTCCCAAGAGAGCCTCAAGTGAGACCCCCTCTTCTTCTCTACACTCTCTCTCATCCTCATCAGACCCCTCCCTCTCTTCTCTGTCATTCCCTACATCCCACTGTTCCTCTCTACTGTCCCTTCCCTTTATCCTTCAGACTTTGAATAAACTGGGTATCAAGCTGCTCCAGGCTAAATTTAGAGACTTTTTGTCTTTGGATTGTATATAGTTAGGGTTTTTGAGAGGAATAGGAATGAATTGGAATTTAATAATTGTAGGCATTCAACTCTACTACCATGTGCTCTCTGCTTTGTGTCAACCCCATTCATTGTGAGGAGAGCAGACCAGACATCAGAGATATCAATGATATATTTGCTCCCGTCAGGTTTGAGCATCAACTACATAGATCTGGGTTATAATACATATTAAAATTACAGTATTCAGACACCCTGTGGTTCTTGTGAAGATATAAGTGGTACAGTTGGTTTGTTGAATGTTGTCTGCTAAGTACGAGTGTAGAGTTTGCACGTGAGGGTTTGGAAGAAGGAATAGCCCATCCATGTCCAAGTAGAGCGTTTATCGATCCCACACTCGAGGGCAGCTAATCTTCCCTTGACATGCCGTTTCATCGCTGGCAGCCCAGTAATGACCACGAGACCAGAGACCTCTGGGAAATTCTTTGGGCTTTCCACGGCAGCCGGCAAGCTCTTCGGTCAACGTTAACGATTCCCCTCTGAACAGCCATTAAATGATCTCATCTCCACTCAGCCTTCATCATTCTTAAACTGTCACGTGCCGACATGAAGACAGCGGCAATTGTTTGCCAGTACAACCAAGTTGTGTACTCTCTAAGCGTGATTGTAATTAAGTCTGAGCTGCTGTCTTTATCATTACTCCAACTCGATTAGCGGGTTTTGAGTATAGGGCGATATATCTCATGCTGACTGATGTTGACGGCTGCTTGTGTCAATGTTATGGATCCCCACAGACTGTCAGTCAGTGACCTCACATCCGATACAAACAGCACAGCATCTGCTCGTTGCTGCTTTTAATTGTTGTTAAATTTGCCGGCAGGGTGCTTCGTTTTCAGATCTGCACCAGTGCTTGTTTTTTCAGTGTAGCTAACAGGAACTTTGGAACAAAGCCATGACTGTTAATGTAGTGTTCATAAAATCCCCTCAGACACAGTTGAAGTTTTTATTACATTTATTCATGAGGATTTTTTTAAATTAGATAATATTCATCAAACCTGCTCTTGATTGCTTATGTATTACAAGGTTGGGACCTGCAAAAATTGTAATGGGCTAAAATATAGTAGGCGCTTCATTCCTCCAATAGCTGAGGGGCTGGAGATTTGTATTAAGCTCACACAGTAGTTATAGTCAGCCATCCTGCTTACATCACAGAATGAACATGTTTAAACTCCACAGGCTTGATGTTCTGCCATAACCAGGACTGTGTCAAACTGGGATTCTTCTGGGATGGTGTGTGTGTGTGTGTGTGTGTGTGTGTGTGTGTGTGTGTGTGTGTGTGTGTGTGTGTGTGTGTGTGTGTGTGTGTGTGTGTGCGCTTGCGTGCATGTGTGTGTGTGTGTGTGTATGTGTTTCAGTGCGATGATCTGACAGCTTGTCCCCCTGTCTCCACAGTCGTCCCCTATCGGCAAAGAGTCATATGGGAAGCAGCATGTCCAGAAGTAAGCATGAATGGTTTTAATTTCTGAGCAAATGCATTCATAAAATTTCAGAAGTTATCAAAAGTTTTGAACTGGGTGAAGTTTTTTGTCTGTAGAATATATATTTTTACTACTGAAACCCAGTCAGGATTTAGAAACACCCATTTTCATTTTGTATACATCAAAAATATACAATGTTGGACTGTTTGCAGTGTTGATTAATACTGTCCATAACCATTTGTTTATGTTAAATGTGGCATAACTGAATTAAAGAGCAACTCTTCATTTTTTGGTTGAGTTATGGGTCTTATGTAACATGCTGGTCTAACATTTGCTGCTGCCTCCTCCCTTCCCCGCAAGCAAAAGTTGTGGGCGCCAGAGTATCATCCACTCCCGGCTCCCTTCAGCGCTCACGGAGCGACATTGACGTCAACGCCGCCGCCAGCGCCAAGTCCAGGATGACCGCGGTGCCCTCGGCCTCGCCCTTCAGCTCAGCTGCCGCCCTGCCCCCAGGGTCATACGCCTCTCTAGGTAACGCCCCCTCACCCCCAACTTCACAACCAAACCCCGCCCCCCTCCCCACAGTCAGAGCCCCTCTGGCGTAACATCTCAAAGAGGACTATTAATCTCTACTCCGCCCGCCAAATCTTAATTAAAGATGAAAAAACATTAAAATTGCTGGCTTTTATGGTCAAATCGAGACATTAATAAAACTTGACAGCTTCCACGATTATCATTAAACTGTGCGGTGAGGGAGAACAGGTGATTGGCCTCCTTACTGATATGTGGCTTCTTTTTCTGGGTTTTTGCTCCAATTTATAGTTTAGCCCAAGAGCCATTCAGACTGCACCAGAAAGTAAATGTTTCAGTGTTTCCTGTATACAGAGCAAATGGGTGATTTTTATTTTGTCAACCACTTTTTTTAAGCTGCAAAACTGAAGCACGCGCAAATCAAATGTTATTAAAAAGATTAATTTTTGAAACTACCAACCTTGGTTAACACAAAAACTTTAGTCTCGGATATCATACGCCTTTGTTATCCTTACTGCTTATGTCAATTTTTTATGTTAATACTGGTTAGATTTTGAATATACCTAATTCTGTGCCACTAAGTGTCCTATGTACTTACACTGACTAAGATAAAACATAATGCTCATCTCCTTAAATCTGGTTTCCTTTGCTGGGATTGACCTCTGTGGCCTAACTCTGTTGTGGTGACCCTTCTCTCTGCGTCTCCGGGTCCCACAGTGATCAGAACCCCCCCCCCGCGCTGCTCCTTGGCTAATTGATACTAATTTCTCCTATTATGCCTCTCCTCCCTTCCCAAACCCCCATCCTACCACTCTGCTGCTTTTGATATTTGCCCAAAGACCACACACCTGGTAAACCTGATGGTAAGCCTGTATGTTTGTGTAACCAGTCTGTGGGGGGTATCTCCCGCTCATCCCCTTCTGTCGCCTCGGTCTGTGTACACCGTTTACCCGGTGGTCATCCGTGGAACTCTGCATGGACTGTCTGCATGGTGTTGACCACCCCCTCTCCCCCCATAAATTTTCTCCCCAAAATCACTGTCTTCAACACCTAAAACCTGACCCTTTCTGTAAAGGCTAATCTGTCTAGTCATATTCAAGTTATCAATTTAAACATATTTTATTTTATTTCTTATTTTCTACATATTTTCTATTCTGCACTTGTGGAATACACTTTTAGCTTCAGTTAACTTTCATGTAGCCCCTGAGGTACATTTTTTAAATCTGTCGAAACAAGCCGGTTGGACTTTGTTGTGTACCAAACAGATTTTGTCTTAAAATCAAATCAAGTCTTTGTAATCCTCTCCCTTTCGGTGGTTTGCATTTGTTTGTGTCTGTTTTCTATCTGTGTGTGCGTGTCATGACAATGTAACAATACTGTATTTTATTAGTACTGGTAGTGTATGAGTAAGATGTGCAGTCAACCTCCTGAATTACTGGCACCCTGTCTGAAGATGAGCTAATTGTCTGTGCAAGATTAATAAGCAACTAATAATTTGTTATATTCCATGCTCTATAAATCCTGAGAATCATATTTGCTCATTCCAATACATTTGTTTAGAAAAATATAATGTTCATTTTTATGTATTAAATATGGGTGTCAAAATTATCGCCCCCTCCCTTTGATGCAAAAGCATTTAGAAGATTTAAAATACAAAATTTATGGCTCTTCTGGCTGCTTTATCCACGAATCCAGTCGGGCTAATCAGAACCCTGTTCCAAAATACCCCAATATCTGTGATAATGACAAAATGTTATTAACAGCTAATGACATGGAAAGGCATCAAAATGCAAGAGGGTGCATGTCAGGCTTTAAAAAGGGAAGAATCATTAGTCTGATGATCTAGATTGTTTGATCCTTAACTGTTTTACTGCACCACTGCAACTTCACCCAAAACCATTTCACTAAATACCATATGCCTTTGTAACAAAAGCTGCCAAATTTTTGACATCCATCATCTTCCAGTTAAAAATGATTTGCAAATTAAACCTTTTTTCTAAACGAGAGTATTTTTAATTAAGCAAATATGACAGCTGAACTTACAAAGCATAGAATATACATAGCATATTACTAGGATGCCAATAATTTCAGACGTGACTATATAAGTTTGTAATTTTGTTTTGCTGGCTCAGTTTTAACTGATATGGATTCTGAAGCCTGAATAATCCACTTAACACTATTTATGATGTTGTGGAGTAACCCTGACAGAAATACCCTGTAGAACAGGCCAATTTGCTAAGCAATTACTCTTATATGCCCTAGGGTGTTTAGCCATTTCACATATTGAATTCATATTTAAAAATGGGAAATGTTAGTGAGGCTGGAGTTTTTTTTTGTGCCATCTCTTTCAGTTTTCTCTAAAATCTGATTGGTTCACCCCATACATAGACTAGAACTTTTCTAAATCCCTTGTAATTTTTAGCAGCATGTGATATATATTGTATGAGCTCACATAGTGCAGAGATGGTATTTGACAGTGCTCTGAGCTGTGCTGAATTTCCTGGGTCTAGCCCTGCAGGGTCAACTAAAATCTGCCTCCGGGTATCTCTCAGCAGGAGAGCTGTTTGCCAAAGACTTCCCATGAATCCAGCGCAAACATCGACTCCTATCACCGTTTCCTCTCTCTTTTACTGCCATCGACCTCTCCAGTGGCCTGTGGCTTCTTTTTTATTTTTTTACACATCCATGCCTGCTATGCTTTTATAGTGTGTACAGATATTTTCTTTTGTGTACAGGAATGTGATTGTAGTGACCGTGGAGTTCCACCCAAGTGTTTCCAGTCTTACCATGGTTGGAGAAACATTTCTTAAACGTTGCTCTTTTACAGTGTGGATTCCAGCAGGCAGTACAATGTCCACACGGTTTTTACTAGTCTGTTTTTCTCCATAGCCCCCGCATTAAGATCTTCCTACATTCCTGCAGCATTGTAGATATTTTATCACTTTGCCATCGCTGTGAAAATGCACTGTAGCTGCTCGGGATTGTTTGAGGGGGTATCTTTTTCAAGAGATTGTAAACGTTCAGACAATGTCTGTAATGTATTACATGACTGGTCTCACAGTGTTGAAAACATAGTACCATCCTGGCCACTGGAGACCTGAGCTAACAGCAATATATTGTTTTTTTTCCTCTTTTTTCCCTTTTTTTTACTGCATTGCAGCATATTTTCTCTTTGTCTTGTGTATGAAAGTGTATGTGCAGACAGGGTAACGGGCCCCTCCTGAGACGCCACCTTTCGAAACAGCGTTGCTCTGCTGTCTCATAGCGGTCTCACAGCAGTTCATTGACAACCCACAGTGGTGATTGTTTGCCAAGAAGAAATTAGCAGCCATGTTAACTATTGGCAGACACAAGGTCGTCAAAGCCATGCATCTGCCATTTGTGTCTCCCTGATGATAAATCTGCACTGTCTTCTCCCCCTCGTACAAAAGGGTTGGCGGAGAGCGGAATACGGTCCCAAGCCAGGGGACTGTTTCTTTACAGCAGCTGGTTCTGCTGAAGGTCACTGTCTGATGGGCTCCTGTACCAAGCTGCTGTTGAGGGAAAAAAAAACGGCACACCGTATGCCTAGTATGGTCTGCCTGGTCCTGCTTCCTGACTCACAACAAATGCCCACACAGGATCACACTCCTTCCAGTGCAGGCTAAATACAGCCTACTCATAGTGAAAGCTGTGAGCGTTATGAACTACCATGTTCTGGAATTCACTGTCGCTCTCAGTGACGCCCTCCCCCACATCATTTTAACATTGTGATCGGTGTTTAGTGTCTTTGTTTGGGATGAAATTTGCATTGTAATGTTCACTAGGTAGTCAGTCCCCTCCAGAGGGACTTAAGAAGCTTATGTGTTATAGTTTTGTACAGAAAGGTATTAACTGAATGCTGAATTCAGGTTATCTGCCTTGTTCAAGGGAGAAATAACCATGTGCCACCCTTCTTGTGAAACTGCAATCTTCTATGGCACTATTCATATGTGTAACTGGAGTATTCAAAATTAAGGCTCTTTAATAGCAACAGGTAGGAATCTGTATGTTTTACTGATCAACAGGGGAATCTCAGAGCCTTACAATGGTGCTTTTAATGATATTCTAAAAATACTTGTTTTAAAAATATACATGTACTATTTCTATGTACAGGGGGATTGTATATATATATCGGTTTATTTTCCATGATCATTGAAATAAATATGGAGTGTGACATTTTTCTACACTGTCTGAGAGATCTGCTAATGCCATTGATTGAATGTAGAGTCATAGAGTCATTCATTTGATATTGAATGGCCTGCTATGTGCCCTAGTATTTTCTAGCTTGAATGATGAATGTACTTCACATATCTAGTGGGAGCAAGGTTTAGTTTCAGCTCACATTTGGGGAGGTTAGGAGATTATGCCAGTATCCAATAACAGGAAAGGAATCTTGAGGTCCATCAGCTCATTGGCTAAGCTACAGGAGGGAGTGATAACTGGGTCAGGTAGGAACCCTATGAGTATGGAGCTCCTGTTTGACTTTCTAATTTTAGGATCGTGTTATCAAAAAGAATGTGAGAGCACACCCAGATGTAATACTCTCCCAAAAAAAACACATCTGAACACACAATCGATTCTCTCAGTTTCCACGTAACACCATTTACAGTGGGACTGATGCTTTTCCTGGCACCTCTTGTATTATTCGCTGTTTGATCTGTGCAAAGGTTTTACTGTGACCTTACAATGCTTTTTTTTTTTGGAAACCGTGGTGATTGTTGTGCCATAATGAGTATCTTGCTAACACTGACTGTGTGTGAGCTCTTGCAGTGTACTGGAGACGTATGCCATTACTGCCTTGGTGTGAGTTAGAATGGGCCTTGTGATTTTCATCATAGTGGCAGGATATCATCGTAAATGAGACGTCTTGTTTGTAATACAAAACCCCCTGGGCCACTGTTCGCTCTGCCATGTGGAATCAAAGCCGTAGCTTTCCCCATGGAGAGTGAGTTTCTTTTGACACGAGTATCCCCTTCATCACACCTTACTGACTCCTCTGGGTGATTGGGCACCTACAGTCTGCCTGTACAGGAAGTGCAGTCCTCTCACACAGTGGAAGCCCATCTCCATTGGTCTGTAGTGTGAGAAGGAGACAGCTGGGCTGGTGTTGGAATACTCATGTTGTAGCCTGGGGGGCCCTTGCAGCGGTTGGACAGGCATAGAAATGTTGCTGAGCATTCCAAGTGGAGGGAATGGTAATTTAAAAGTGATTCAAAATTTAATGTAAGAATGCATCCAGAATGCCAGAGTGTTTTTAGTGTAGTATTTGTTCATGAAGGTGATCCCCTTGTCTTGGGTGTCAGTGTCTTTGTGTGATGGTTCAGAGATGTTTTGGCATGGAGTTCATGCCTCTCCCTTTCTTTTTCACTGTTTTCTTCCCCCTGTCTCCCTCTCCCATCCCCTCTATATACTTCCCTTTCTCTCTTCCTTGTCTCACCCTTTCTTTCCCTCTTTCCCTTTTTCCCTCCCAATCAACATGACATAACGTATTTTCTCTCTCTCTCTCTCTGTCACTCTCCCCCTTGTCTCTCTGCCCTATTCAGGCCGCGTTCGCACCAGAAGACAGAGTTCGGGCAGTGCAGTGGGCGTGAGCACAACTGTCACGGACAGCAGGGGGCGCAGCCGGGCCAAAGTGGTGTCCCAGTCCCAACGTAAGTATCCCAGCATCCCCTGCTCCTCCCTTCCTTTTGCCCTCCGCATCCCTGAACCAAACCTGTAACTGAGCATAGAGCTCAGTCCATCCTCACCGCACTGATACGGGAGCCTCATTCTCATCCTGCGTCTCTCAACCACCAGTATGACCTCTGACCTCCACTGGGGGGGTCATACTGAGTCCTCACAGGAGGCTGTCTGTTCACTTCTGTCACTGATGTCGTTGACGCTCACCTCAGCAGCATGCCGGCGGAATCGATCCGTAGATTGCTCCGCTCACAGGTTGTGTGTGTTTCTTGCTGTGAGATGCCGAGACCGACAGGTACTTACCAAGTGAGCGCCAATCAATGACTGGCCCCACTGCATGCTGGGTAACACTTTGTCTCATTGATTGTTTGTAACTGGCTACTTTTCGCTGTCCCACGGCTCGCTTTCATACACAAGGATCCAGATCAGCTAACCCTACCGGTGGTAAGCCCTACCTCATCCAATCAGAACTGCCCTTCCCCTGAGCCCCACCCCCAGAGGGGTTGTGGGGGATCTCTGCATGCCTTCTCATTGGTCCACAGTCCCGATGACGTCAGACAAGCATGATCCATTCTATCTCAGCTGCCTGTTTTATGTTAGATTGCAGAAAGTCAGTCTTGAGTTCAGACCATAAAAAAACACAGTTTCTTGCACATTTGCTTTTGTAAGTATTGTTTTCTTTTCTTGTCCCTGTCGCTGGGTGTTGTAAATGTAATCGTTTGAGATGTTAATGTGTTAATCATCGGTGTGTTTCCCTTCAATGCAGTTAGACCCTGGATTCAAAACCCACCTTGTTTGTCTTGCAACGACTCGTACGTCTGTAACACCATCAAAGCTTAAATCCCATTTAAATGTAATTCTCATTGTCATATGGGCAAAACATCTGTTAGAACCCTGGTCACTCTAGGTCATTACATATTATTAGTACTAGTGTTTCTTTATTGTTAACTGAAGCTGTGTCATCAGAGTGTTCATCACAGCAGTGTGGGCAGTTCATTGAAATGAACATTTGTCAAGTTGAAAATAACAATTTTCCAAACACATACATTTTCTAAAATTAACTTCAGGGACAGAACATCGTACATTTTGAAACAGGACTTTGGCGCACAGTTGGCCGTTGTGAGGGACTTCAGCTTTGATAGGTAAAGAAACCTCTACGCATGCGAAGCAGAGGTGTCTTCCTTCTGGTGTGTTTTGCCGGGATGGTCCACGTTAGGCTCGTCTCTGATGCAGTGTTCTGTCCCGGGACCCCTTTTTTTCTTTCTTTCGTTACAGCGGGCAGCCGGTCCAGCTCCCCAGGGAAACTCCTGGGGCACACCTATGGGAGGGTCCCGCGGGCAACCACCTCTGCCACGCCGTCCGACAAGCGCACCAAGATCCCGCGCAGCCAGGGCTGCAGCCGTGAGACCAGCCCAAGCAGATTGGGCCTGGGTAAGAACGAGTGCACTCATACAAACACGTACACACACACAGACACACACACACACACCTTAAATAAACACACACATGCACCCTACAGACACACATACAGACCCTACAGACAGACACACATGCCCTACAGACACACACAGCCATGCCCATACTACAAGTGCACACACACACACACACACACACACACCATATAGACACATGCACAAACATATACCAACAGACAAGCACACATGCACCCTACAGGAGGATAGACACACACACCCCACAGACCGATGAATACGCATGCACGCGCACACACACACCCTACAGATAGATACATGCACACACATAAACCATACACAGATACACAGATGGCCTATTGACAGATGACACATGACCTACAGACAGACTTGCACCAGAGTAGCACATACCCACCCAAACTGACAGACACTTGCACATATGGTGAAACACACTCCCTCTCTCTCCCATCTGTGTTTCTTTGGTAAGATTACATATCAAACATATTTACCAATGTAGACCAACATCACAGGATTAATACAAATTATGTCAACAACCCACAAAATTTCTTATCAGGAAAAAGGTTGCAATTTTTCCCTCAAGCTACTGCCACATAAGATGACGTGTGCAGTTTTCTGTGGGCCCCCATCTTTGACATCCTGTGTCTCAGACAGGGCTGTGCAATGTCATGTCTTGTGGGGTGGGGGAGTGACATCATGAGCATTTGCACTACACCGCAGGCGTTCTGCCTGCCTGTCTGAATCAGCATGTTCCCATATCTCTGCCATCTCTGTTATCGACCGACGGCCACGCCGATCGACCGGCCCTCCTCCATTTTGAATTCCTCATCTGTGTGCATCACTGTGCTGATGTCACCGTGTCTGTCAGCCCCATCGTAAGAAATGCTGTCATCGCAGCGTCCGGGAAGGCTGCCTGGTCATGATGCAGCAGTTTACAGGAAGTGATACTGATAAAGAAAGAGAGCTTGAGGGCAGCTGATTGGGCAGCTGTGCTAGATGTGGAATGAAGGGAACCAATCAGCTGCTTTTTAAGTGTGTAGTACTTTGTGTTGCCTGTAGGTGAGTTAGACAGCATGGGTTTTATGAAAACTGCCCCCTTTCTGCAGTCAATATTGAAATACCATATAAAAATTAATCATCATGAAGAATATTTTTCTACTTCTACTGAACCGGACAGAAAATATTTTATTTTTGTGTGCATTTTTTCCTCTTCTGAGAAGAGTCTTTATTGTAATCTTTGCATTCTTTTTTGTTTTAAATGAAACATAACCTCTTGGTTTGAAAGTGGCCATACCCACTCTTATCTTAACAGGAATCCTAACGCTTGTCTTGAAATAACCTGAATGTCGAGCTGGCAGCCCTAACTCTGGCGCTTTAAATGTCTAACATGTGATGTCTCGTGTCTCTGGGAGACGCAGCATCTCTCCCCACCCCCAGTTCCCCCTTTTTCTCTGTTCTCCTCTTTGGCCGTTCCGAGGCCTGTCAGACCCCCCCTGCTAACCTGTGTTCTGTGTGGTAAAGCTGTTCTTCCTGCTGCTCTTCCCCCCCTCGCCGCACGCTAGCCCGGAGCAGCCGTATTCCCCGCCCCAGCATGAGTCAGGGCTGCAGCCGCGACACCAGTCGTGAGAGCAGCCGGGACACGAGCCCCGCCCGGGGCTTCGCCCCTCTGGGTGAGTACGCCACGGCGACTGGAGCCGGAGAAAACCCTCCCCCTCCTGCCCACTCCCCGCCCCCTATAATGCTCCCAAACCTCAACCTCAACCCCCTCACCCTACCTCCCCCAACACGCCACTCAGATTCCCCTCCATGCCCAAATTACGAGGACGCCCCCCCTCCACCTCCCACCCCTTCCTTTTCCCTCCCTTCTCTGAATTCTGCCCTTTTTGCTTGCCCTCTTCTCTGCATGCACTAACTTTCTCAGGAAAGCCGGCAGGGCTGTCGGACAAGGCTTGCTCCGCTTTCTCAGGAATGTTGCAGCAAGTGTAACAGTAAACTGTAGCCCTGAACACACTGGATTTTGGATCATCATCTGTGTATATACATCAATGCTCTGTACAAGTGCTGTTTCATTCTTCATTTTGGAGTTCAGTCACCAACAGGGATAAAGATGATTGACAGTTGTACTCAGGGTAGTTAAGCCATGTGGAAAGAATTTTTTCCCCTGTATCTTTGACAATGCTTGAAGCTGTTTTATAAAAGATGAAGACCCAACTGCTGACAAAAGAGGAGAAAACTGTCTTGTTGAGGGTGGACAGTCACAGCTGTGAATGCTGTCAGCTGGCAGTACTCTTAGGCCTCCGATGCTCGTGAATGCAGCCTTTCTCTCCTGTGCCGTGATGTCACACAGGAAGTGTCATTACATCATCATGGCGTTGTCATGGGCACCGTCTTACATGTGTGTCACATTCACGGAGGGGGAGGGATGAGGGCGGTGCATGTGATAGAACCCGCCTCCCCCCTTGGTCTTAGATTTGAGTGGAGGGGCACGAGTGGGGGCATGTGTGCAGGCATGGGGGCGCCTGCTGGTGAGGTCTGATGGCTCCCTGAACAGGACAAACTGCCCGTCACTAACCCCTTTGGGCGTCGCCCCTTCCTGTCCCCTTCCGCAGCCTCTCGACGTCACTCCCGTTCCACCAGCGCACTCTCCACGGCCGACTCCATGGGCCAGTCAGGTGATCTGCATGTCCCTCAGGGCCCGGGCTTGGGCCTGGTCGTGTCCAGCTGGCACCGGGCCCACTGCAGCATGTGCCATAGTGCAATGAGTCTCGTTCATCCCTAGGGGGCGATAGAGAACAACAACTTCCACGCTTCACACTGCAGACCGCTATAACCAACATATTATTTATAATAGCGTATTACACAGTATGTGTAAAATATGTTATAAATGCGTAATACACATTTATTAATACTTAGATCAGTAATGACTACTGTGCTGGTGGTGGGGAAAAAGGGAATATTTTACAATGTAGTTTATATATTCTGCAAGATGTGAAGTGTGAAGTTCTTACTGTATATATTCCAGTTTTCATTTGAAAGCCTCATCAATGTGTTTTCATGTCAAGTGGTTTGCATATGCTGAGTTTTCATTTCAGTTGGCTGATATCTGCTGCCAATTTGCTCATTTATTGTGGTTGGTCATGATTTCCGCTGCATATCTTCCATTTTGTGCGTTCTGATTAGGCTTTGAATTCTGAGTAGACATCTGTAAGTTCCATTCAGTATTTGAAAAGGCAGATTTTACTTGGACAGAGTCCTAATAAAACTCAGCCTTGCTGCTTTTTTTCCCATGCGTGCTATGTCATTCGATCATGTAGTTTGTGACATATCGCTTATTTTGCTTTTGAAAAATTCACTGAATTTATTTATTTTTTTTTTTGCAAAAAAGCTGTTTCTCCTTTTGCGCATTGATCATGTTTATACATAAGTGTGCTTGTTGATTGTTTCTTTTAAGATGTAGTATTGGCTTTTCTTGTGATGGCTTATTGGATTGGTTTGTCTTTTCTGGCTTTGAAGATTCAAGTTGGCTCAGTAAATCTTATTTCCATTCTTTAATTTGGAGGAATCCAAGATTTCCCATCACTCTTTGCTTTTGTCGTGTTAGTTTGTCATGTGTTACTTTTTGTAAGAGTCGGATCTTTATTTGTGAGTTTTCTGATTCATTTTTCACCTGTTCTTGAGTTAGGAGTCACATTCTTATTTTTGTGTTTTGGTCACTTCATCTTTTCATCTCGACAGTCAGATGCCCTTGTATCTTAAGTATTTTCAGATGGCCTTTAGTTATTAGCTTGGAGTTTTCAAGCAGACACATTTTTGTATCCGCTTCTTTTGTTCCCATATTTTACAAATTATTCTGAGTTTGACAAAGTTAAACATTGAAAGAAACAAGAAAAAGAAAAATATAATGCAAAATGCAAATGTTTCTCAGATTCAAGGGCAAAAGCACAATGTGCTCAAATCAAGGATGTTTCTGAAAGGCCTTTGAAGGCTCCTAAAATCTGGAAGAATTCTTAATGAGAGCAATTTGAACACAAGAACAAAATATTCAGAAATAATTTATAAGGTGGTTGTATGAAACATGTTAATGCTTTTCTTGGTATAGCACATAGTTTATAATATTTGCTTTCAGCCCATATTGAACTAGTTGATTCTCTTGGTTACTCTGTAAGTAAGGATCCCATTTCACATAGCCTCTCTGTGTGGTGTCCACATGTTCGAACAATATGGCAAAAAAAATACAGCAGAGTGAACACCCACCAAGCCCTCTCTTGCTGGCTGCTGTCATGTAGCTGCCACATACACCATCTCAGATGTACCATCTCTGTTCGTTTACTGCTTAGCCATTCTGACAAGAGTCGTTGTCATTTGGCTTGTGCTGTTGCGGAACGCAGCGATGGTTTTCAGTTCATGTTCCCCATCTCGTTCACACTTCCCCCTCTCTCACCTCCCCCCCAGACCGTTTTGGGTTGGTCCACCAGGCCCGGATCTCTGCCTCGGTCAATGCCATGCGAGTCCTCAACACCGGCACGGATGTGGAGGCGGCGGTCGCTGACGCCCTGGTAAGCCATCGGCCAATCAGCTTTGCGTCAGTCTAACATTAGGCATCCTTGCACTGTACATTCAGTTTCAACCTCTCATATTGTATGGATTTCACATACAGAAGATATCTATCTTGTGCTTTTACTCCACAATTTCATTACAGTAATAAGCGTGTTTCACTGTGGAGGTTCTTTGAACTTGCTGTCACATTATGGGATTGAATGAAAAATGTATCAGTGTAGACATTCCCAGCTGTTAACTGCTTCTGTGCCTCTAATGTGACAGAACAGTGAGATATAAAATGTGAAACTCCTTTGGAGTGTACTGTACTGTATGCCTGTGAGATTGATGGGGGTTTTAGTTCATAACAAAGGCTCTTGCTGGCAGTAAAATGTTTTGACAGACTTTGCCTTCTCACTGTCTGTGAAGTAGATCCAAAGTGCTATATTTGGAAAATTTTTAAAAATTTAAATGAACTGAAATGGTCTGTTACATTGCTCATATTTTTACTTTTTTAAAAGATGGAACTGAATATTTTTAGCCCCTTTACAGTTACTAGTAATGCCATCAGAATTTTATTTGACTGCTATATGCTATGTTGGAGAAAAATATGTCAGATATATATGATGTAATAACACACCAATATATGTTATCTCCATAACATAGCTTTGCCGTTTGTACAACTTAAGTATAGTGAAAGGAATATTAATCTCTGGGTGGTCTCAAAGTCATATGGATGGTCTCTGGACCCCGTACAAATATTTTTATTCAAGAAACCAGTTATCTTTTTCTCTTAATGACAAGGACTGCACGTGAAATGTCCTTCCACTTATGGTAACTGTCTTTTATTCTTTCTCAATTCTCTGTAACCTCAGCTTTTAGGAGACTCCCGGAATAAGGTAGTTGTTTTAACTCTGCATCATTCTGTTTCTCCATATTATTCACTAATCACCACAGAGACTGCATGTAGATCACAAATGTGCTTCCATTCATGAGCCAATCACAGACCTGAAACCCATCCCATTCACAGACTGACACAATGGCACAAAGAGCATCAAAAGTTTTTTGCTGAGCTAATGTTTTAACTTTAGCAAATATTCCTTTCAAGTCATTTAAACATTTTTGGATTTAAATTTAATGAAAAGATTTCTGAAATACTTTAAAGTACTTGAAGAATGGACTATTTGAACAGTGCGGACATGGACATATGTCTTAACTGTAAGTGCTATTCTAAGTTCTTGTACAATGCATTTTTAAATACTCGCTATGTCCGATTAAGCACTTCACCTCAGCTTTATTCATTTATAGCTTAACTTTAGGTGCCTTTTGAAACTCTTTGAACTCATTCAACTTTAATGTGTCCTCTTGAACTCTCCCTGGAACATTGATTTGATTTTTTTCCCTTTCCTGCTTTGCATTTCCACCAAGTTTTTATTTTTTTTAAACACGTATCCATCAAAATGCATGCAATATCATCCAGGATTTATTCACTCTTCCAGAGGACGTTGGCATGAGAGAAAAGAAAGAATTACGCAGTGGAAATGAAAACAAATGAAATGTTTTAATACAGAATTTCGGCTGAAAGGCTGTCTGATTATCTGTCTGCATAGAGAACAGTTCTGATGCATAACTAAATTTAATCACTCAGTTAAAGGGCCCAAGATGTGTTTAATAGTCCAGGACATTGCAGGAACAGCTTGTTAAAATTGAATGAGCTGATTTCATTGTGGATTGTGATGCTACTGATTGTGGAGTGTATGGCTTGTCAGACATTGGACTCCTGTAATGAGTGGCCTGTTTCCTACCCGTGAGCAGCTTTCAGTGGTCATTTTTGTGACACAGTGTCCTGCCTCTCCAAACTCTTCAATCCATCAATGCTACTGTTCCACTCTGACATAAATATAATAGAAGTACCCAACATGGCAGATCAATGGGTACCATTGCATGGCTCTTTCATAACACATAAAGTGCTGCAAGTGTAGTTGCATGGTAGCTTGTTGGGACTAACACCATCTGGACCAGTTGTACTTGGTGTCTGGTTTATGAGCATGCTCTGTCTCTGACCTGACTTCCTCGCCTGTTTCCCTTCGGCAGAGGAAGCCCGTAAGACGGAGGTATGAGTCGCCAGGAATATACTCAGACGACGACGCCAATAGCGATGCCTCCAGTGCCTGCTCAGAGCGTTCCTACGGCTCGCGGAATGGCGGCATCCCTCACTACCTGCGCCAGACGGAGGACGTTGCAGAGGTGCTGAACCACTGCGCCAGCTCAAACTGGTCCGAGAGGAAGGAGGGCCTAGTGGGCCTGCAAAACCTCCTAAAGAGCCAAAGAATACTCAGGTGGGTGGAGATATGCTAACACTGGGCGAGGTGAAATCAAATGATGGGTGTTGTCAAAGTAAGCGTTGGGTAGGGCAAGAAAAACAGGACATTATTCTTTGTTGGGTAGAATACTTTAGGTTTTGTTTTACCTTCAGATTTTAGAATTTGTAAGTGGAAGAGATCTCATCAAAATATGTATTTCAATAGCTCCCATCAATTGGAAAAGATTGTTTATGGGTGGTTATGAAACCAAGAGATTTCCCATGTGAGATTACATTCAGCCAAAGCGTTGTGCTCTAGGGTTCACTGTCAGATTTCAGATCTGTCCGTGTTCTGTCCATAGGAGGTTAATCAGCCTCTCTCCTCTCTGACGTCTTTGAGAAATGTCTGATGGGTGATTGTGTTTTACAGCCGAGTTGAGCTGAAGAGACTGTGCGAGATCTTCACCAGAATGTTGCAGACCCACACAGCAAGGTAACCCACAAGCAGCTACAGAGCATGTGCATGTGGTCTCATTAACCTCCCCTATGAATGTCCAGGTGTGATGTAATTTAACCTTAGAAATTTAGAAATTATACTAATCTTACTATTTAAGTCAAAAGCTAATACAAAATACATATGTGTTTACTGTTGTGTCTGTTACAGCACTTTCTCATTATGCTAATATGTGAAGGCATTATTCACTGAAGATTACATTGCCTTTGTTTCAAAATTGTTCCGATGTTTCAACTGCTTCTTCATAAAGAAAATGAAAAGTAACCCCCATAAGGGACATTGTCATTTCAGTCAGGTTTTAATGCAGTCATTCTGTTTCTGTGTGAATTT
This sequence comes from Albula goreensis, assembly GCA_022829145.1. Taxonomy (NCBI): domain Eukaryota; kingdom Metazoa; phylum Chordata; class Actinopteri; order Albuliformes; family Albulidae; genus Albula; species Albula goreensis. Next base: position 6,219,655 of record CM040761.1, on the reverse strand, counting down.
TGAACATCTGGCCTTCATGAAGTTATGTGTTTCCTTGTACTAATGGAGTGTTTATCTTGTTGCATGGTCTGCCTTGGTGTGGATTTTAACATCAGAGAGTAAGTTTGTGTCTTTTTAATCGAATTTGATTAGTTCACTTTGGCTTAATAGATATTGGTTTTCCAGTGAATGCACTTTATAAATGTTTGAATATATGCAGGGTATTTTGATAATGAATTGGTGGAATGATGCTGTCTTCATGTTTTTAGAATGGAGTTGTTTTTATCATCTGTTCATCAACAAAAATGCAAGTTCAACATAGAATCGCTGTAATTTAGTACATCTATCTTATTGATGCATCTGTGGTGAGTCAAAAAAGGCTGCATTAGTGTGGTCGCACTACAAAGACAAGTTTAAATGGCCGTACAGCTGACATCCAGTTAAGACACAGGAAAAATGTCTGTAAGTCTTAATCATACCTCCGCTCTTTATGCAGTTAGTACTAATCTTTGCCTGCGGTCAGTGTGAGAGTAGACAGTGACAATGCCCGTCCACCTCAGGTGTTCAGCATGTTCCTGGAGACGCTGGTGGACTTCATCACCATCCACAGGGAGGACCTGCAGGACTGGCTCTTCGTCCTGCTCACCCAGCTGCTGAAGAAGATGGGCGCCGACCTGCTGGGCTCCGTCCAGGCCAAGGTCCAGAAAGCCCTCGACGTCACCAGGTATGAGCTGTGTGCTGTCACTGATGCTTGGGCTGCTAGTGTAGTGAAAATAGGGTGTAGGAATCATATTGATTGAGTTTGCTCACATTTCCTCTCTGTTTCTTTCTCTCACAGGGACTCTTTTCCCTTCGACCAGCAGTTCAACATCTTAATGAGGTTCATTGTTGATCAGACACAGACACCCAACCTGAAGGTTTGTTTTGATATATGTGTGTGTGTTTGTGTGTGTGCGTACAGAAATATAACTCACATACATGTTCTAAAGTGTTTTATGAGCACAAAGACCACATAATATTAGTACAATGCAGATAGTAGTGCTTGTTTAAGTATTTATGGTTGATACTGTAGATGTACATTTGAAGTGCATTATTGGTACTGTGGTTGAATGCTGTGCTCACATGGTTACACTCTATCTCCAGGTAAAGGTGGCTATCCTGAAGTACATTGAGTGCCTGGCTCGGCAGATGGACCCCGCAGACTTTGTGAACTCCAGCGAGACACGACTGGCTGTGTCCCGCATCATCACCTGGACCACAGAACCAAAGAGCTCCGATGTCAGAAAGGTGGGCTGGTTTTCACAGTAACTGCAGCTGAATGTACTGTACTGCATTCTGTGTTCCCTTTTTGTAGTATTGGCTGAGCTCTGCAAAGTGTGAAGCTTTGCCGGCTTGCACTGTAATCTGGGGAGCTGTATGTGTGTGTACATTCCTTACCCGTCTGCACATGCTCGCTGATGTCACAGTATGGTCTCTGGTGGAGGCAGTTTTGGGCCCGGTCCCTATTTATGCTGCCTGAGATCCATGGTTCTTCAACGAATGTTTGGGACTCAGGCAAAAGGCAGTATAAACCTGGAACCATTGTAATTACACCTTTTTAGTTTTAAAACTCAGATGTGAAAATGTGTGACCATTGAATCAAATCCCAATACAAATTACAGAAAGTAACATCTCTTATCTCTGTTGCTAAATAATTCGGTTTTTACTAAGAATAGTTAAAATTATTTACATTTATTGAATGTATACAGAGAACCTTAAGTGTTACATGAGAAATTTGTGTTGGTAAAAATGTGTTTGGTTAAATCGGTTCAATTTCATGTTCATTTTCTGTGGAACACAGAGACGCTTTGGTGTTAACTGAGAAAGCTCATTTATTTGGTTTGAACATTCCTTCCTTGCTGTTCTCTTGGAGAAGAGGTTACAGCAATATATGGTCAAGCCAAACATGTCTACAGACAGTCTCCCTCCACTGTTTTGTCTGTGTAGTTCATGGTTGCTTGGATGATACACTAAACGAAAGCCTTCTAGTCTTACCCTTTTTGTTGAAGAGCAGGGAACATTGACAACATAAAATAAAAAAGAAAAGGTCATCCCGGAGAAGAAGGACGGTAAAGCTTCATGATTATTTATTTTATTTGCTTGCTTTTGATTTAATTGCCCCTAACCTGGTATTCTGCCCATGGAACCCCAGACCCTACATAACTGGGCAGGAGAGGAGTTATCAGGCAGGCCAAGTACCACACCCTCACTGCCCGGGGAGGGCAACCTGGAGGAGAGGTGCAAACAGGTAGAGCGCCCCCTGTCAACATGCCCCGTCTGCACATAACCAACTCCGGAGCGTGAAACCTCCAAAGTGTGGCCTTTCTCTTTAACCCTGGCTTTGCCTGGCAGCTTACAGTTCACTTTCAAGTGAATTAATTCTTCTGCTTTTTGTCCCTTTTGAAAAGGGTGGGTGGGGAGGGCGGTGGGTGTAGAGATACTGGTAGGAGATGTTGATATATGTATTGTACATGTATATAATATCTGTAAACTGGTCTTGGGAGATCAAAGGAAGAGGAGGAATGAATTGGGACTGGAGGCTGATGTCACTGTTGAATAATGTTTAAAAAACTGGAATGCTGCATTTCATCCAAACCCTTGATGTGTGTTTTCCACCGCTTCTTTTGCCTAACATGTTGTTGTCTGTTTTTATTTGTAACGACAGCTTGACCATCTGACAGTTTTGCATGCAGACTTGCACTCACTAAGAGAATGTCTTCTAGACGTGTTCAGTATAAACTTTGTACTCACCCATTGAAATCTGCTGAGTTCTGTGTGTGTAGGATAACTCAGAAACAGGTGTTATTGCGCTGTGCCATAAAACAGTTCAGACCTGCTTTAGTCAGTCACATATTTGGGCTGTCAGAAGCAATTTGGCTACCGTTGACATGGAACAGAATTGTTTATGCTGCTTTTTAACATGAGTTTGAAAAAACAAGATTGAATTAAAGTGCCACAGATGAAGGCCGCTGTAAATGTTCTCATTGTTTTGAAATTCATAATATGAAAATATGACTCAGCTCAAGTAGAATTCTGTTTAGGAAAGTTTAGAACGGAAACAGAACACAGCAGTCTTCTGTATTTCCGTGTATGTATCACCAAAACTTGTTTATAATGGACCTACACAGTCAACTGCACACCATCTCCTGTCTCCTGGAGATCTGCCACAGTAATCATTCTTTCTATGATGTGAACAGGTATCTGCTCTTTGAAAAGAAGAGTGGTTTTGGTTTGTTATTAAACTGGTTATCAGTCTTGTGTTTGGTAAGTCTTATCCAGTAGGCCTGAAAGAGCCATCTGACACCAACAAACTAACAGTGTCTGGATACGTGTATGTACCCCAGTGGCCATGTTCCCGTGTGTGTACCCCCACTCCCTGTACTGAGTGTGCTCTGCTCTGCCTTTGACAGGCTGCCCAGGTGGTTCTGATCTCCCTCTTCGAGCTGAACACCCCAGAGTTCACCATGCTGCTTGGCGCTCTGCCGAAAACATTCCAGGACGGAGCCACCAAACTCCTGCACAACCACCTGAAGAACTCCAGCAACGCTAGTGTGGTAAAACCCCACCCTCCCCTCTGCCCCACTCTGTGTAACATCTGTAAACGAACAGAGAACTCCCACTGTGGCCGGAGCTTTGCCTTTCACCTTTTGTGGAGTGCTTCAATCTTATTTTACAATACCTGAGCTAATGTTGTCTAGCTTGTTTGTATATTATCTGTTACAGAGCTGAAACAGCTTAATGCAAAGGTATCTTGTTTAAAATAATCACATTAACACATCATGACATGGTGTGGTTGGAACATGACTTTCTCACACTCTGCAGTGAACATTAACGAGAACTGTATTGATCAGAATCACCGTTTATTTCAACTTCCTCTATAGGGCGTGAGATTCCAACACTGTCACTGATTTCTGCTTTTGTTTTTGTAGGGCTCTCCAAGCAACACAATCGGACGCACGCCCCCTCGACACCCCGCCAGCCGCACCAGCCCCCTCACCTCCCCCACCAACTGCTCCCATGGGGGCCTGTCACCCAGGTACTGCACTCCCCATTTCCCACAATCCTCTCTGCGCTCCGTAACAGGACGCCAAGTATGCATGGCCACAACCTGGGCATGGCGGCCAGCTTCACCTACCAACTGACGTGGGAAATGAAGATCAAACTGCTTGATAGCAACAAAAATATTCAAATAGCCATTATTACTATTTTATTACAATTTTATTTTTGACTGAACTGAATTAATTAGCCTGTAGTTTGCGACCTGTTAAAATTCCTGATAAATTTCCAGTTGATTGTATAGGTTTGATGTATTTCCCATTGCGTCATGTTCAAGGGTGTCTTCTGTGGCTTTGTTCTAACACAACTGACATGTAATGGATGGCAGTGGAACCTCTTTAAAGCTCCTGGTGGAAATCTGTAAACAAAGAGGAGTTAGTCCGTGGTCTTGGGGAACACTAAACAGGCAGACATGAGTCCATAAAGGGAACTCAGTGCTGGTCAATAGAGGGCTGTCACTGAGCTACTGCCTGCTAAATGGCTGCTGAAAACAATGGCTCTTAAAGTGAAACATCACCAATGTTTTAGTTTCAGTGCACTCATTGAATACAGATGAAAGGAGTTATTCTAGAGAATAACGTGCTTGTAGCAGCCTGTGTTGAACAAAAAGTGGAAACAGCTGTGGATGAGTTCTCTGGGAGGTTCTGCCAGGCTGTGCCTTACCAAACGTGTATATGCCAGCTGTTTGCAGAACTCGGTTTATCTTGGTCAACACAAGGGAAAGCATTAAAAACTATTACTCCTTTGAATACTTGTGTGCAATTTTTAAAAATTGCTATCTGCCTGCAGATGCTTTATGCTTTGAGTTAATTATACAATTAAAGCAGCACAGACAGTTAAATCATGTTTGAGCAAAGGAAGCGAAGGATTCCGTCTTTGTTTATGGGTTTCTGGTGATTTCCAATACTCTTCTCTAATTAATGCATGCCCCTAACCTGCCGCTCAGACTATAGTTTCTTTTTCTCTTCTCTCCCTTTTTCTCCTCTCTTTATCTCTCCCTCTCCCTTTCCCTCTCTCTTTCCATTTCTGTTTCTCTCTCCTCTCGTCCCCTGTGTTTTTTGTCCTCCCCCCCTCCCTGCCCCGTTCTCTCCCGGCCGTGCTGTGGGTACAGTCGGTTATGGGGCTGGAGTGCCGACGGGCTGTCCAAGCACCCCCCTCCCCCTCCTCCGCCTCACCCCATCCCCGCCGCCCCCTCTCTCAAGGCCTTCCGCCGCGCTTACTCTCCCAGGTAACACGCCTCCGCGGGGGGTGTCACAGTATGAGGGAGAGGAGGGAGTGGAGGAGCCGCCATGTGCCAAAAAGAGGGGAGGGGATCGACATCAAAACATTGCACGTTTATATATATATATATATATTCGTATATATACATATTCATTCCTAAACATAGTCCCACGGTCACATGTTCATTTCTGTGGAATATTCCCACTCTGTACATTATGAGAACTTGGATTTGAAGTATAAATAGAACCCGGTAATCGTGTCAGGCAGATTTTTTGGCCATAAATCAGCCATCCAATGACGAATCTGGAGACCGGTAGCTTTCTGTGTTTATAGGACACCCAGCTCGCTCCTAGTGGAACCTTACAATTTAAACAAAATGTTTGTCTAGGTATTTTTAAGGTATGCCACTGGTGCCTTTTATGTAGCCTCCATTACCAGCTTTGTGTCAGCTCTGACCATCGGTCTGGTGATTACAATGCCTTATATGCTACAGTCAGGAAGTGATGTTGTATATACCCAGAGAGCATCATTTCCTCTTATGAACAGAGAGGTTTGGAAGGTCATTGCATCACTTCCTGATCCCTCCTTGATACCATCCAACCAGGCAGTCATGTTCACCCGAATTGGTATCTTCTGCAAATGGAAATATTATTTTGTGCGCATATTATAGCTCATAAATATTTACCTTGCAAGCATAAGAGTTCATTAATATATTTCACCATGTCACTTTAGGGCTGTGTACTCTTCTATCACAAGACTGTTCTACAGCATTACATAACATTTCTCTTAAAGATAAAACTGTGCTTAAACCCAATGAAATAGTGATTTGGAGTTTACATTCCTGGAAGATGTAGTCTTGTGGAACTGAATTTCAGGAGTATCAGCCATTAGCATTTATATGCAGAAAGACTCTGCTGACTTAATCTTTGGAAATCAAAATACTGTGACACCTCTGAAGTATTGCTTCTACTCTTTGCACCTCTTTGTTCAATCTGGGTATTCTTCAGTCCCCTTACTTTTGCATGCTTTTTGAGTGGTGGATTGTGAATTGTTCTGTTTTGTAGAGGACTATTTCTTTCTCCTCACACAACCATCGCTGCACTACAGAGCACCCACTTCCTTCCCCTTCAGACCTCAGAACAGTGAAAGGCGTCGTTGCTGAGGGTTTTTTCCACATTTTGCCTGATCTCAGAATAGTGCACAGTCCACAAGGTCTTGTTTGTGAAGAATGAAGAAACACTGTTTCCTCAATGTTCACAAATTATGCTGTGTGATTCCCCTGAATTTACAAGAGTGTACCCTAGGCTTATTGAGCATATTCATATGTAGTTCTGCTTTTCCCCCTTTAGTAAGTAAGCCAGCCATTCAGAGACTTTGAGCCTATTGATTAATGCAGTTTTCCCCATTGTGAATGACAGGAGTTACCATGCCAGTGTTTTCACTTGATCGCTTCAAGATCAGAAAGATTTTGTGATGTCATCAGAGCCTTTTCCCTTTTCGAATTTCAGGTCACGTTCCTCGGTTAAAGAAAAAAAAAGTCCGGCCAAACAGGGAGCAGCACCCTAGCTGATTTAGAGCAGCTGGGAGTGTGTAATCCTTCAGACTACTGCCAAGCTTGATTCATCCACAGGGCGAGTGGACTCGAGCCAGAAAGACAGTTTCAGGCACACCTGTCACACCTTGTTCATTAACCCTCCATCATCTCCGGCTTTTCACTCATTTCACCTGTGTGAAGGGACGCGTCTCCTGTATTGGACAGTACAATGCAGCAGTGCAATGTGGGATTAGTCCCCAGGGATTGAGATCAAAAAGGGAGTCATTTCTGAACTTTCCCTTCTATGCTTCTCTTCACACCTCCCCTTGAGAGTCTTGCACAGTTATGTTGACCTAGACGAGATGTGTACAGTCTTCCTCAGTGTTATGAAACACAGCACATGGGCCGTATGTATGTACGCGTGCACACTCGTTGACCGCGTGCATGTGTGCGGAAGTGGCTTCCGATCCCACGGTGTAAGTCCTCTGTTTTCCTGTGATCTCGTTCCCAAGCATGCTGGAGTACGACACGGAGAACATGAACTCGGAGGAGATCTACAGCTCGCTGCGAGGTGTGACCGAGGCCATCCAGAGCTTCAGCTACCGCAGTCAAGAGGACTTGAATGAGCCAATCAAGCGCGAGGGCAAGAAGGATGATGCGGTGAGTTGCCCCGCCTCCTGGTTTTTTTTTTTTTTAGGTGGATGAAGGTTCCATACTACCAATGATGACCGGTTCCATGACCGAAATTATCTGAAGAGGATAGATTATGGATTATCATTGAGTGATTCAGCAGGCTTCATAAATATTATCAGATTTAATCTTGAATTCTTGAATTTCCAGATAACAATTTTGTAACATGCATTCAGTGAAATTGGTTCGTAACATGCATACAGTTATGCATTCCAACACAACAGATTCAAGCTTCATATAATGGCATATTGAATTTTCAGTGAACAGTTGTATTCCATACCTACATACATGTTGGGCGTTTTCCAGCCGAATGGGTTGTTAATGGCTTTGGTTAATAGCACTGAATGAGCCAGTTGAATTGCAGATGGTGTTGATGACTGCTGTCTGTCTGTCCACAGTCGGGCCGTGAGGGTGTGGCGGCATCCCCAGGCTTGGACCCACGGCTGGGCATGGACACAGTAGAGGGAGGCCGAACAGCCCTGGACAACAAGACCTCGCTTCTCAACACCCCCTCCCCCCGCTCCTTTGCGGGTCCCCGGGTCCGCGAGTATAACCCCTACACCTACGGCGACACCATCAGCGCCTATGACAAGAGCGCGCTGAAAGAAGCGGTTTTCGACGATGACGTGGAGCAGTTCCGAGATGGTGAGGCTGCCTCCTCCCCAATATTCACCATGACCTCTAAGCCACCACCCCTGCCCCACCTCCAATCTCCTCCCTCTTTGTCTGTCACTGTTTCTCCATAGTGTGAAGTCATAGTATCATAGTGTGATGTCATGGTCTTCTGTCATCTATTTGGCTGGCAACAGCAGAACTAGGGAGCACATCAAAAAAGGAGAAGCCATGCGCAATAAAAAAAGCCACTACCCCTTTCTTTTGATAGAAGGGTGTTAAAATATAACAAACATTTGGTTGAAAATTTCAAATGAAGCAGGGCTCTGCTTTCAGTGCTAAAAGGCTAACTGCTGTTATAGAGGGCATTATTTACATGCAAACCTTGCTGAGTGGGTAATTCTCATGTCAAATAGATAGCACTGTGTACATAAGCATTAGCAGTGTTTACTAAACAACCTAAAGTTCCCACAAGTCAAAGTTAGCCGTACCCTTTCCCACTTAAATAAGATAACATACTTGCCCTTTTGTGTTATTACACATTCTGTGTCATTCCAGGCATTACCTTTGGACTGACACTGGAATTATTGAACTCTGATGGTAAAAAAAAAAAAAATTAACAAAACTGGTAAAGGAAGTGACCTATGTACCTTTTTGGTTTCTCCACTTGACACCTTTCATTAATTTGCTCGTGCAGTCTTTTAAGATTTCTTGCTTTGTTCTCCTGGGGAACCCTAAAAGGTTCTTCTTAGATACTGCTATCTCTAAAGGGATCTTTGCAGAATCCTCAGCACAACATTGTAGAGAGAATCCTTTAGAGATATCACTATCTAAGAAGAACCTTTTAAGAGTTCCTCCAAGGGAATAAATAAGGAATCCTTAAGGAACCTTATTATCTAAGAGTGGAATGTAGACTTTTCCTGGTGGAACCTCTGTGTGGGCAATTGACGCACAGTCTGGAAGATCTGGTCGGGAGTTTCACTACATCTCCCAGGAGCCCCCTGATAGAGTTGCCACCAGTCGCAATTTGCAGGTCCCTCCTGCGCTGTCATAGCAAGCAGGCCATGTGGCATAATCTGTGATTGTCAACCCGCTCCTTGCTGTTGCCCCCCGCAGGCCGACGCCAGGACTGCGGTGAAAACAAGATGTTGCTTCCCAAGGGCTTTGCTCCTGGTAAAGGTGCCTTCCCTCATTAATCTAACCTTTTAAAGTGTGCGTGAGTGAGCATGTGTGCTTGAGCATCAATGACCCAACTCCATTCATTCTATGTAGTGTCCTTCATCTGGCATCCTCTGAGGCAGCTTTGTTAATATCGCTTTAATAAGAGGGTTGTTACAATGTTATAACAATGGGGTCCTCACTTTTCACACCACTGCATTCCTCACTCAGTTAGTTGTACACTCGCTTACTGGAAGGGGAAGTGGGGAGAGTCTGCTCAAACAAGAGCTGAAAACAAGCAGGATGCAGCAGTGGGGTGTACCACTAACTTGGCTTATCAAATTAGCTTGCTAACTTTGGTAAAGATGCTGAAGTGAAAATATGTAAAAGACTTTTTATAATTCACAGACAGAGTCATCAACTGTTATTGCATATTTTGAGCATATTTTGAATTGATTTAGAACTAGTTTTGTGTACAGAAAAGCCATTTTCTCCATAATATTTACCAAAGTTAGTCAGATAACCAGTGAACTCACATCATGGTATACAACCAGCTCAGTCTTGATTCAATATTTACATAATGTGCATAGGACCAAACATTATGTAAGATTGCACTAACACTATCTAGCACTAAACAAAGGCTGAGCATGAATGAAATGTAATGTTATTTTTGTTTTGTGTGCTGAAATTTGACTAATGTGGCATATTAACATCTGCAACTACACCTATAATAAAGTGAAACCAAGAGTGTCTCCAAAAGGAAGTATTCGATGATGGAATTGCTCACTTAATTTTCATAAACTGTTGAATGCTCATTTTAATGTTTCAGAGACAGATTTAGATTTAAAGCATCTTTTAATTGGAATTTGATCGGTTCTCTGCAGAGAAGCAGAGTTGAGGGTTAAGAGGGATTGTGTTACGCAGGATGTGAGAGAGATAGTGTGGGCCATGATGTTTCCTGACACCGATCCTTCATTGTCCCACTAAGGTGCCCTGGACCACTCGGACCTGGTAGCGGACCTTCTTAAGGAACTGTCTAATCACAATGAGCGTGTGGAGGAGCGCAAGGGGGCGCTGGTGGAGCTGTTAAAGATCACACGGGAAGACAGCCTGGCGGTCTGGGACGAGCATTTCAAAACCATCCTGCTCCTGCTGCTGGAGACGCTCGGGGATAAAGATGTGGGGCTCCCATCTACACACACACACACACACACACACTCTCACACACACACACACACAAATATAAACATGCTCATAGACACATGCATGCGTGCACACATGCACACAAAATATGTGCATGCAGACACCATCAGACCCAATTACAAATGCACTTTCAAATAGACACACACAAGCTCACTTACATATAAATGCACACACACCAAGGTGTACACACTATAGACACACATGCACACACATTCTCGAACACATCATATATCCTCACTTTTACAACTAACTGTAAATAATAAAATGCATTTGAGGTTAAATTAAGTCTCTCATCAAATAAGGTAATCTTAGCAGAAGCAGCTTGCCTTGTCAGGGCTCAACTGAAAGCCCAGTGTGTGCAGTAGATCTCCCAGCTTCTGAAACTGTGTGTGGCTTTTGCAAGTCCAACTTTTATCAGCGGCGATATTGACATAACGCACTCTCAACAGCACACCATCCGCGCCCTGGCCCTGCGTGTGCTGAAGGAGATCCTGAGGAACCAGCCGGCCCGCTTCAAGAACTACGCTGAGCTCACCATAATGAAGACCCTGGAGGCGCACAAAGACTCCCACAAGGAGGTGAGTAGCAGAACGGAGCCTCAATGGGCCGGTCTTGAAGGTCTCTCCTTCCATTCCATATTACCATTTGCCTTGGTTTATATCTGTGGGGTCCATTTTCCTGTTTGTGGTTTGTGGTCCCTGTTATGAGTATGTCTGCTAAAGGGTTGGCAGTTAGGCTTTCGTCACCTGGGGAATATCAGAGCATTGTTCTTCAGGGGCCTGATTTACTCCCTCAGGTGACTGCACATGTAAGAGTAATTGCAGCTTACCAACAGCAGAGTGTGCTATAATGAAGTATTCATTATTTAACGTGATCATTTGCCTTGCGGAATGCCACAGAGCAACTAATCTATTGTGAATTACTTCTGCAGTGGTTTCTGAAGAACATTCAAAATGTCACTTTCATCATCAGTTGGTCTGAGTATCGGACAGATTCAGTACATTTGGAGAATGTATTAGTTGATGCATTATTTGTGTGTTTAGTAGATGCACTTGTCTGGTGCTGCCCTTTTTTTGGTTGGTAAGAAGACCACAGTATTCCATTTGGGATTTGAGACTATACCACCTCCTTAATCTATGCTGCTCCTTCAGCACGCATATGTGTGTGTGAGGATGATGGCGAATGGTAACTCTGAAGGTCTGACGTGTGCCCCCCCCACTCTGCAGGTGGTGCGGGCGGCAGAAGAGGCAGCCTCCACCTTGGCAGGCTCCATTCACCCAGAGCAGTGCATCAAGGTGCTGTGCCCCATCGTCCAGACAGCGGACTACCCCATCAACCTGGCGGCCATCAAGATGCAGACCAAGGTCATCGAGCGCATCGCCAAGGAGTCCCTTCACCAGCTCCTGCCAGACATTATCCCTGGGCTGCTGCAGGTGCGTGTCACTGGCCTGAAACACAGACAGGCAAACCCCACTGGGACACTGGGACAAGGTCCACCTGGACTTACACAACATACTTGCCTCTGTTTTGTTTAGTGCACCGAAAAGATTTTCTCATCACTGAAGTCATACCACAGAATGGCTGTTGGTAGAATTGCTTAGCAATGCTAATCTGAACTTGCGTATATGAACATGTACATGTGTATGTGTGTTTGATGGAAGGGGAGGTGACAATCTAAGTTCCTGTTCTAGTAAATGTTTGCAGAAATTGCAATAACAATATCATTCTGCATTTATCACAGGGATGTTTGAGCATGCCTTCTTTTCCCCCACCCCCTGCCTGTCTCCTCCCCTTGTTCTCATTAAACACTGGTCAGTGATTTTTTTTTTTGTGTGTGTGTTTGTATGTCCACAGGGATATGATAACACAGAGAGCAGTGTACGCAAGGCCAGCGTGTTTTGCTTGGTTGCCATCTACTCTGTGATTGGTGAGGAACTCAAACCCCACTTGGCCCAGCTGACGGGCAGCAAGGTACAAAGCCGTCATGTGCTCGCCGTCTCAAAGTCCTCCGTGTCCTGCCCCCTACCTAGGAGCATAGGCCTCCTACCATCGATTTTACTTTTGTATGTACATCCAAGTTTCCCACCTCTGGTTTCGACTGGTCCTCTTGCCAGAGGAGGGTCATTTCTGCCCTACTTTGAGGCATGGCCTTGAGTTGCATAAGGGAAAAGGCAGCTTTCCAGGTCTGACTTTGACAGTCGGCGCTCTCCAGCTGGATCAAGCCTGTTACATATTGACCTTGACTGGTCACCATGTTGAGTAACATGAGCCCCAGTTCAGTGTTACTTTTTTAACACCTGTCTTACTTTCTACACCTCAAAAAAAGCTTTACAATATTTTGCTCTCATGGCTTGCTAATTGTTCATCAAATAACAGGAAACGCATCATCAGCAACAGTGTATTTGCAAGATTCAGCTGTGTGTACATGCATTCACAAGATTGTGTCACATTTGGTGTTTGGTTTATTGGTAGCTCATAATTTTCATAAAACGTGGCTGTGACGCTGAGGGAAGACAGCTGCTAGTTTAGTATTAACTAAAAAGATTTATGCTTCCACCTTCCCACACCTGCAGAAAGGCTAACTTTTGACGAACTGAGCTGTAACAAAACGTCATGCACTACTCCTGAAGTGGCGAACAGAGTAAACTTTGACTCCCACAAGACATCCAGTACCTGACGCAGTACACAGTCTGGGAGCGAATCTTGACTACACCGGCGCGGGCCGTGGCTTGGCGGGCCCACAGGAGTTAATTGGTTATCCTGTTGCCTAGCGAGGGGTTCAGTAGGCAGGTATCTCCTCCCTCGTCATGCGTGAGCGGTGCCTGTGGTCTACTTGTGCCAGCTGTACAAGAAACGCAGCCTGCCGACCCAATAACTGTAGCTCAGGTGGTGGATGGCAGTGTCAAAAAAAAGCTGGCTGGCTACACGTGTTTCAGGAATGCACATGCTAGTCTGCCCCCTCTCAAAATGGCCGAATTGATAGCAGTTCAGATTACATTTGGAATAGAATATATTGGATGAAGCTAGCGTGATAAAAAGTGTAAAATTTAGTGAATTTGGGGTAAAGACGCATCTTTTTCTCCTCCTGACGCCAACTATGTTTGCCGCCACATTGTCACACAAGGAGCTGACCTGTTGTTTCCAGTTTAATTTTGCTATGAAAACAATTTGTATGCAAACACCTATTATGTATATATTATGTATACCTTTATCTGTTTCCCCAGATAAATCCATTTACTGCTGCAAAACTTAATTAATAAACTGTTTAACAAAAAATAGGTATTTTTCCATTTAATTTTTACTTTGCCATGGGCCCCTGCAATAGAGGAAATGCTTAAGGTAGATACAAATCTATGGTAGTGGTGAATTCCAAAAAAATTGTCATTCATTCTCTTAATTTCGTGGAACATTTTGGACTTTTCTTTCATTCTTTTTATTTCCTGGTACTCATTGAACTTGTAAGAGCGATATTGCACAATATTTGTTTTCTACCTTGACTGATATCTGAAATGAGCAGCAGTTTTAATTGGCATCTCTCCCAGTGTCTATGAAGTTTAATTAGAGAGGGGTCTGGGTGTGCTAAAAGGATTACTACAAACACTAAACCCCCTCATGTGACTGTTTGTGCTGTAGTATCTATTTAACATTTGGAACAGTCAGATTACCTTGAATAAGGCCAGCAAAGCCACCTCCCCCAGCTGACTGTAGAATTCCTGTGACACGACGCTTCGGCTCTGACCTGATGATAACCTGGGGCACCATGTGACCACAAACACCGTCGCCTCCTCATATGTTCCCCCTCCCCCTTGTCCCTACACACAACACCGGCCATTTGATTGGCTAGGACAACAGTGTCCGGGGGACTGGTCACTATTTGATTGGTTGTAGGCATACACACCTTTTAGGCCATTATTTGTCATTGGCTCTCTATTACTGCTTCTGCTACTCTTCCTCTAAATGAGATTCTCAGAGCACCTGCAGCAGCTGGTTGACTGTGCCACTCCGTGCTCTCTTGCAGATGAAGCTGTTGAATTTGTACATCAAGAGGGCGCAGACGACCAACAGCAACAGCAGCAGCTCCTCGGACGTGTCCACACACAGCTAGCGGAAGTCGAGCCCATGGGCGCTGTCCATCCTGACTGGTCAACAGTTGTGCCTCTTTCCAGACCTCTCCGTTCCATGTGTTCCCATTGACACCGCTCCCCCCTGCAGACTGCTCAAGGGGAACATTTTGCTTGTTGCAATCAGTGTTTTTTTCCTTTACTCCTTTTCATTTTTTGTGTAAACTTTTACTCCACACTGTGTCCTCTGGCTCTTATCCCTCATCCCCCAAGCCTCATCACTCCCAACCCTGTTGTTTTATAGAATGATGAATGTAAAGGAGGTCTGAGTGAGTGGAGAATGCTTTTTACAGGTTTCAACTTTTTCTAGGCTCCAAAATACAGGAGTATTGCTCTGTGTACTTCAGCCTCACTGCTTATGGTATATTTTTTGAACTGTGGTCAGTGGTTATTTAGGCAAGAGTGAAATGTAAGTATTTGAAAATGAGTAATCAAGGAAAAACGCATATTCTAGGGGTCTGGTTTGATCTCTTAAGCATTGCCCTTAAAAAAAATTAAACAAAAATGAACTGAGTGCTAAAAAAGGAAATTCTCAGCATTCCGTGAAGTAGTTGTTCTTAGGTGAGCACTAAACTCAAAAAGAGCCTGTATCGGGAGACCTTTGTTAGGTGGTAGGCTTATCTGAGGTTTAATCTTTCACTTGAATCTTGGTTTGTGGTTGACGATCATTTGGCTGGCCCAGTGATTACATAAAAGGATTGTAACAGGGGTAAAATTTAACATTGAGGTATGGGTACAATAATAACCAAAAATTGTAGGACTAAAATTAGGATATTTTATTTCTATTTTATGTGAATTTTTATTTAACCAGTGTCTGAGGACCATGCTATCACCCCCTGTATTTAGTCAAATTTGCATAAAAAAAATCTTAATTTTATATTTTACTTTTGTCAATCACTATGAAGGCCAGATTATGCCAGAGAAATGTTATCTTT
This sequence comes from Albula goreensis, assembly GCA_022829145.1. Lineage (NCBI taxonomy): Eukaryota > Metazoa > Chordata > Actinopteri > Albuliformes > Albulidae > Albula > Albula goreensis. Next base: position 6,204,107 of record CM040761.1, on the reverse strand, counting down.
TATTATTTTTTAGTAACAGGTCTAGTTAAACAAATCAGAATGTTTTGTAGGGACCACTTAAGATAAAAGTGTTAGCAGACTGACTTGCTGGCAAATTGCTCAGCTTAAGGAAGGGATGACTAAGCTACTTGGATGTAGTGACATCCTTATCAGTGTTTTCCTTATTTCATGTAAGTTATTGATCTTATTAGTTAAAACCTAGAACTTTAAATTATAAAACAATGTGAAGAATAAAACTAAATGAGAAAAAAAATCAATCACAGGTAATATTTTTTCCTGGGTAAACCTTGACAATCCGAAATGTAAGGTGTTTATAACTGGGATGTACCTTGAGACAACAAAGTTTAAGTATAAAGTGCCAGTGAATGAGATTGTTCACATTAAAAGAACTACTATGGCAGGCAATGCTTTTGATGAAGTCAGGCCTGCCAGTTGTAAGAACACTAATTTTCTTTACGGGGAAATGATTCTCCAGTTTCGTGGATGTGCAGTTTGGTCAAAGCACTGTATGAGTCTCAAAACTACCACATTTAATTTTTCAGCTTCACTTTTGATAGGAGTCATCTAAGAATATGGCATTTCAAGTGTACTGGTATTTATCTGTGATGCTGCTGCTCAATTTCCTACATCAGATTCCTGATTGCTATGAATGTTACTGGTACATATTTGGGGACAGAGACTGAAGACACTACCAGGCCTTACTTTCTTTTTCAAAGTACTGTTTGCTGTATGGACTGTTAAGTAGAACGAGAATACAGCCTCTCATTTTTTCCTCTAATGTGAAAACACATTATATTTAATAGGCCGGAATAAAAACAATAGAAGGAACATCTTATGTTTATAATTCCAAAATTGTGCTCGCCCCCCTCCTCCCCACAGACACACACACACACACACACTCAAACACATACACTGTATAGTCATAGCTCTTGAAATTGAAGAAAAAAAGACAACCACAAACTTTTGTACATTACTTTCAATCACCGCTTTGCAAACTTATTAGAGAGCAAAAAGGGGTCATCATGATCTCGTGTTTTTGCACGTTAGCAAATAGCCTGCATGTTTCAGCTACACCTCTCTTTGTGCTATTACCTGATTCTGATTTAACCGTAAGCACCCTCGCTACTGTTAGCAGTCCAGTTAACCTGTAAATACAGTATTAATTTCAGCCTAAGGAGCAACCAAGTCTAAATGTAATTGAGCTCAATGGGTTGACCAAAATTTGGATCTCCAAATGTCCATGTTTCCACAGGCTGCTGTCTGTTTGGACTAGAGAACAGACGTGTGAAGCCAGCCATTTAAAGCACCCCTAGTTCTCATGTAGTGCGATATATTGAGGCATGTGGCTTTTCAAAAAGGTACACTATGTGTGCGTGCCTTGATTGTATCTGGCAATACTTTTTAAAATGCTTACTAAACTGCTTAAGACCATGTACAAGTAATTTGCAATTTTGTCATATGGAACCCTCTTCCCTTTGCAAATAATTAACTGTCGAATTTCTGTGTAAGGGGAAAGCCAATGTTTTTGTAGAAGATGGCAAAAAGTGGTTTACTGTTCATATACTCAGCTGATGCATTGGCCATTAGAAATTGTATTCCTAGCAAATTGTTCTCTGCGCATGTTCTTTTTTTTTCTTTTTTTTTTTTTTTTTGCTTTTGTCATGTAATATCCATATCTGTATTTATATATTTGTTTTATTTTGTGTGTATTATGACAACTGTACAGATTACCTTTTTGTTAACATCCACCTGTGATAGATTTTGCGAAAATATAAACTTCAGTTTGCTCTAGAAATAAACCGACTTCAAAGATTTTGCTTCGTAAAGTCTCTTTGTTCTCTATTCTCTCTTTTCTTGATAGCTTAATCAAGATTTTAATTATATGCATCTGGACTGCTCCTGTCATGTTTTAATTTGCAAACAAATCTGTGTGCTCAAAACTGCACATGTATGTAAAACATTAACTGGATAAGACTTTGGTCTGCTACTGTGCTATTGATGTCAAGGCTTTCTCTTAAAACCATATGTGTTGGCAAACCAAAAAGGGGTCATCGTGGCCTTCTGTCATGGAAAGTGTCCTTTAAAGTAATGAATACAAACATAATTGGTCAGGATGTGCACATGGTCCTTAATTACCCACCAGGAAAAGACTGCTTGTGATTTTCTTAAATAATTATTTAAAACATTTCTGTGTAACAATGTTTTACAGTATGTTGTAAGAACTCAAAGTGTACAGTGTACAAAATAAATGTGAATAATGAAGTACATTTTAAACGTCTTCAAATAAGAGCTTGCATATTTTCTGTGGCGTTTCAACCTCCTCACAAGCAAGTAAAACAGTGCTTTTTGAATTTATTTTCACTGCTTAAAACTACTCTTCAACATTTTAATGCGGAGAAACTTAACCAAATGTTAAATTTTAAGATGACATTGAATGAACTGGTCACACGCGCCTTGGTCGCCTTCCAAAAGGTCATTTAAGGTATGCTAATACTGTGACGTCAGCGCCTGAATAAAAGTAGAGAGTCTCTCGAATCTGGAAAACTCCATCACCTGTCGGTTAGACGTGCGGTCGCACTGTCAGAATTTTCTTTGCACGGATACTCTGAAGACGTCGCACTGGAAAACATGCTATTTTGGCACTCACAACCGGAAAATTACCACCAGCAATCGACTCCCAACTATCTACGGTGAGTTGGTATCTCTGTTATTAACAGACGGAGCAGTTACACTGGAAACCTACACATTACCATGGAATTTAAACGAACAGCTGAATAGCAGGTCTGAACGGACAAGTCTGTATCAAATGGCGTAGCTGAAGTGCGTAAATTTGGAGCACCTAGTTCCCTGGAAAATAAATGTTTTTCAAACTTAATGCGACCCTTTATTGGTTTGCTTAGTTTAAGTTTAATGTTAATAATTTCATTCAAATGTAAAGATGTATCGCTGCATAGATACTTGTTATTTTTGCGCCTAATTTATATGTCAAAAATTAAAGTTCTTTCTTGTGTACATTTCAAAAGCCAATACATTTTAAAAGGTGAAAGTTTTCAGTTAGTTTCGCACAGGTTACGTTTATTTTTCTCTCAGTGAATCAATTCTTCAGCCTGGTCTTTTGATCATTTTGACCGGTTTCTACCTATTCTAATGAAAGCTTAAACTTTATTTTGATCGATAGTTCATTCAACGTGAGAAACCTTACTTTCTTTCCCCGAACTTAATCACAAACGTGGTCCCAATTTTTCCTTAGCGACGCGCTGGCACCTTTCTTCAAGCATGAGGACGCCCGGCCCTCAGCTGAGAATGACGCCAAAATGCCACCTTTTCAGTATATTCTTTCTGCACCAACGTCTCCTGCGGTAAAAACACACGAAGAAACCCTCACTTATCTAAATCAAGGTATATTTAATATTTTCATTATTGCTGAAATGCCGCTTTTCAAAATGGTTGTGCAATGTGCTATTGAGTTCATCTGACCTGTCTAGTTTTGTCGTGGCAAAAATAACGTGTCATTTCCAGTATTGGAAGAATTTTGAACACTCATTAAAAGAGAAACAAAGCAGGCTATTGTGGGCTTTACAAAGAGTGTAGATTGTAGAAGAGTGTAATCTGTAAGCATTTCTTCAGTTACACCATGTTGGAAAAAAGGTTGAAATAGCATAATGAGATGCTCGACTTTATGCAACCCTTTTTGAGTTTTTTCAATTACCAAGGTTTTACTTACAAGTATGGCTACGAAGCCAACTGCACAGTTTGCAGACACATATTTTTGTTCTTTAATTCATCTTTTCTACCTTTTTTCTCTGTAATCACTAGTTGCATCAACGTGAACAGTACTTTTAGGGAGGCATAGAATACTTGGTACATAAAACCATCACACCTATTCTACTTATTTCTTTAGAATACATCCCAATAAACAGACATTTTTTACATTTTCCCTCACCCTGAACTGTGTTTTTTTCACCATCCTGTCACTATTAATGCTTCATTCCAGTTTTTTCATTATTTATTTGTTAGTTTGGTGTAATTATTGACATTATATGCTGATTCTATTTCCAAGACGATTTTAGATAGCTTGGACTACTCAGTGTGGTCCAAAACAGCCCATACTTTTATCATAATTTTGTTAAAGAAGCATGGTACCCTAAAAAAATCCTTCCCTTCAAGCCTATTTCATGTGAATGTCAGTAACATATTTACAAGTGTAATATATTAGAAAAGGGACAGTCCTGTCTGTGCACCCAAGGGTGACTTCAGTGTTGCTGAGTGTTCTCTTGTACTACTTTGTGTAGAGGAGTTTATACTTCCGTTACTATACTGGAGTTTATACTACAGTTCACATGTAGGGCCCTTATGAAGGCCATCAGAGAATTTTCCTAAAGGCTTGCTTAAAATCCTGTTATGAATTGGTCCTGACCTGATATATTGGCCTGTATTCTAGGACATTTGTGAAAAACACTTATTAAATCAGTGGCGAGTTTCACCAACTGCTGCTTAGCTGCAGCAAATAAGTAAAGTTTCTGTATTCTGTATCTGTTTTCTTCTACATACTTAATAATTTTTAGTTTAATAACTGCCCCAAAACAAAAAAAAACATTTGCAAATTATGAGGAAAAGCAGTACAATCTGAAATATTTGGTATCAGGTATCAGTGTCTATAGGTCAATTGACTAACCCAAAAAACTGCAACTTTAAGAGATAGCAGTTTACTGCCACTTCATATTAGTGGTATATAAAGTAAGAACTCTTGCTTTTGCAAGAGGAGGGACAGAGGTGTACTTTTGCCTGAATTTATAAAAACAGACTTCAATTTCATCTTCTACCTGACCTACTTTTTCTGATTGAATGATTTTTCATTTTTCAATTTTAATCAGGTTTGTTTTAATGTTTTAAAATGTAGGTCAGTCCTACGAAATCCGTATGCTTAACAGAAAACTAGTGGAGTATACAGATATAAGCAGCAAATGTGTAAAGGTAGGTTTAAGGTACTGTGTATGTATTTTTTTCAACTATTTCATGTGACTCCCTTCTTTTTTTGCTTCTGTCTGTTTATATATGTATTTCCTAGTTTGTCAACACACAGGTGGTGCCTCAACACTGCTTTCAGCGTCAGGTGTTGGGTGCCATCGTTGGATGCTTTGGTACTACCACCCAACGTTATACAGAACATGCGCAACATTTCACTTTATACATTACTCGCACATTGCAAACAAACATCATATACTTTCCAAGTTTCTTCTCTCTGTCAGAAATTGTAATTGTAAAAGTAGATCCTTTGAAGGATATTGTCTTCATAAAACATTAAACATCTTAAATTTAGCTACTGTAAATGTAAACATTGTTAGTTTTAGTAACTATTCAAAGGCACCAAGGTTGTTCTCTTGAAAGAATATGATAGTGTTATCATTAAATAACATGTAATTTGACTTTTAAATTCTGTTAGACTTCAGTACAAGTCTTTTCCAATACATACAAAGAGCTTACTTCCTGCTATCGGGTTGAATGTGCCCCTGGTCGTGACCTTCTATGAAAACAGCATTCAGTGCCCTTGATATCTCCGGCCAAACTTTTCTTAATAGTTCCATTTTAAGATGAAAGTAATGTTTTATGAATGAATCCCAGTTTCAAGGAGTTGCCAATACGTACACACACATTTTGGTAACAAAATTAATTAAAGTTTCCTTTATTACATTATGAAAGTTATCATTTTGTTGGATATTTCTGCTTTTTCTTCACATCTGTGATATCTGGGAGTCCATATGAGTTGTATCTCTGGAAATGCCACTAACTGCCTGCTTATCTCCAATTTAAATGTTATAATACTTTTTTGTTGAGTAATTTTTATGTATGTGAAGTAAATGTAATTGATACAGATATTTAAAGGTTGATCAGCAGACAATTAGTGGGTTAATTGAATTGAGACCTATTATCACTGTCACTGCAGCAGATGGAGATTTCTCTATTGCTAGGCTGTGAAGACATTATTTTGTCCCGTGATGTGTAGTCAGCCAATCTAATGGCACTAGAATGGATCAGTTGCCATCTTTGCAAACAATGGAGGATATGTCATGTTTGAGGTTTTCAAGTCAGTGCAGTCATCCAAGAACATAAATGTTTTAGCCGGAGAAATGTTTCTTTTTACAGGTTACTAATGTTGCCATGTTTTATTTTTGTTTATTTGCTACTGTTTACTTAATTACTTTTGAAAACAAGTTTCCATAAACGACACAATTTAGTTTATCATACCCTTAACTGTAAAGAAAACTATTAATGTGTTTAATGGTGTTTAGTTTTGCTCTTGATTTGTAGTGTTACAGTTTAATAATAGGAATTTGCAATGGTATTTTACACAAAAGGCTGCTTCAGGTGCTTCAGTCTTTATATGTCAATGCTTGAAAAAATGACCACTGATTCCTATCAATAAAATCTGTGAATGGTAATATTCAGAGGTGGAAAACTCACTAACTAGCTCCTCTGCCTGGCTGAAGAGTTAAGCTGAGGAGAATCAGCTGATTTGGTCAATGGACGGAATCAATATGTGACAGTACTTGCACTTTCTAAAGCCAGGGTTTTCCACCTCTGGTAATATTCTAAGAAGTGTGCTCTCTCTTTAAAGGACTGATTATTCTCACATCCAGTTATACCCATACATATACAGTACATACACATGGAATGTTTTTAAAATGCTTGTTATGTCCAAACCTATATCAGTGAATTGTAAGTTAAGACTGACTGCCCTTTATAGTTAATTAAAATTTATAAATTAAACATAATGATTGTTAAGTTGATGATAGATGCTGCAGTTTGCAATAATGTAATGAAAACCTGTTGAAACCATTTACGCACAAAGGTTAAGAACCTATATTCTTAATACCTATACAAGCATTACATAGGAATCTGTGGCCATTATTTTGAGTGTGAACCCTGTGAGTCTTCTGATACAACAAAGAGTGTTCCATCAACATGTATATCAGTCCTGTCAGCCCTGGTGTTGGGTGAAATGGACATATGGTGGGCGGGGGGAGGCTGAGGGCTTCTGGGAAAGCTTTCCACAGCATGCTGTTAAGTGTGTCTTTGGGGCTAGCTGTGGTCTGCTACCACATGGACATGGTTCCCCCCGGTAACGTGCCATGCTTGTTTCCAGAGCATTGTGCGAGTGGTGTTTCACGACCGACGCCTGCAGTACACCGAGCACCAGCAGCTGGAGGGGTGGCGCTGGAGCAGGCCTGGAGACAGGATCCTGGATATCGGTTAGTCATGGCTGCTCGTATTTTTGCATTTCATTAACCGCTGTGCTAACATAAATGAATAATATGTGTGTTTAAACAGGCCAGACTGAAAGCTGACTGATAAGGATATGGTGTGTGTGTGTGTGTGTGTGTGTGTGTGTGTGTGTGTGTGTGTGTGTGTGTGTGTGTGTGTGTGTGTGTGTGTGTGTGTGTGTGTGTGTGTATCCACATTGCATCCTTGTTGTTGTCTTTGTGTTTTCACAAAAGCTTTGGGCACCTCAGTTGTTTTAGGAGCACAGATGATTTGTATGCTCAATAAAGAAGTATTTCTGTTCATTCTTAATTGTAATTAAATATTGTAGAACTCTTATTTTTAGGTTGATAACAATCAGTATTTGTAATATGCCAAACAGTGCAAATGTAAAACATTATAAGTACCTTAAAATTAAAAATATAAATTGCATGACTAATTTACATAATTAGTATTAGCACAATTAATATTTTACCTTATTGAATTAAGGCTACAAATGTAACATCCACTTTATTGCATTAGTCATATGCCTATCATATATATACAATACTAAAATATTATTCTTATGCTATATACCTTAACAGCAATAAACTCAAATCTCTTCTGTTCTGTTAAGCTTATTTCCAAACTTATTTTAGTTTTTACATCTAGTTTATATATATTAGGCGGCAAAACCAATTGGAGAAATGCACAAAAACAAAATTATGTTTTAGAATGAGCAAGACGTGATTAGCCACACAAAACTTAGGCTGCTTGATCATCAGTTGAAGGGATGTTTTTGACAATAGTCACTGAATGCACCGTTTGGATGTTTGCAAACAGGTTCACAATGACTGATGCCCAATATACAAATCCAAATAAGAAAAACTCTAAAGGTGACAGCTGTTTCTGCTGGGCGGCCTGCCCTGACTGAACAGTGCTGGGAGAAACACTTCGTTATCACAGAAAGATGCTCCAACTAGAAAACTTTCTTCAGTTGCAAGGTACTAAAGCACAGCGATACGCAGGGCCTCCATAGCAGAAAGCTGCCTATGAGTTGGCCTGACAGCTTTTGGTGGCTTTTGCACAGATATCCCCCTGTCTGTGGGGATCCTCGAGCCACGAGCGCATCCACTGCAGCTCAACACCATCGAGTTCCTCTGGGATCCTGTCAAGAGCGCCTCGGTTTTCATACAGGTATCACCGTCCTTTGTACTCCTCTGTACTTTTTCCAGCTCAAGACCCTTTTATGTGTTTGGAATATTTGCTTTCCTTTACAGTTTTTCCTTTCCAGACATGATACCCTAGCTCTAGAAAGCTCAATTTTCTGGAAGGCTATCTCTCCATACTGTAAAACCTAACTCCATGTCTTGACCAAACAGATTTAGCTTCCTAGTTCTTCATGCACTTATATAAGAGTGATAGATAACCTTGCAAGAGTGTGAGGACCGTGTATTATCAGAGTTCATATACACTGAGTTGCATCAGGTGGGTGCATGACTTATCAACCTTTGCTATGTGGCAGGTCCATTGCATCAGCACAGAGTTTACTCCACGAAAACATGGAGGAGAGAAAGGGGTTCCCTTTCGCATTCAGATCGACACCTTTACTCAGAACGAAAATGGAGAGTACCTGGAGCATGTGCACTCGTCTAGCTGCCAGGTCAAAGTCTTCAAGGTAAAGCCATCTCAATTGTTAACCATGAAGGGACTGGTTCAAACAAAGCTCTTATCGTCCTCCTGTTGAATACACTTTTGTTACTCTAGATGTGAGTAAATCCAAAATATCTAGATTTTGTTTTCGATTTGATAGATTGTTTTGGATATTTGTTGCTATCCCCATTTATTTTTGAAGCTTAAGGCACTGGTGACAGGTGGACTGGCTGAGTTGAGTTCAGTATGATCCTGTGTCTGTGTACTAAAGACATTATTTCCCTTCTCTTGATGAAGCCAAAAGGGGCTGACCGTAAACTGAAAACAGACAGAGAAAAAATTGAGAAGCGGAACCTGCAGGATCGGGAGAAATACCAGCCCTCCTATGAAACCACCCTGCTGACAGAGGTAAGACAATAGTCTTTTGTCTTTTTCTGATTTTCGGTCATTGGATTGGTAAATTTTCCAATTTACATGACTTAGAACCATTCCTTCCAACTCAATACCCCTTAGATAGGAAGTGCACACGGTTTACCACTGTTTTAAGAGAAAAAGTAGAAAATTTTGGTGGCATCCCATTTTTTCACTATCTGGAGGTAAGGCCATAGTCTGTTTTTTTCTGATTTTCGGTGAAATACGCTTTTCCAATTTACATGAATTAGAACCATTCCTTGCAACTCAATACCCCTTAGATAGGAAGTACACATGGTTTACTACTGTTTTAAGTGAAAAAGTAGAAAATTTTGGTGGCATCCCATTTTTTTGCTGTCTGGAGGTAAGGCTATAGTCTTTTGTCTTTTTCTGATTTTCGGTGAAATACGCTTTTCCAATTTACATGACTTAGAACCATTCCTTGCAACTCAATACCCCTTAGATAGGAAGTGCACATGGTTTACTACTGTTTTAAGAGAAAAATTAGAAAATTTTGGTGGCATCCCATTTTTTCACTGTCTGGAGGTAAGGCTATAGTCTTTTGTCTTTTTCTGATTTTTGGTGAAGTACGCTTTTCCAATTTACATGACTTAGAACCATTCCTTGCAACTCAAATCCCGTTAGATAGGAAGTACACATGGTTTACTACTGTTTTAAGTGAAAAAGTAGAAAATTTTGGTGGCATCCCATTTTTTCGCTGTCTGGAGGTAAGACTATAGTCTTTTGTCTTTTTCTGATTTTCGGTGAAATACGCTTTTCCAATTTACATGACTTAGAACCATTCCTTGCAACTCAAATCCCCTTAGATAGGAAGTACACATGGTTTACCACTGTTTTAAGTGAAAAAGTAGAAAATTTTGGTGGCATCCCATTTTTTCACTGTCTGGAGGTAAGGCTATAGTCTTTTGTCTTTTTCTTATTTTCGGTGAAATACGCTTTTCCAATTTACATGACTTAGAACCATTCCTTGCAACTCAATACCCCTTAGATAGGAAGTACACATGGTTTACTACTGTTTTAAGTGAAAAACAAGAAAATTTTGGTGGCATCCCATTTTTTCACTTTCTGGAGGTAAGGCTATAGTCTGTTGTCTTTTTCTGATTTTCGGTAAAATACGCTTTTCCAATTTAAATGACTTAGAACCATTCCTTGCAACTCAATACCCCTTAGATAGGAAGTGTACATGGTTTACTACTGTTTTAAGTGAAAAACAAGAAAATTTTGGTGGCATCCCATTTTTTCACTTTTTGGAGGTAAGGCTATAGTCTGTTGTCTGTTTCTGATTTTCGGTAAAATACGCTTTTCCAATTTAAATGACTTAGAACCATTCCTTGCAACTCAATACCCCTTAGATAGGAAGTGCACATGGTTTACTACTGTTTTAAGTGAAAAAGAAGAAAATTTTGGTGGCATCCCATTTTTTCACTGTCTGGAGGTAAGGCTATAGTCTTTTGTCTTTTTCTGATTTTCGGTGAAATACGCTTTTCCAATTTACATGACTTAGAACCATTCCTTGCAACTCAAATCCCCTTAGATAGGAAGTACACATGGTTTACTACTGTTTTAAGTGAAAAAGTAGAAAATTTTGGTGGCATCCCATTTTTTTGCTGTCTGGAGGTAAGGCTATAGTCTTTTGTCTTTTTCTGATTTTCGGTGAAATACGCTTTTCCAATATACATGACTTAGAACCATTCCTTGCAACTCAATACCCCTTAGATAGGAAGTGCACATGGTTTACTACTGTTTTAAGTGAAAAAGAAGAAAATTTTGGTGGCATCCCATTTTTTCACTGTCTGGAGGTAAGGCTATAGTCTGTTGTCTTTTTCTGATTTTTGGTGAAATACGCTTTTCCAATTTAAATGACTTAGAACCATTCCTTGCAACTCAATACCCCTTAGATAGGCAGTACACATGGTTTACTACTGTTTTAAGTGAAAAAGTAGAAAATTTTGGTGGCATCCCATTTTTTCACTGTCTGGAGGTAAGGCTATAGTCTTTGTCTTTTTCTGATTTTCGGTAAAATACGCTTTTCCAACTTACATGACTTAGAACCATTCTTTGCAACTCAATACCCCTTACATAGGAAGTGCGCATGGTTTACTACTGTTTGAAGAGAAAAAGTAGAAAATTTTGGTGGCATCCCATTTTTTCACTTTCTGAAGGTAAAGGAGCAGGCAGGTTAACAGTCTGACAGTCTTCTACTCCAACTGAATCTCTACCGCATGTGTGGTGTGGAATGAAGTGTCCAACTGTGATGTGTGGTTAGTGACGGTCATGGCAGCCTTGATGACATTTATTCCTTGCCATACTTATCAATTGTCGATTTTATCTCGACACATCTCCACCCCCCGGTCTAGTTGTACTTTTTGCATTAACTGTGAATCCTCCGCGCAAGTGTCTGTCAATGATTAAGGAAATGGATTAGTGGTGGTGACCTGGTGAGATATTCAGCTCACCGGCACTTTTAGATCACCGAATGTCAAAATGCAGCTGTAACCAGTTTGATTCATCTGGTTTCGGGCCAGTTGTTCAGTGTGTTTCTGTTCATTACGAGTCAAGCTGACGTCTTTTGGCAAAATAGTAACTAACAGCAGCTAGCCTCACAGGAGCACGCTCCAGCAAAGGTCATTAAGTGACAGCCTTTGAAACCAGGGTTGTGTAGGCACATGTGTGACCCACCACTTCACAGTTGAGAAATGTTATACTGATAGAGGAATGTTTCCAGCCTTCTGTTGAAGAGGTTTCAAAAGCAGAGGTAGAGTGGAAACTAATAGGAGCTGGCCTCTCTCTCTCCCTCTCTCTCTCCAGTGTTCTCCCTGGCCAGACACTCCCAGTGTGAATAGTACGAGCAGCACTCCGTCTCCTGTGTACCACAGCTCTCCCTCCTCCTACAGCATTACTGATGGGTACGTTTCCTCTTTGAACACGCTATTGCCACCTCTTCACTCAAGATACATGTCATTTATTACCTTTTGAAAAGATCATTAAAAATTACACTGGGCTTGAAAATCTTCTAAAAAAAAAAACGTTTTCTGAAAAACAATCCCTCACTGAATTTTTTTATCTTTGGATCATGGCCAAAGCATACTCATTGTATTGGGTTTTAATGTCAGGTTACAAAAATTGTTTCACTGAATTTAACGTTTCAGTTTGACTTTGGTACACGTAACTCTGGGACATCATCGGATATTTTCCACACTAAGTCAATGATTCAAGATTTCCTTCTGAACGTTGAACCAACATCAGCCTATCACAAAATCAATTCTCTGGACTGAAGGCAGTTTACCAGTTGACCCGATGTCATTCTCTTTCCTGTCCCATGTGATTGCAGAAACTGCTCTCCAAGCCCACAGGGGGAGCTGTTCCTGCCCAGCTGCTCTGATGTAAGTATGGAGGAGACGGAGCAGTGTATAACACCATGCTCTTTTATCTTTTAGGCATTTGTTTGGAGACAGTGGTGCTGTGTTCACTTTCAAGGGCTCTTCTTCTTTTTGCAATGCAGCACCTCCTCCCATCGTCCAACCCCCAGGACACACAGCAGTGGCTGCATCGCCACAGATTCTCCCCTTTCTGTAGGCTCTTCTCCAGCTTCTCAGGTGAGTGTAGGACAGCAGTGTAAAAATATCTCCATTTATACTTCCAGCACCAAGGCACAGGTCTAGCCAATAGACCATCACTGGTGAACCTGTGTCTGCAGCCAATCTGTAGCTAGGTAGTCATTTGACAGTGTCATGTGCAAGTTGGGTTGTTGTCAGGCACTTTTAATGTATTGCAGACCTTAGTTCAGACTGTTCATTATCTTTTCTTGCAAGGTTTTCACAAAATCTGTATTATCAGATCTCCAAACAATTTGAGGTAGAAATAAAAAAACCTTGCTTTCTTTATGTCTGCCTACTTCATTAAAGAAGCTGCTAGTTATTTTGGGGGAAAATTGCAGAAGTACAACAGCCTGATGAAATGCTACAGGATTAAGTGTTTGTAAGATGTTTGATGTCCAAAAATGTTTCATTTTTCAGAAGCTGTACACATACACCATGATCCTTAAAAAAATGTTCTGAACCAGAAACAACCAGAGATGAATATTTGAATGTTTTGTATTAAAATATGGCAGCTTTAAGTTGGCTATGTCTGGTCAACCTTCTGCTTTGTGGCACAGTGGCAGGTGTGGTCTCTGAGCCGGGTGGTGAGTGGAAGGGAAAAAAACGCAGCAAAGGTCAAAAACTGGCCTATGGCCTTGTATTTACCCCCTTATGAGGAAACAAACCAACACAATAAGAAAAACACAAAATTACACTCCAAAACTGAAAAAAATGCTGAGGGAGGAAATTGGAACTGACAGGAATCTCATGGGGGGAGCTAAGGGGTTCAACAAAAAGTGTCAACAAAAAACACAACTCTAAACCTCCAGTGAACACCAATGTGGGAGAGTTGTCCATTCGTTTACTCTTTCCCTCATGTTGGTACATCTTTGCTCTGTCAGCAGTGCTGTTTGACAGAACAGGGTGACTTGTCTGTATGTGTCACAGGTGCTGACCTGCTGAAGATGGCTAAAGAGGACTTCATCCAGATCTGTGGCCCTGCTGATGGGATTCGCCTTTTCAATGCCGTCAAAGGAAGGTCAGTTTCCACCGTGACCTACATTTGTCAGAGACGTACACCCTCATCAGGCCAGCTCCTTCACAAAAGCAGTAGGACCATGCATATTGATTGCACACTGCTGTGTGTGCCACACACATACATATAACACATTTACGATGCGTTTGTTAAGTACCTTTGACAGAGTGTCTGTTGGTCTCCCTCAGGTGCATACAGCCTCGCCTCACAGTGTATGTGAGCCAGCAGCAGGCAGCTAGGAATCCACAGCAGACCAAGCCAGCAGGTGGAGATGGTAGGATGCCAAGCCAACAGATTTATCTGTGTCACACTGTGATATACAACCAGCATAAGTGAGAACACATTTTCTGATTTCGTGAAAAATTGAGCATCTTTGCCTGGATTATGTTAAGATTATGGTCACCAGATCAGGTCACACCTGCAACCTATATATCTTGCATAGGATCCTTTAGCACCTGTTAGACCTGCTTTTGATCACTGATTACCATCAAGCTGGAAACTTGTTTACTGGGAAAGTATGCCTATGCTGCACCCTTGATTGCTAAAATGTAATGTCTGAAATTGTTCAAAGTTTTATATAGTTAGGCTATGTATGTTTGACTATGATATAAAAAAATAAATTTGGTTCCTACTTACAACATTATACCTGGACTTCCCTCAATACCTCAGTAATCCCTAACCTGATTTGTTCCTGTCTGCCCCTATATCCCCTGACTCATTCCCTACTTCAGTGTATCACGCCCTTTACCTTGAGGACCTCACTGTTGTGGAGCTCACAGAGAAGATTTCCAATCTCTACAGAATCTCCCCCCAGCAGATCAGCCAAGTGTACAGAAAAGGCCGCAATGGCATCCACGTGCTGGTCTCTGATGAGGTGAGACCCTAACAGGTTTTAACATGGATGTTACAATTCTGGGTTCACCAAATCAGTTAGAACCTGAACACACATACCTGTGGAGTCCCTAAGGAACTTTCTCACACATCACACATTATTCACATATATCTCTGTTCTTCTAAGCTCATTGTAACACTAATCATTCTTGGTTCATCTCAGCAATGCATTATTCATTTTAACATGCAGTCCCCAGATGTTACTCCAAATGAAATATGGCTTTTAGAGTGAAAGCAAGCAGCAGTGGCAGCCCATGTCAAGGACAGCAGCCAGTATGTTTCCATGCCTGGGCATTTTGCATGGGACATGGTAGCTGCTTGGATATTATCTCCAGAGAGCCTGAGGCCATTGCAGAGTTTCACCTGGGCTGCTGTCAGGTCAAACGTGCCCTGGCACACTAATGGCCACATGTAAAGATCAGTGATGTGGAAGACATCTCATTATTTATTCTAGTGGAAAACAAAGGAGTTCAAAGACCCCTCCCCACTAAGTTCTACCGACATACCCAGGAGTTTGTGTCTTGTGCAAAGGTTTTTTTTTTTGTTAAAGTTACTGCTCAAGTTCAGTTATTATTGATTGGATCAGTTTGGAGCAGGAATGGTAAAGGCCATACTTAGCTTGTCGTTTGCCTAAGGGGTGACTGCATCATTATTAATGGTGCTTTGGTCCTGAAAAATCTCATGTCCCTGAGCCTATTGCTAGTGTATTACAGATGCTAAAAACAAATTATTAATATCTCCTACGAGTACAGCTGGCTTCCATGTGTCCAGCTGCAATTAGCATGGTACAGCCTCCATGTTCCACTTCTCTGATGATTATGCAAATACTTAATGCTGAAATTATACTGGAAGCAAAACCTACATCAGCCTGAAACAAAAGTGCAGAACATAACAGTGTAGGCATATTTAATCTTCTTGTCATACAGTAGGCCATGGTCTTGTTGCCCTTCTCTGTTCTTTCTCAAAAAAATATTTTTTTCATGGACACCTAAAACAGTAATCAAAATGACTTATCATTTTTATATATTCTTCTTTGTCTTAGAGTATATGCTGTGGCTTCTGCTTCATGCATACACTATACAGTAACAAACGTATGAACATATTGCATACAAGTGTAGCAAAATCCAGTGGATTAGTCATAAATTTCCGTAGGTGTCCCTGACATTAACATAAAAGGATGTTTTTGTTTTTAGATGGTTCGGAACTTCACCGAGGAGACCTGCTTTGTTATCAGCTCAGTCAAAGGTACAGTCTTTCAATGTTGCATTTTAAAATCATAAGTTGTGTGCTTAGTGTTTAACTACACATTTATGTGTTTTACATGTGTATATGTATAATATTTTTATATACTGTTAAACTTGTTAAATAAGATTAACTTTTTTCCCCAACTGCAGATGAAAACAGTGATGGTTACAGTATTGTCCTGAAGTGACTCAAGAGAGCAGCTGGTATAGAAGACCTGGATGGGAGATGTTTTGTTTCATTTTTTTTCCTCCCTGGAATCTGGAACTTAGTTTACGAAAAAAATAATTAAACTGTTGCTTTTTGTATTTTTGTATTAAGTTATTGATTTACTTTTGATGAAATGTATAATTATTTGTACAAAAGTGAATTTTTGAATATTGCTTTGTAAAAATAGAATTGATATGGTATCAAACCACAATTATTGTAAGGCCAACGCCAATCGCCAATCCATGAAAATACTGTCATTCAGTCCTTTGAAATTGCAATATAAATTTAAAATCAAACAAGGCATGCATCACTGTAGAGTTTTCAAAAAAGCTTCTTTGAGGTTTTCGATAGCTGACAATCATGTCATATAACAATAAATGATGACATTTTACCACATATTGATACAATAATAAAAGTCACAAATTTTATTATGACTTTTATTATGACTATTATTATTTTATAACAAATTTTTGCTGAGAGGATGAAATGTTAATACAAGGAGAAGATTTAAAACCTGATACACTGCAGATTTATGGAATTGAAGAGGATGGTATTGTTTGTGTCTAAACATGTTTTATAAACACAAAAAATCAAATCACACGACTCTAAACAGAACATCTTTCATAATAATTTGCGGCTTTCCTGTCCTTTGAATTCAGATGTATATGACTAACCGTTTAATATCTCTCCCACAAAAATATCCATCATTCATGTTTATGTTGTATTTTGTCTGTTTTCAGTTTCCAAATTTCACTGTGTTGTATATTTAAATGCAATTCCATGTATGAAATATGTTGCCAATTTCAAGTCCTAATATAAAACATACAAAAGTGTAAAGCTAATGAACAAATTTATAGTTGAGGGCAAAATGTGTAAAGTATCATTTAACATGGAATATGTTGTGTGTGTGCTTTTATGCTTTGCTTCCCTCTTGTTAAAATACTACTGGTATCTGTCATTATATCTTGTTTCATATTCTGATTTTGAATAAAGCACCATTTTCATAGCTTAAGGCTCTTAAAAAATGTACAATTTTTATTTTATTTCTGTGACGTGTCAAATGATAAATGCTGTTTTGCGCAGCTATACTGTGTTTTTTGCTTTTGCTTTCATGTTTTGTGGAGGCTAAGTTGTGTTTTTCTTTTTTCAGTTTAATTGCTTAGCAGCTAATGTCTGTTATTTTCCCTTACTGAAGCCTTGATTGTAAAATGTGGAGAAATCTGGAATTTACGGAATAACATCAGTTAAATGGATTCTAAAAGCCCTTTTATGGGTATCATTTTCCCCAAAAATAAAGCATTTTGCACTGGCACCATTTTCTCTTTGTAATCAGGACTGGTGTTTTATGCATTACACATATTAAACTCTAAATGTCCCTGCAGGAATTCCACATTTGCTCCTTTTAATGCCAGTTTGCTTTATTCCCATTGTTATGAGTCAAAGTTTTGTGAGATACCCCTGTCTGGGGCTCTTTTTGTTGCCATTTAAGTTTGCTGCCTTTCTTTGGTTTTGCCCACTGAGATACTTTTCACTAATTGAGGTTCTAGCTATTCAGATGTAAAAGGTATACAATTCATTTATTAATTTACTGCAGCTGTAGATGGCTTTAGAGCATGTACACAACTGATACATTTGAGAGCCAGTAACTTATCATCCTTCGTTCAAGCCATTCAGTTTACCACAGGGATGCTAGTGTCAACTAGGAAAAAAACTGTTTCCTGCTGTGGACGACTGATAATCAATAGGCACCTACCGAGTAGCTACAAGTCACTTAAAACAGTGTAAACCCTAGGACCCTTATGTAACTTGTGTTAACACTGTGTTTGTGGGAATAGCTCTCCCACTGCTTCAGTCACCTGGTGATAGTCAACTCATGACAGACAAACTGGCAATATACAGGCTTGAAGCCTGCTTTTGTATTAAATGCCAAAGCCACTCAGCCTCCCAAAGGGAACATAACTTCTCCATAGCATGTCTCTCTCATTCATTGGGGACTCTGCTATGATAGTCAGATCTTGAGACACACCTGCCTTACTGTCTGGGTGCAGCTCTTACCGAAGCAGCAATCGCCACACCTGGGACATTGCAGCTTAAAAAGATTCGTCAGACTCTCGGAGGCATAGTGTATTTGATAGACCACCTTTCTCTTCAACCAAAAATTATACTGCAGTGGTTCTCAATTTCAGACCTTGGCCCCCCTGGCTTTAATTCCAACCACACTTACTTCCTCTTAACTAAAACAAGCTGTTAATTGCCCTTAATTAGGCATATTTAATGGGATAAGGGATGAATTACCCTCTCGTGCCACATTCTGTTTGGAGCAGGTCCATACTTCATATCTCAGGACAGGTAACCAATGAGTCAGGGAATGTTTTCAAACTAACCCTGGTTAAACTACATATAGACAGGTGGATGAGTGGAGTTCTAATTAGTGTCAGTGTGGACAACTGGTCACTGTAACTAAACCATTCAATAATCAATGACGAAATCATGGGGAAAGTATTGTGTTACTACCAACAAGGGGAAAACCTGAGAGTAGATATTATATACATGTTGAACAGTCTCAATTTAACAAGTGATTGACAGAAACAAAAACCAGCATACACAGGAGGGTCCTGAGGACCAAACTTGAGAACCACTCATATACACCATCTTGTAGTTTGTGTACTATTGTCCATATGAATCACATATGAGTGCTCCTTAGAGTCACCATCACTCTGCTGATGTAACTGTTTATAAAATATTGCTTACGTTCTGAAATCGGAAGGGTTTGTTACACTATGCTGCAGTTGCTAACAAAGAGGTACAAGTCTGACAAGCAAGGCTGTTGTTACGATAAATATGAAGTTGTTTATTGTAAAAAGTGAACAATAAAGAAATATTAGTTAGACTACTTATCTAGACTACTTGATAAAATGTCTTTGCTGGTGAAATGTTGTCAAATTGCTCTGGCTGTATTTTGGGGCTCATGAGTAACGGAGAACAACCAGCGATTGTTCAACTGAGTCTGTTGCAATAATTTCGGCATCATTAAACAATTGCACAGACTCTGTTTTGAATCTGTCTAGACATTCAGCCAGAGTTGAGTGATATGCATGGTGGGAAATTGAAACAATAAGCGGCGGTAGTGGGAACAGGAGGTGGCTTGCTCTGGCCGGATGGGTCTCACCCAGACAAGTCCAGAAATGGAATGGCTCACTGCCCTGATTCGAGACAATGTTAGTGTCACTTTCCCTCCTTTCCCCTCCTCAGATTATCGTCAGGTGACACAGTTGCTCAGAAACAGCAGCATTAGCCTCACTTTATTGCGGAGCTGATGATCTCAGATGTTTGCCCTCTCAGTGTAGCACTCTGTAACTGCACCAGGTGGTCATGATCTCAGCTGTCCGGCTGCGTTCACCTATACACTGGGTACTGGACGGTGCACACCTGCCCATTATAGACGGAGGTGTTAGATATGCTAACAGTGCAAAGACATCTCTGCTGCCTCTACACCACCATCTGTCCAATTTAAACACATAACTGTCTGCACAAGATGCAGAACAGTATTTCATAAATCCAGAAGAACAAGTTAAAGGGGAACCCAAACATCAACAATTGACATTGCTTCTCTCCTCAAGAATAGTTTTTGCAGGTTCTGTATTGCACCAAATCCAATCCAGTATCGGCCAGAATTGAGTATAAATCTGAAGTAATATGAGGATTTGTAAGCATCATACCAATACCAACACCTACAGTTTTATTTTGCAGTCAATTACTTTTTGTATTACCACAGTTAAATTGTAATATAAAGACCTGTGCCCCTAAATGTCATTAAAGATGACACACCTCTGCAATAAAATTTACAAACATGCTAAGGGAAAACTAAAACCACAAAGGAAAAGATGTCAGCTTAATTCTTGCACCAGTGTAGGTTGAGGCCATTTAAAGTAAAAGCTTCAGATATGCAGCAGCCTAAAAGGATGGTAATGTGCAATAAATGTTATCACAAACATAATTTAACAAGGCAGACTACAAACAGTAGGCTAGTTAATTACAAATGAAAGTAACATTGGATAAGTATCAAATAAGGAATTAAAATATTCATTCAAAAAGAATAGGCTTCTTTAATGTATATTACTGTTATTCAAAATTTCTGCAATGTAACTTTCTTCTTCACTCCAAGCTACAACACAGACCTCCTGCACCACGTAGTAGGATGAAGTGACAAGAAAAAAAAAAAGAAAAAAAGCTAAATTAGCTAAGTCTGTGAAGGGGAGCAGTGTTATAAACGACTACGTAGGCCTACGCTTAATATGAAGCAGCACCAGGAAAGTACAGTGATCTCAGTATGAAGTAGGGCTAAATGTAAAAATAGTTGTCAACGATTTTCATTATCGATTAATTGGTCCAGGTGATGCAGCACGCGGTGGCATTAGCTGCGTCACTGTAATGACAACGAAGCGTTCAAAAAACGGCGGAAACAACAGAGAAAACGGTGCGACAGAAGACACTCAAAGTATGGGAGCACTTTACACTAAACTCTACAAAGGTGTAAATTTTCAGGTGTAAAATATGCCACGCTGACCTTAAGTGACAAAGGAGCACATCTGCTAAGCATGAACATCTAAAGAGAAAACACATAAGCACGGTAAGTTCAAAACTAAATTAAGCCGGCTAAACTAAGACAAATAAACCACCACGACACAGGCTAAAGCGAGGTGGCATCACTTGTGTTTTAAAGTGAGGAATAATTCAACTAGTAAACATTAATTTGTGACCAACACGAAAAAAAAAAAACCGAGGAGGTTAACATAACGTTGTCATATCCAGTTATCTTTCAGGAGCACAAATTGTTTTACGTAGTCATTAGCTCTGCGTATTTGAAAGCGACATGTTTGGTTCCTTAACAAATCAATACAGGACGCTATTTGTTTTGTCACCGAGTATAAACATAACACAACTGGCAACCATAATCAAACATTTCTTACAAAACCATGTAAAGGGACTTGTACTTCACTAACCGAATTAAGTGAAAAGTGAAATGGGCTCTCTCCCGCTGCTTAGCATCCGGGTGTGTCACATTTTTGTTGCTTAGATACGCAGACGACAATTGAGCGAGCTAATCACGTAGTGCTCGTGTGGGAGAGTGTGTGTATGTGTGGAATGGAAGACTCCTAAATGCCATTCGTGTATAAAATGTTCAAATGAAACTGGGGTGTGTTTCTGTGTCAGTAACATCATAATGATTCTACGTCCATGTTCCCATGTTCATCTAGGACTTAAGTGCCACTGAATATTTACTGTATTGTTATATTATGTGTGATATATTATTTAAATGCTGTATGAGAAGATTTATTTTTGTTAGAAAGCTAAATTTTTATTTATCAAATGCTTTATAAAAACTTTTTCATGTTATTTATTTAATTTTTAGTTAAAACTGAGCACTGCACCCTGCAATGCGTTTTATGCATAATAAACCTTAATAAAATATTTTGTACATTTTTCAAACAGTCCAACTAATTGATTAGTTGAAATAATAATCAACAGACTAATCGATTATTAAAGTAATCATTAGTTGCAGCCCTAGTATGAAGATCATCGACAGCAAAGGAAGGAAAATGAACAAGATAGTTACTTAAAAAACCACAAAACAAAAATGACCACAGAACTAGCTGTGCATAGATCTTACCTAGTCTCAATAAAAGTTGTTGGCCTTTGTCTTAAGTTTCACAAAGCTAGTATTGAAGGCAATTCTGCCATTCATAAATCGCTTGTAATCAAGGCCAAGGTGACTGGAAAGAGGAAATCAAGTATTTTTGCTTTTGCTGTAAATGTTTAAGGATTACTACAACGGCTACAATAAATTCACCTAACTGTATTGGAGTGCATACAGATGGAATCATGACAATGACAAGCAGACAAGCAATATTTCCATGGACATGGGGGGCCTTGGGGGCAAAAAGGTCAAGAACCACACTATTGGGGGTACCTAGGTAGTGAATAGTCTATGCTGTGTTTTAAACAGCTTCAATTAGTGTTGTGGTTTAATATCAATAACATATTTAACCTTTTATACTATTTTATCTATTTTATTATTGTTATTATTATTATTACTTTATAAGTAATTTCCTAAGAGAAGTAATAAAACATAAATGTTAAACCAATACAATTTTTTGGTTTTAGAAACATCTTAACTTGAAGTAAATACTTAAGTAAGTACTTAGACACTCTATTTTACAATTATATGAATTATCTTTAATACATATTTGACCCGCTGGCATTTTTATGTATATACATAATCCTGGTAGTTCTAGTGTTTAACCAGTATTTTTATAAGTCAGTTTTCCTCTCACATAGTTTGTAGTTTGTCACTTCCATTAAAAGACACAAGAGGGAGCTAGAAGCAAGCTAATTAAAATACAAGAGTTAAGCTTCACACACTGTATTAATGTCGCCTATGTATACTTACAAGCTAATTAAATTCCATTTGCTGGGGAGAGGGGGGTGTGGATACCCCAGACTGCTGACTTGGCGGGTTCTGACAGGTGAACTGTGTGGCTTCGATCTCGCCCGCCCAGGGAGCCGGAGCTGCACCAGCCAGCTGTAGCTCACCTGGACCCCATGGGCCGCGGCTGGGGCGGCCTGGCACCGCGCCCGGCCGCTGAGCCCGCCAGGGCTTCATGACACCGTTGACACCGTTAACACCTTCTGCGGTGAGTGACGCCTGTCACCACACTGCCCGTGTTGCCTTTTGTTGCAGTGCTGTGGCCAGTTTTCTGTGCGGCTGTGTCGTTCAACTGGGTAGTGATGGAATGTCCTATCATATAATTGTGTTGGATTTGCTCATTTGAAATGTCAGGTTTGTTTGCAGTTCAACTCTTCATCTCTTCTGTATTTTAAATCAGTATTTCCCTGATTTAGGTGCCCGTGACCCCCAGGATTACATTGATAGAGATCTGCAACCCCCACCTGCCCTTGAGGTACTTTTGACAGTATTATTTATTTATATCTCTTATTGTTACTGAAAACCTTTTGATACTTGCCTCTGTCTATTAAAAAGGAAGCACACATAATTAAATTCAGGTCAGATTAATCAACTGAACTGAGAGAAGCCTAGGAAAGCAAGAAGCAAAAGAGTAGATGATATTATTGAATTAGGCAATATGAATTTTTACATATATTCTTTATATTGTTGCAGGATGCTTGCTGTTGGGACCCCTCGTGACCAGCTATGAACCCAGTGATGTGTAGCTGGTCAAGATGTCCTCCAACATGTCAGGAACATCTTTTAGATGTTAACCACAAAGATGAAGCCTGCTGTCAGCTTGGTAGGTCTGAATTTATTCTAAGATAGCCTGCAGTTTTATGCTCAATAGCAGTCAATAGAGTTAGTATTTCATAGCATGTGCATTTATCCAGAGCAACTTATGTTTTTACATGTTGTGCATTGATGCAGCTGGATATTTATTTATGCTATTTTGATTAAGCATGTTTAAGGATGTAAAAGCAGTGCCCTGACTGGGAATGTAGCCAGTACATGCCTAGTTCCCCAACACACTGCTGCCCCCACATGGTTGGGTAGTGCAAGTGACTCAAGGGATAGGAATTACTTTGAGTATGTTTTTTACTCCTCTGGTGTCAAGAGGCTGAGAGAAATCAGCATGAGACATGTCTATCTGCTGCCAAAACGGCAAAATCCCTCTGGTGACATGTGTCAACTTGTCATCGCCCGGGGTTGCACAGAATCTGTCCACAGTAAGATATTAATCACGGGGTGTCTCATCTGCCCAGCTCCCATGGAGCCAAGCGAGGAGGTACGGGCAGTGGGGAGTGACAGAACTGAGCGCTCCTCTGTCTTTGAACAAGGATGGCAGTGCTCGGCCTTGTGCATACCACAGAAGAGCTTAGCCTCTAGTTATCACCAGCGGCAAGCACATAATTGCGTAGGCACTGAACCATTCATTTAAGTGATGTGAGTACATACAGTGTGACTGCCTGGAAAGTAGGATGAGCTGTACTACTGGATGAGTTTTAACTAGTCCAAGAGATGTAAAATGTCAAGCTGCAGGCTTGGGCGAATTCATAGGGCCTAGTCATGAATTTAAACCTGCAATTCTCAGGTACCCCAGCTGTTAGTATCTTTGAATAGAGCACGCCTCATTCTAAGAGTGATAATCGTATTTAAACAGAGGTTGTACCACAAGACTAGCAGTGTATGCAGCGCAAGACGTGGATATTTATTTGTTTTCAGTGTTCTAAATACCATGAATAAGAGATCTAGATTGTAGTATCATATGAAGCTGTCTGGTATGAGTCAGCTAAAATTAGACATAGTAGTACTTTGAACTTCGTAGAGGTACGAAGAGTTACAGGCTTGGAAGCAGCATCGTAATTATGCCTTTTCAATTTCAAGTTCTGATGCAGAAAGGCTACGAGTAAACTGAAATGCTTTTGATACTTTCCCTGGATAAAAAACCCTGAAACGTTGTACTGTGAAGATTAATACATAGACATGGCCCTTTGTCTGTTGGTGAAAAACAGTTTGGGAAAATTAACAAGATGTAAAGATTAAAAACTGTGGTTGTACACATTTAAGAAAACAAATGCCTTGGCAGATGGCTGAACAGCTTGACACAATTAAGATGAAAAGAAAATGAGGTATGCTAACTAGCTATGAAAATAAACAACAAATATCTTATCTTTTTATTATCCTTATTATCGGTACTGCAAAAAGGCTATCCTTAAATCCAGATAAATCTCTTTTCATTTATGACAGAAGGTCAAAATAAATCTGTTTCTGAGTTAAATTTTCAACAACACAATACCACAAAAACAGTTCCTTCTAATGTACAGTGAAACACATTTCTTAATGCATTGTTGGACACATAGGGATGCATTTTTCATTTACAGTGCTAGAAACAGTTTAAGTTGAACAGGGTAGTCAGCAAACAATCTTGTCGGTTTACTTCTGC
Source organism: Albula goreensis (assembly GCA_022829145.1). NCBI lineage: Eukaryota > Metazoa > Chordata > Actinopteri > Albuliformes > Albulidae > Albula > Albula goreensis. The sequence continues at coordinate 6,178,872 of CM040761.1, read as the reverse complement.
TCCACTTTCAGCATAATCGTGCTGATGCTATGTTTTTATGGCGCTGCATCGGGCTTGACATTCAGGTAAATTTGCCAGTTTATGAAAGTTACTGACCCAGTACTGTAAGACGTGGCCTGGAACATATCAGTGATTTGTGATGCCACTTAAACAGGTGCGTAGCAAACACGCCTTTTCATAACTTTTACGGTATAATGTCATACACAGATCTATGTCTGGATCATGACATATCATTTTGGGAATAAACAGACACAGCAAATGGCACACATGTTAATAAACAAGGTCATTGTTCCAGAAGTTTTAAACTCTGGCCTTCAAGATCTCAAAATCTGAGGTCTTGTGGTCCTGTTGGAAGACTTAATTTGATCTAGGAGCTAGGTTTTTTTCTTGTAAGTACCTCATAGACTGTCTTTCAATTTGATAACTGCTAACTGTAGTCTGGCAAATTGTTTAAACAATTTTTTCAGAATAAATGAACAGAAAATAAAAAGGTACCAGTGGGTCTCTTTACTCTTGGAAAGTAAATGAAAGGGCTCGATTGTCAAAATATTTCAGTATCCCTTTAATCTCATTGCGTTTGTGATTTAGCGGCACATTCACCACACATAATGAGAATCATAAAATATATTTGTGAAGACCTTTTCAAAAGCAAAGTTACAAAGTGCTGCATCAGCTTAGTTCAAGTCATACAGTTAAATGATGTGCCTTAGCTTAGAACAACCTACCAACACAGTGTGGATCTGAATAAAAGAAGCTCTTGGTATGGAAAAGTATTGAATAATGAAATTACATTAGAACATTGAATTTTCTATAGAATTATATTATCTGTCACTGTGAGGTGCATTACAAGTGACAAACTCAATACAAACAGCTCTAATATTTGAGGTAAAACAAGTTAATTGCCCCATATCTACCCACCCACCTACACTTAAAACATACAATATGTAGCAGTTACTGACACATAAACATCACCATCATTGACTTTCTGCAGTAATTTAACCATTAGCTTTGCCACCTACCCCAGAGTGCTATGCATGTCTTATTTGTTTACAACATATTATTAAGATTAATTAGAATTTGTTGGAGGTATATTTTCTTTAGCTGATTATTTGTTGTTAGTCTTATTGGTGGGATATGTATTTTCGGTTTATATTACATTGTTGAATTGGGGCTAACTGCAAGGAGAGTTCAATAAAGAAGGAGGAACATATCTGAATTTGGAAAGCCATATAAAAGAATCAGTTTCCAATTGTAATCTTCCCTTGTGAATGTTGACTTGCATTCTGTGACTACAGAAAAATGTTATCAATTAAGCTCAGTATAATAGAAACTTAAACGTGATGCGGGTTATATAGATCAGTTAATCAAAGGTACATGCGACTGAAGTCAAGCCAATATTAATAACTTAATGTTCAATTAACATTAAGTTATTAAAGCAAATAAAAAAATACATTCATGCATTTAATATGATATCCGAATGCACACCAAGTTAAACCAAGGGAACTAAGTTAAGTCAAGGGAACGTTTTTACAAACATTTATAAATGCTGTTATAAGTAAATCCAAATTCTCATCTCATAAAAAAACCTGAATTAATTTAATATCAGTCTAAATCCTGTTTATAATTTAAGGATAAAACATAGAATTGAACTCGTGTACTTTCTACACCGAAGCGGTCAATTAGCCATTATATACAGAAAGTGGTCTCTGAAAACCCGATATCTCTCTGAGGTGGCCATATCGCATCCCCACCACGCCATTTGCATTCAACCTCTGCTGAAAATTAATTCTATTAAAGGCCTCAATTCCCTGCCAGGCCCCTCTGTTTAAATATCATTTTAGTGTATGATTAGCGCACATTTCCCAAACCTGGTGGAGAGTGGTGGGGAGGTCGAGGATGGGGACAGGGGAGACGGGTTTGGGGGGGCGAGGGGGGGAGGGTCGTGCAAATGAAAGAGAACGACTTCATTGTGGGATGACTGGGCCATAAATCATTGCCCATTTTCTATAAATCACGGCAGATGGCAGCGAGCGAGCAAGGGCTCATGGGAGCCGGCATGCCCCCATGCATGATGGGAAACGGTAGACTGCAGCAGACGCTGGCAGACTAAGAGGTCACCCCACAGAAGATGGTGAGAGGCAGGGTGTGGATGCAAAGCCGGGCCCCCTACCTGTGGCCCACCTCTGGGCAGCTCAGCCTGTTCAGTGAGACGTGGGCCCCCGAGGACCCTGGAGCACCGCCTCCCCATCCTGGCCTCCATTTAGCGGCTTTTTTTTTTTTTTGTTTGACTGTCTGTTTAATATTTATGCGGTCTCACTCGTCTCGGTCTCCAGGTGATCGTGAGTGCTGTCAAACTGACACTAAAGTCCGTGCAGGCATCCTAAATGAGGGGATTCTGGAAAAGAGGTTTCACACCCACCATCCAGCATGATTATCAGTGTGTAACTGACCAGTGCGCAAGACAAGACAGAGATTAAAACGGTGTGGTGAACAGGATTTTGTTTTGGTATGAGGAGAAGTCCTCAATGATCCAACAAATAATAAAAATAGAATAGAAATAGAAACATATACATTATATACCCCTTTTAAAATTGGAAATACCAGAGCTTGTGACTTGTTACCTAAAATTATTTTTTCTTGCATTTATTATCAAATACAAGAATACATATAACAATTACATGTGTCAGTCATTTTAGTTACTCTTTATTTGTATGTACAATGTAAAACTATTGAGGCACTTTGAGTGACTGAACAGAACAACTGTTCAGTTTTGTTTGAGGTGGCGATGTGTATGTGCACTCAATACCATGCAATGCAGTGCTCCATGGCTTCAAATGAACATCCATTCAGACCATTCTACCATTTTATCTGTGTTGAAAAAAACACTTCAAAGCAGCTTTGGAGCAGCGTAGACACAGTCCAGCTCTGCAAAAGCCCAGTATAACTCATAGAAAAGGTCTTTATGCTTCTCTCCGATGCACATTTTCAGATAGCCAGAGATGTCTGGGAGATGTCTGTGCAGAACACGAGCGAAGCCCATGGCTGGCTGGAATCTGAAAGCACATGTTCCTGCAGACTAGCGGCTTTAGAGTGAGAAAGTAAACCAAAAGGAATCTTCCCCCGTGTCACCGCAGGGGTCAGGGGGTCTCTGGCAGGGGTCAGGGGTCAGACCGGGTAAAGGTAAATCCGCCTTAGCCAGCAGAGCTGGGGTGAGGGGTGTCAGAGGGAGGCTTCGTTATAAGGCCACGGGCCTAAAAGACAGACAGGTACTACCAATAGCAGAGCTCCGTGGGGGCCCAGCGTGAAATCGCACACAAACCAGCCCCCTTTCCTGTCACAGCTCTCAGGCACACCAACCCACATGGGGTACACCCACCACACATATCTCCCTGCTCCTTCTTTTTCATAAATCTGTAGTTGCAATGAGCTAGATTATCACTGTATGTCACATACTGTAAACTGATTCATTTTGTAGAATCCTAATGCATCAGTAATGGCCTCTTTTACTGTTTTTTTGATATTCCTCTAATTAATGACTACCGCCAGGGCTGCTGTCATGCACTGCAGGGACACCAGAGGAGTGTTAAAACACAGTTTGTTTGTCGACAGTGCTGTGTTGGGACTAATATTATGGCCTGGTTTTGTCAAATAGATACCCAGGTTTCTGACATCCTGTAGTGATACTCAGTTGAGATCAATCCAGTAGCCTTCGCTAACAAATTCAGACGATGTAATTAAGTCCTGCTGGATTACTTATAATGTTGCAAAGCTCACACCATGCATCCTTAAAAAAAGAGCACTCTAATGTGTAGACAGTGAAACCCGACCCATTTGATTACATTAGCCGAATGCATATTTATTTCCACTGAGCCGTTATCCCATATGGCAGGAGCTCTGTCAGTTACATCCTCGTGTTTCAGTCCAGCACAGGAGGGAGCGATCAGCTCGACTGTGTGATGTCTTTTTAAACTTTGACTTTGAGCTCTGTGCACTGTTCTGTTTTACTTCTGCAGTACCTACACATCAGCAATATCACTCCTGAGGTGCAAGTCCCATTAGTGACACAGTGGCATGTGTGTTTTCTTTTTTTTGTGCGCTTCTCAGTACTGTAATCCCCCAGGGCATAATCATGCTGCTGGACTGGGAAACGCTTGCATGGGCTGCTGCAAACAAAAAAAAACCTTGCGCTGGTCAGAGGAATGTCCCAGATAACTTGTAGTTTCAAATGCTTGTAGAAGCTTTGAAAAAAAAAAACATCACAGGTTTATGTTGCTTTTGCCCTAAACGCATTGCGGCAGTGATGATAGGGCCGGCAGCCGTGTGTGCAGGAATGCCTTCTACTGCATACTCCCTCTGCAGCGCAAGGTCAGTAACCAGGGTGTCCATCAAACGCACATTAAACACTCCCATCAGCCCCTCTCCCCTGTGCCTGGGGCCTGGCCTTCCCCATCCCCAATGTTTTCCAGCCACTCTCCACACATACACTGTCTGTATGCATACACCACTGCGCTCTGACAAAGATCAGACTGTGCCAGAAAGTTAACTAGATGACCCCGTAATGAGTTACCGCATTTATGTTTGTGTCTTTCCTTACGGTGCCAATTTTACATCTTTTTATGATAGTGGCTTGGGTATCGTGTCGTTCTGCACCTTTGTATTCAAGGAGAAAGCTGCGGTGTCGTTTTCTCCCTGCATAATTTGGAAAGTTCCGGGGAAGGGGGTTCACACCAGACATTGCGAATTTTGCAAAACTCCCAACTCTTCTTTCAATATCAAAGCTCTAGCTCCGTTTACTTCCATCCTGAATAATTTTCCTCAATCTATTTCCTGACCAGGCATTTACAGTGGCAAGACATGAAAAAAAGCAAAGGGTTGGCCAAGCTTTTCATTTATGCACATTCTGTCTCTAGAAAATAAATGGCTTGCCAACAGCTGGACAACTTTATTGTCTTAAGCCAAATTTACTGTCGCTTAGGATTACTCCTCTGAGTCCTGCAATTTCAGATCGTGCCATTATGTATTATTCCTCTTTTCTTTTAAACTTAATTCACATCAGATATTCAAAGACTACTCAGGACTGAACTGAGTATTCGATTGTACAGGATGCCAAATGGGGCAGTCCTACTGCTATTTTAGATGTCGGAAATGTCAAATCTAAGCTGCAGGTCCTGAGAAGATTTTTTTGCATTCTATAACAAGAGCTTGATTGTAGGTCATTCTGACTATTCTCTCTCTGAAATGTCTAGTACAAGAGGGCTACTACTAGAAAAATATTGGCGTATAAATGAACCAGCGCAAGGCCATTGGTTATGAAGCTGTGTATTTCAGTGCAGGATCACCTGGATATTTGTTTTATTGTTAGTTACCCGAAACTGAAATAACAAGTCTGTCTGTGAGGTGACTGCGTGCCAGACTTCCACGTGCGCAGTACAGACACGATGCAGCTCATCAACTGTGGAGCCTGCCTGCCTTTTCCAACCCTGTGCTCTCTCAGAGCAGCAACACAAACCCTCCCTCCTCCAGGGTTAAGCTAATTGTCAAGGACATTTCCCTGCTGTTATTCAATTTTTTTCTCTGTAAATTGAAAAAACCCTGTTAGTGACACAAAATTGCTTTTTAACTGCTTTGAAAACATGGCTTGGTAGATCTTGTATTTTTACATGTTCCCACTAGAGGGTGCATGAAGGCTAGTCAGTCAGACTTCCCTCCCAGTGCAGTTCAGAATGAAGTGGGGAAAATGTTAACTTTTGGACCTGTTGCACACATAAAAATGAATTGCAGAGAGATTTCACAGAGAGAATTCTCTGTGAAAGCTGACTAGATTAATTAGTCCTGTGTTTTTAGGGAAAATTACCATGGAGTCCTGTCTGACTGGGAAAAACAGAATTTTCAAACAGCAAGGAAAGGATAATGCTTTTTAGTTTTTAATTTTCGACGCACAGCTCTTTAAACACATTTTCAAAGCAAAACCTTACCTACCCTCTTAATGTGCCACTACAGATAGCAGCAATCAAAGTTGTACAAAGTTATTGTTGAGAGACAGGAAACCGTTTTTTTCTATTGAGTGCTATTGCTAGTTCTTGCCAAACTTGAATGTTTTACATGTAGAAATGAAAGAAGCACATTTTCCCTAAGGACAAGGCTTTGAAAATGACCCCAGTCATCTTAAACAGTTTCAGCCATAAACCGCAGCTGTCCGCTTGGAGTTAAAGTGAGTGTCTTTGGCAGGCTGGTTGAGGGAGCGTATGAATAGAGAAACTGATGCAATATTCCAACATTTGGAACTTTGCAAACGCAACAGAGGTTTGATTACTGTCCTGCTGTACACTTTTTCCATTGTCTGATACATGTAGTTTATGTTTCCAGGTAAGAAAAAAAGTGTTTTATAATCACAGGAGACACTTAGAGCAAGCCACACAAGTCTTGTTTATGATTTCAGGATCCGTAAAACTACACCAGAATTAAATATGATTTTTGGCATATTTTTTCCTGAAACGTTTATAATAAGGTTTTCAGTTTCGGGACTGGGAAGCTTCACAGCTACATGTCTGTCCAAATCTGCTCCAACATATTTGGTGAAGTGCTTTTGATGGAGAGTGGACAGACTCCTCTGTTTCCCACACCCCTCCTTCGCCCACAACTTATCAAGAATGGCTGCATTACTTAAACTTTAAAACATGACCTAATTGATCCCCCCATTATGCCTCTCTGTGGGCCTCCGAACAATGCGAGGATTATTATTGCGTTTTAATTTAATGGGGAAATAAAAGATGGCTTCCTCCAAGAGGGGGGATTTATGGGCCCGCCTTGGCAGCCTGCCTCCCTGTTTTCTCTGATCTGCTTTTACACTGGTGACCTCTCCGACCCTGGGGTCATTAGAGACCCCGGAACGACTGGATTGGCTGACCGCGGATCCCTTGCCACTTGTTTTCAATCAAATGACTATATTTAAAATGGGCGGGGGTGGAGGCCAGGCCAAATCTAAGAGACATCTGTTTGAAATTGCCACTCATAATAATTACACGTGCAATTTTTCTGTTTGTTTTTGTTTGCCGTCCATAAATGTCCCTCTGCGGCCATAGACCCCAGGATATCAATGGAAGTAATGGGGGGGAAGAGAGAGATAGAGTCAGCAAGAGATAGACAGAGAGAGAGGGAGAGAGAGCTCAGCCACGTGTTGTTTTATTGACTAATTACCTCCCTTCCTCATGGAGAAAAAGTGTCTGTCACGGATCCATGTGGAAAATGGTGAATGGAAGGTGGCATTGAGGTTTACATTCTTCTCTGAGCAGGTTGTCCCTTTGTCTGAAATGTCATATTTTCCATGCCAGCGAGGCTCTCACATCACGGCTACAGCTGTACTTTCCCTGTCATGAGCAGCGTCACGCTGTATGGCTGGAGGAGAGAGAGAGCAGTACATGGCTGTAATGCTTGTCTCTTTACATGAAATGCAGGCTGTCCTCCAAATATTCCCCCATTTTTGCAAGAACACATTTCCACCTACAGTAAGCTCACCCTGTGGTTTGGTGTTTACCAAATGCAAACATAAATGATCGACATCCTACAAACCCTGCAGCTTTGACCTCTGAGGAAAGCAGAAAGCAGAGGTATCTTTTGTTTCAGCGGTATCCCCGCAGGAGATTGTAGTGGCCTGCACATTTAACATTCCACTGTCACCCTTATGTTTTCTGTACTTCCAAAAAGGGATTCAAAGTTCCCTGGCCAACAGAAAAGGAAACCCGACAAAAAAACACAGTGTGCACAGTGTGTACTCACACAGACATGGAATTGTACACATTCTTGTATTCCTCTGGTAGATCACACTTAAAAGAAGAAGACCCCATTAGCCCTAACCCCTTTTTTTCTGCGCTTCTTTTCAGTCCAGCTGGCTCCTCACCAGAGAACTCTGCTCCCCTTAGAGACCCGTTCAAACACTTAGTTAAAAAAAAGGACAACTGAGGCAAATGGTTCCGAGTCCCGTGCCATCTTAATGAACAACATTCTCCTCGCAGGTTCAAGGGCTCGCCTGAGTGCGAGCGTGAGGCGTTTGGGGTCCGCGTGACCGTGGATGGGAGATATCAGACAGACTGCGTTATCAGACACACAGAGAGACTCGAGGGGGCAGGCACGTTAGGGGGAGACGGCAGCTCTCAGACCGCCAGCACCCCCTTTGACTCGTTCCGGTTACCAAATGCATTGCCGGTTAACATTTCCTCCAGCACTATTCTCTGCACTGCCTTTAAAGAAGCCCCTGTGATAAACAGACATTGAATGCCTATGACTTGGTGCATTTGGGGTGTACTAACAGAGTAATGCAAATTACTCTTGAAGTTGTGATTTTCTATTTAAGTGCTGGGGAGGAGGTTGAAAAATGGAAGCCATTTCCAAATGGCAGATACCGAGATTTTGGTAATTCAAAATAGCACAGCACACTTATCAGCAATTTGGAAACATGTATTTTTGCTGCTGCTGGAAGGACTGCCGGACTCTTGGACGCAGTGTCTGTGCTATCTTCAGCAGGCGTGGTTTTCGGAGTGACCTTTTGCGCTGTGAGAAGGGGATGGGGTGACTGGGAAGAAATCTCCGGAGGTCAAGGGCGCCTGGCATTTTTGAAGGTGGATCCGTTCTAACAAGCCAGAGCGAGGTTCCCGTCAGGGCCCCGACACCCGACATTAATGCAAATTATGGTCTGATAATTTAATAACTTTGCCAGCTTGATCTGTCCTTTTTATTACAATTATCGTCAGCTAGGGGGTTGCGTTCCATCATCAGAAAATAAACATCATCTATCATCCTTGTAATGATTAGCCAGTGACAGCCGGGGCTCTGCTTTGCATAAATGTGTACTAATGCGGGCTGGATGAGGGGCGGGAGAGAGAGAGGAGCCTATTTTTCATACCCTGAGATTAGATGTTGTCTGTGGAGCTTTATGTGAGGTTGTTACCATGCTGATAATCAGCAGCACGGGGGAAAACGTCCTGAAGGGCCGATATATATTTATTTAGTTTTTTCGGCAGAGAGGACCGCTACGCTAAAGCGCTGCGCTGGCACGCTTGTCCGCACACAAAGTCCGCTTCGACAGCCAAGCCAGGCTCCGCAGGCCAATGAATTCCTCACAGGCAGGTTGGAAGGAGCCAAGCGGCCCTGAGAATCATCAAGTTGACTCGGCAACAGGCCTCACAATCGGTGCAGAAAATAATGTTTGGTTTTCCTGCTTATTGAAAAATAGCTTGTTAAAAGCTGCAAAAATGTATACATGCAGAAGCACTAGAGCTTAATAAAAATAAAAAGACTCCCTGTACATTCTATTCCAGCAAAACCTTTGTTGGACTGCAAAACTAAAACTTATTTCAGTGAACCCCACCTGGAGAATCACACGTTTGATACAAGCTTTTTTTTTTTCTTCAGTTGAAGTCATATTGCATCATTCAATAGATACATTTTATCAGTCTTCACCTGTCAAAGACCTCTTCAGTTGAGGCACTATTTCATCATTCAGCTGATCAATTTTCTTGGTGTCTGCCCTTCCAGCACTGTATCAGTTCTTTTTATTATAATATCATGAACAATGTCCACTATTACATTCCATCATAAAATTCTAATTTTACAGGTATCTAATTGACATTCTGATTTGCCCATTCTCAGTGACACTCACCATATGTCTCCTTGCATTTATTGGTGATTTCAATTCTGTTCCATTTGTAGTTCACTAGTCAAAATGTTATTGTACTCTCTCTTTCCCTCACTCACAAATACGCATGCATGTGCACATATACGTACACACACACACACACACACACACGCTCACACGCTCACACACTAACACTGATCCAGGAACAGAGCTCCTTTGTTCTTGAGGCCCGTGAGTTTTTTGTTTTGAAATGCTGGTTTGAGATGAACTTCCCTCCAGGAACATGTCTGCTCACTGACCACAATGGAGCGGAATTTTCAAACCCACGTTCTTTGTGAAGATGTAAAATATATTATTTATGTTCAAACCACCATTACATTGTTGACTTTTCTTTTTCTTTTTTTGTCATGAAGATCAAAGAGCAACGGCTCTCATGTTTTTTGGTATTTGCTCTCTGAGAGAAGACCTCAGAGCTTTGTGGAAGTTCGGATTTGCGGAAGAACTTCTGAGAAGGTTCTCATGGTGGCGGTGTAGCTGAAACACTCTGCTGCCCAGGGTCAGCTGCTTGGCTGCATCTCTGTCCCTCGATCATTGTGTTTTACTGTTGTGATTGCAGAATAACACACTATAATCACAACGCTGGCCAGTTCACCTCCAAAGCATGCAACTTTATTCAGATAATGGCTGTCAGTGGGCTACATGTGTAAGCATATCAAATTCGTATTTAAAGCATTGCTTCCCAAATGCTTTACTCTACAGTTTTTAGTATTCTCTCAAGAACAAACTGACACTTATGTCAAAACTTCCATAAATTTAAAGATCCAAGTGACATGCAGTTACCAGATCCTGTTAATGTTCTCTTTCTATTAAATTAATGACAGTAACATTGCAAACCAGTACAGCAGTGCCCAGTTCACGTAGCCATTAATGTGTTGAGCTCTCAAATAAACTGTGCAGAAGGGACAGTCCCCTTCAGAGAGGCATGTGACTTTGTGCTGAAATACTGCAGGATGAGTTCGGTGCAATTTGGTGATATTTCCAAGAGGAGGGGTGGGGGCGGGAGCGAGGAAAAACAGCAGGCTGAGGCTCGGCGAGGGCGGCGCGGGCGCCCCTGAAGCCGAGCGGTTGGGTTTTAATGAGGGCTTGCCAAAACCCTGGGGAGCAGAGACCTGGAGGCCCCATGCACAGTGAGGTGGCATTCCTGACCTCCCTCAGCAGCCAGTGCTACCCTGACTTCCTGACTCCGGCAGACCTCTCAGCTGCAGAGTTATATCACCCCCCCACCCTCGCCGACCCCCCCACTCCGGCTCTGGCAGGCTGAAAGTTTCATACAGACAGCATTCGGTGAGGGGGCCTGCATAATGCTGCAGGCAAACGGAACGGCACGTCGCTGCGGACAGTGCCTGCTTCGACTTTGTCTCCCTCTCACTCTCTCTCCCCCTCTCTTTCCTAATCTCTCTCTCTCTCTCTCATTCCCTCTCTCTTCCCCTCCCCTTTTTTTCTCCCCGCCATCTATCAAGGGATACAAGGGAGTGTTTTCCCACCTAAAATGCGGTGGTTTAACACATTAGAAGTGCTAAAAGCTGAGATATTGCTGTGAGGTTTAGCACCGCTCTAAATTAAACTAAAGAGGTATTCAGTGTTTTTCGGTCACGCTCCTTTGGGGACAGAGAATCTGAAATGCTCGTATGTTTAGGTACAGTCTTGCACTTGTGAGGATAAGATGAGGGTTTCCTGGCCCCCAATGGTGTGTCTGTCCCAAGTCCTGCAGGCGGGTCTTTACAGCTTTAAGGCCCATTGTCTGTACTGGGACCTCATGTTGTATAAACACTGACAGGTCCTTGCCACTCATCTGTGTCCTTTATTGTCTAGTCAAGGAATTGGCAATCCAGCTCTGTTGATAAAGAAGCATCAGTTTTACTGATAATCAAACAAAACTATAGGTACAGCACCTTTTGAGCAGCTCATTTTGTCTTTTTAGCCTTTGTTTAATTGAATCTATACTGTAGACTGCACATGGAGATGATTAGTTGTGGGGATCAATTGATAAATGCTTTTTTGGTGGGTAGATGATTGCTTTAAGATAGGTTGCTATACTATAGATATTTAAATTGACACGGCTAGAATTGGAATAAAATTAAGCTGTATATTAAGATAAATCTGTGCTAATGATAGGCATCACTGTTGTGCATAATAAGAGCTTACGGTATGGCATTGCTTTAATAAATCGTAAATGTAGCAAAGTCCCAAAAACAGATGGCAAGTTATTCAAAAACAGATGCTATTTTGCATAGCAACACTTCATGAATATTTATGCATGATTATTTCATGACACTGGTAGTCCTATAAGCAGTTAGGTGAACCTCTTCAGCTTTGTTTAGAATGGGAGGTTAAGGGCTAAATTTACAGCCAGCATTTTGCATGTAATTGTGGTGATAATATATTACCTGTAGAACAGGCTTTCATGATGGGAGGTTCTTGGTAAACTCCATATATATATTGTTTTGTATACCTCATATATATATAAACTAAATTACAATTAAATACAAATTAAGAGCTATTTTGACAGCAGTTAAGTCTGTGTGTTTGGTCTTCTGCATCCTCAGGAAACATAAAATTCATTTCACATAGATGCAACTAAAGGTTAAGTGGAAGATTACATAATAAACTGCTGCTACCAAGTTTTTCCAGCATTATGTGAAGGAAAAAACAGCACTCACATTTGTTAGTGAAATTGCAGGACAAATATTAAATCCAGGCCTTATTGTTCTTGAAAACTTGGCAGTCAAACTTACTGCTTCATACAGTAATTTTACAATTAAGATCTGTCATCCTCTTTTTTTATTTTCCTTTGTAAAAATCCTGAGAATTATTACATTAATTTGACTTCTCAGTTGAACTGAGAGTATAATATAAACCCAGCTAAACCACATAAATGCCTTCCAATTCCTGGAAAGAACTTTGATGCAGCAAGGGCAATTGGAATTTCTCATAATGGCCTCAAATCAATGTGGAAAGATACTGATTTGTGATTTCTGTCAGATCACTGTTCAGGATACTGGAAAACATTGTTGGGTCTTTTGTATCACTGAAAAGCTGTACATATGCAGAAAATCAATTACAACAGTGCTTGCTCAATTCTATTTTTGACATGTTCTAATCAATTTCTGTGGAAGCATCTCTTCCCAGATTCGACACATTGTATTACAAACAGCCATTCTTTTATCTGGATGAGTGGCCATCCACTTCAGTCAATAGATTTAACCTCAGATTGGTTTGCAAGGAGCAGTATCTGGTAGGCCTATTTGCAGAAGCATATTCATTTGTCTGCTTGATACTGGCTTAAGGTTGCACTGATTGGTTCAGCGCTTTACTGAATGATTGTTTTATTGACTGTCACCTAACATTTCCTCTTAGTTTAATCTTACATCCTTATAATATGCATTTCAGCCATATTTTACACTATCTAAGATTTTTCTGGTAATTTGGACAAACCTATTCCAGGCACTGTTGGATGCTGTGAGGGAAATACCATTTTTAATTTTATCCATGCATAGAAGATCCTTCCACTGTATGTGGAGCAAGTCATTTTAGGAACAAAAGCTTTTATAATTTTTGAGGAGCGTTTGCTTCCTTCCTCCTGTAGTAAAGTGGGGCACTGAGGACTCTAGGGCAAGAGAAACAAGGACAGCATTCTACCAGGTAGCAGAATCTGCAAGCCTGCTCAGAGAAGTTTCCCTTGCTTCTCTGTTCTTGTGCATATCTACGGAGCTGAGCTCTACCCCTCTGCGATGTGATTTAGAGTCCTTTGTGATAGACTCCCACACACACACACACACACACACACACACACACGCACACATACACACCACCACAGTAAATCTTGCGGCTAGGAAGCAGCCACCATCTTTGGCGTGTTTTGACAGACTCCTGTGCAGACAGCAATCTCAGGGCCCTGGTAACCGCTGGCTGATAAAGACCTGAATGAAGGGGGATCGCGGGCGGGCACTGATTGGCGGCCGCTGGGGCCGATTTGGCTGCTTGTTCAGATGAAGGTGGACTTCCTGTATGAGGGTGCACAGCCACTCTGGATGGATAGGGGCTGTCATCACCGCCAGGGCGCGCGGGCCGCAGCTGGGAGCTGTTTGTCTGCAGCTGGAGTCCATTTCCAGTAAATCTGAACCTCGCCACAACATTTGATTTAGCATTCCTTGTAAAGTTATACCTTATGAGAGGGGAACGCACAGGCACAAAAGCACCCAGACACACTCACACACACACATACACACAGATTGAAAGGCTTGCCAATATGTGTGCATATGTGCAAATTTACTATCATATATATAGTAAGGAATACACACTTAAATTGGGGTTCAGCCCATGCAGACACACAGTATATTAATATTTTCACACACAAATTGAGCTGCAGTAATTGCAGGTACCTCTTCATTGTAATTAATTAATTTAACATGCTTGACAATACTGCTGAGGGTATAATATTCTTGGCTTGTCCTCCTGCGGTCTGTTCCTCACTCCTCCGTGAAGTTTTTTTTTTTTACCATTTTAAGAAGGACAGCTATGTTTATACCTGCGTAACTTGCTTAAGGCCCACTTGATCAGGCGAAGCTGGGCAGTTGCGATCCATGCTTTGATGTGGGCCAGGCGAAGGGCCTCACTAACTAAGCTGGAGGGTTCTCCTCTGCACATTTTGACCTTCGGGGTGGTGTGGAATTCTGCATGACGGAATATTAATATTTACCAGGTACAGGCACATGGCCCCTTGACTTTCTGAGTGCTACTGATCCCAGCTCCTCATTGGCCAGCGCGGTGGTCCTATTATAATGACTGGAGAAGGAGTCAGCAGGACATACCTATGAGTTATTAATACACTGCCTATACCACCCCAAGGGGTCCTTTCTCTCCAAACCTCCATGCCACTCTTAAAATATTCAGTAGCTCTTCTTATGGGGCCTCTGACACATCAGAATCATTAGACGCTATCCATTAACATTGACTTCTTTTTGTTTCCCCATTGTTATGAGCATGTTGTCACTTGCATTCCTAAAAACACTGTTTGTGTCTGCGTGTGCGCAAAGGGGCAGGGTAGCATCCCGAGTCTTCTGTTTTGTGTTCAACAAACTGCTGGAGAATGATATTTCCTCAAAAAAGAATGACGTGTCAACCCTACACCCAGGAATGATGCTTATCCCGATAGATATTGGGTTAGTTGCTTGGTTGGATGGATTTTACAAATAAAACTTTATGAGTTTATTAGAAATAACATTTTCTGTGGAATACTTAGTCATTATATCCAATAATGATGAGAAGCACCTCTTAGAGAACCTCAGGCAAAGTTGTCGGATTTCCAGCATGTCATCGGGGGAGGCACTTAAGGAAATAAATATGTATGCTGTGAGATATCTGCTGTTTTCCAACTGTAACTTTCTGATATAATGCCAGATTTCCTTTACTGTTTCGTCTCCTCAAGGAGATCATCCTCTTGAACAGCCAGATTTTACACATTGACATACTCATAATCTGTATATTGTGTAAAATTGATGTGTGAAAAATATGGAAGAAATTTCAGCATGCTGTTAAAGTTCCCCAGACTACTCTTTCTCAGCCTCATGATGAAACCCATGTTTTCAGACTATCTGTGCCCAAACTTCACATCACTGTCCACCGCTGCCCTTCTGCTGACATGCTGTGATTGGTCTGTCAGGGGTTGGGTTTCACTGGTGTACTTTGCACCCAGTCTCATGACTCGGTGGCAACACGGCGGGAATGCTAACCACAAAGGAATCATAGACACCAAATAGCTTGGGAAGTGATTGGCCAGTCAAAATCCAGCAATTGTATCTATATCTGTGTCAGTATCCAATTTATTTCTGGGTTTTTGTTTTATTCTTCTAATACCGCAGTATTGCCCAAGTGATTTCTTTATGTGGTCTGCCACATTTTATGTATTAATGCAAGGGCAGGCAGATTTGCTTTTGTGAACCTTTGTGCATTGTATAGAGGGAACAGAGTCTGTTCTGTTCAGTGTTTTTCTGAGTGTCAGAACCCTTTCCTACTTCCTGTCCCCTGAGACAGAGTACGTATATGTGATACATATGAGACTGAGAGGGCTTACTCACCGTCCCAAGCCACTCTAGTCTGCCTTCACTCATAGAGACGTTTTACTCTAGACCTGCTCCACATAAAGGTCAGACAGGCCAAGGGTGACGAACGACCATCTCAGGCTCATTCACAGGTTCTGTGTCATCAAAATCGCATATTTGTCAGACAGTAACACCGCACAAAAAGCAACAACAACAAACCAATGAGATTGCAATGCTCCTCAGTTTTAGCTTTTGGGTTTTTGCACAGCAACACAGTAGTTAAGACACAACCCTGAAGTAGGAGCGACTTCTGACAGCTTGTTTTTAATCAAGAATTCATTTTGTGGCAATTAAGAAATTGTCAGTCAGCTGGTAGCTGATTCCCTTTTTAACGGATTGCCTTAACTGTGAGTGGATCGTCTGTGTGCTTTCCCATAAATCATCTGGATTTTCAAAAACAGATTGAGTTCTTTTTTAAATAAGAAATATACATGTCGAGTTGAGAATATAGTGGTTGCAAAGGTTCCAGTTTAAGGTGGAAACAAATCAGGTGCGATAGACTGAACATGGCAAAATGCAAAGACAGACCATGAAGCAGATCAGTGATTTTATGGTGCAACAGTGTCTCAGTAGTTTCAGATTTTTTTTATTTCAGGATGTTTTCCATCAGAGGAAATTATTATTTTTAGTCAGTACTTTTTTCTCTCCTTATATGTAATTACATGGCAAGGGTTAGTCCTGTGGCAGTGCTTTCCCGGCACACCCACTGAACTGGGCTAAGGTCTGGAGCCGTGGTCAGGCTTCCTCAGTCTTCGAGAGTTGAACATTTGTACTGGACTGAGGGTGGTACAGTGCTCATGGCCCCTCACCTGGAATCATCTCTCAGACAGAAAAATAGAAACAGAAATGAAGTACAAATTTGCTTCAGATTACGTCAACAAGGGTGTCCTCATCCAGAAGGACAGCTGAAAAAACTCAGCCTATGGGAAATCAGACGTGTTCTCTTCCTCCTTCATTTTTTAAGCGTTGCACTGTGCCTTCAGAGGGTCTTTCATCCCCTGTTCCACTCGTCAAAGCATTGGTGTTAACATGGCATCCACAACGTCGACTGCAATTTAGGACCCTCCTCACCCAGATACCCCACCACTCACCCCCTCTGGAGAGACCCACCGATCTCTCCCAGTGATTCAATAGAGATCTGAGAGCCTCTTCTCTCTCTGGATGGGCTCCATGCTGCTGCTCAGACTCACTTAAGCTGTGGCCTCAGGCACATTTACACAGAGCCACGAGAGTCTTCAAGTGCCTTGTTTTCTTATGGCGGCATTAATTAAATAAAAGCACAATAACCAAGGCACCCGCCACGTCAAGGTATGCTTGTCCGGATCAGGTTGAAAGATACTCATTTAAACGTTATGGGGTAGAAGGGGAAGGGTGAGATTAAACACATGGACTGTCACCTCTGACAGTCGGTGTGGGTTGCCATTTTATCACTGGGGCTGTTGGAGCACAGTACCGCGCAAGCCTTTCCTATGAAATGATTCTGTTTGAAATGAGATTGTCTAATGTTGCTCAGCTGGAACAGCAAAAAAATATTATTAATCTCTGCATATTATTGTATTATTATATCTGGGCAGTCCCGACGACGGGAGTGTTCAGTGTTGACTGGGGACTCAGATTGATTCATAAATTACTGATGTCTTTCAGTGGCAAGAGGCGGTCGGAATTCAGCGGAATTTCACTTGATATCGTTATAATAAAAATGAATGACCTATCAAGAATTTCAGAGCATGATCTATCAATACTGTCATCTGCAGGAAAAAAAACCCCGGCAGCTTCACACTGGCGGGCTGTTTTCTGAGGAACATCGGCCCTGTTTGAGCGTGACATCTGTAATAATGTAGCGCTGGGACATTAATGCCATAACATTATATTTCATAAGCCAATTTACCAGGGTAGAGCTGCTTCTGGACCAGGGTGCTTCTCTCCACCTCCTTTTGTGCTGCAACACAATACATCCTGAAGCTAGACGACTGTCCTCTGTCCACTACATAGTCCTCTCTCAACCCGACCCTCCCTTCTGATTGCGGGTTGGGCATATTACGGAAGTTCTGTTTCCCTGCAGTACATCTTCCCTCACCTGGCTGACTGTGCGGTAAAGCTGACCTGGAGCATAAACTCTATGTGCCCAGTCAGCACTGCCCAAAGACAGGAAGCCTCTGGTTGGTTATACTGGTGCAGTTTGTGGACAGGTGGAATAACTTATTTAACCTTGTTCTGGAAATATCATATATTCTTTAAAGGACTCTGAAAGGCTACCTATAGTAGTACTACAGTTAGCATCAGTTTATTTGGAACACATTTATTTGAAGTCTGGAAATGGTTCATAATTGATATTGTTGAATGCAGAGTATATTATGCACACACCCAAGCAATTGTCCGAACAAGTCAGATTTGTAAATACTTGGGTTTGTACGTACAACAAAAGCAAGGTTGTGTTTTCTCACAAAAGGTCCTAGATGTGTTGTACAGACAACACATTTGTCTGTACAACATTTAGATATAACTTGCATTTGCACCTGATTTTGTCATTGATGCAAGGCATGAAATGTAAATGTATTGCAAAGTTAAGATTATGAACACTATTTTCACAATGTATTAATGGTGAAAACCATGAAACAAAATTTTCTTATCGCATTCTAAAAATTTGTTCTTTACTGCCTTGAGAAAAATGTATGTACATATGTGTAAATGATTGATAAATCAGTTCCTTCTAAATTATATTATGCTGAATTAAGCTGCGAACTGGTGTTCACATCCACACAGGGAACACTGTACAGTTTGTGTATGGATTCCACTGCAATTATCTGCAAGCTTTTAACCGTTTTCTCAGTCCTCAAACTAAACAACATACCACAGCAGACATTTCAATTGGATTGGAGGCACGTTACAACTGACAACTCGTTGGCACCTGATGGATATTTGGGAAGCGTTTATGTAGCTGTAACTCAAGTAATTGAAGTCACACTACCCCACCACTTGCAATTCGCCTCTGCATACTCATCATCATAGTGGGCTAATGAAACCTGAGGCTAGATGTAACACTGTCTAAGCTATATAGGCACCTTTGCTGGCTGAGTCACTTGGGAGTCTAACATTTTCTGATTGATAGTTTGACACTTCTACTACTAGAGCTGTGCAATATTGTTCAGTATTACAATTTCCATATAGCAATATGGGCATTATGCATTTGTTTGTATTTTCCCTTTGAGAATTTGCAGCAATCAACATTTTTCTCATAACAGTTCCATTAGCAGCCACAATAGGGGGTACTGATGTGGGAGTATGCCTGAAGCTCATTACTGCCGGAAGGAGGGCAAAAACTTTAAAGCACGGAATTACTGCTCCTCCAAACAGAACTCAGAAAGGTCAGGCATTCTGTGAGCTTCAGTCTTTCAGAGCAACTCAATCAAAAAATCCAAAATAAACCATGACACCGCTTAACAACTTATCCAGGGCCTTTTGGCCTGTGACCTCTCTTCGCTGTGGCTATAGATCTTTGAGGTCATGGATCAAAGAGGAAGGGGGGTTGAGGCGGTAGCGGCCCACGGCCTCAGCACCCGTGCCGCGGCAGAGGGAAATCTGTGACTTTATAGAGGGGTGGTTTCCGGTGACTAGGTTCCGGGGCCCATGGGGTGCAGCGAAGGGGGGAAACTCCACGCCTGTGAAGAAAGGGCTTCCCCTCAGTCTGCCTCCAGGTCATAACTCACTGATCTCAATGGGCTGACTTGTGCGCTGGCAGCCTTTGATGACTCTGATGAAGGCCCAGTGAGGTCCAGCTTACTAGATCTGTGTATTACGGTGACCTGCCTTCTACAGGTCAAAGAGCAAAGACCAGCACAGTATTGTTCCCTAAAATAGCACATTCATCTCAAGTGTGTGATAAAGTATGGGCAGGGAATGCAATGCAAATCAAAGACTTATTCTTTTCAATTAAGGCCCTGGAGTATGTTTCTAATCTCTAAATAAAGGAACTGGTCTTAACGGAAAATGAAATGTACATCTTATGAGGAAGAACAGAGACATGCCATGTCTTCTGTAGTAAATTTTTCACAATATTAAAATTTAGGAGGAAAAAAACAAAAATGAAAGTGAAATATTACATGAAAAGATTTTGCTAGAATTCTATATATAGTTTTGTCCTACTCTGGCAGTTATATTTTGCACACATTTTTCACATTTGCGTCCAACAAATTGCCTCCTCACCAGTAATCACAAGGCACCCTGACAAGCTCTGCGTTGGTGTCTCAGATTTTCCTCGCTGATCAGAGTTTGATAAATAGTTGGAGTCAGATTCTCTGACACTGTCGCCACCAACAAAGACCATTTGTCTGCCTGCAGCTGGATTGAGTTGAGCTGCTTAGAGGACCAGTATCCGATTCTCAGACTCTTGTGTGCTGGTAAGATGAGAGACAGAGAGATCTGTTAAAGAACCAAAGAGCCAAGAGAAAATTCACAGGAGCACATCATTCTCTTTCATTATACCGAGCAGTAAAGAGTATTATTGTAGTTTTCTCAGGTAACGTAACCAGAATTGCTCAAAATCACGCTCCTGGTCGTTCCTGCTACTGACAGCTTATCCAGAATATATCCCAACACATAGCCAATGTTCTTTTGTTGTAAATCTTGGATACTGATTCCAGATCAGCGCTTTAGGGCAGAATTTATCTGCTGCTGTAATGGCAGCAACGGTTGTTGGTTTTGCTCTTTAATGATGTGTGAAAGGGTAAGGACCATGTGTTCATTAGGAGGCGGTGTTTGCCAAGGGCTGCCCAGTTGGTTAATTGATTGATTGGCCTGTAGGCAAGTGCCTTGATCTCATTGCTCACCACAATCAGTCAACCGCATGTTCAGGTGGACAGGACCACTACATTAAAGCATCATTAGCGCTGCCGGGCTTCTAGGGCCATGGTACTGCTTGCTGTCAGCTGCAGCTCTGGTTATGTTTATCCATCGAGCTTTAGTGTGTTTTGTAGCCACATCTCATATCAGTGTACTGTATGAAACTAGTTATGTTTATGAAAGAACATGTCCCCCAGGTTTCTGTTTATTTTCCTTGTCTCACATTTTCAGAAATGACCAACCACCTCAATCTTCCTCCAAAATCAGATGAAATTGCATTTCTATTTTAGAATTATGGTGATGACCTTTCACCTCAGAATGCCTTCCATCACTATTGGCAGGGTGAACAAATGCATCCATAAATAGCTACCAGAAGGTGCTTTCACCTGGTAAATCCTATCAAACAGACAGGACTCTTTCACCCCTGAGGGAAGACATGAAAACATTATACAATGTTGCTTTACAACACCCCATGGAATGACTCTGTTCTAACCCATTGCCAAAAGTGCATGAATGACCTCAGTATGAATAACCTGAGCAGTTGCTTTAACATCAAGTACTGATGAAGCTATGTTGATAAAGTAGCTAAATTTGTAGTAAGAGATATTCATTTCAATTCTTTTAGATGGTAGTATAGAAATCCAGATGTCAATAATCCTGAGACAATGTTAGTTACAATGGAAACTACCCATCTAATTATGGCTTGTTAATGTTAACCACTATTACAGGCTCTTCTAAGAAAGAAGATTATTTGCTGCAATTAATAAGCTGTACAGGAAAAGAAGGCTTTTGTGTATGAGGCAAATGACTGCCTTGGCAGTTATGGTACAAAATAGCTAGGGTCCTTTTAAAACAAAAGTAAATTAAGGTAATTTGGTAGCTGTAAAAATAAACCAAACATATCTGGTTTCTCATCATCTTTATATCCACCAATGCAAAAAAGTTCATATTAAACCAAAAATGAATCATACTCTCCTTTTATAGTAGAAATTCATATAGTAGAAATAAACCTCTCCTGCAATAATTCACACATGTAGGGAAAAAACAGAGTTTTGCTAAGTATGATTAATAAAAAGAACTTTACCAAACTACTTCTGCCGGCTAAAATAAAACACACATTTTTAATACAAAGAAGCTGCCTTCTGCTGATTTCTGTTTAAGGGGTCCTTGGTTTTTAAGGTTCATTTTACATTTTATAGTAACTTTTTTCTTCTGTTCTTTTGTTTTTGCACTTATCAGCTACTGCTACAAATGTGTATTCAAGGCTTGTGTCTGTGTTGCTTGTCAGGTACTCATGCTGTTGGTTTGACTGTTGGTATAGGTACAAAATGAGAGAAACCTGTCTTAAGACAAGGCAACATGAAAATGATGAAAATTCTTGAAACTAGACATTGTGAGCAACACTTTTTTTTTTTTTACCATTGTTTTACCAGTAGTGGTGCCATTGATCCTAAAAGATCCAGACAAGAGAGTTCTGACCTAGACAGCAGGGCATATGTAGGGTTAAAACTGAATTACAGCATGTCACAGTAAAACATAAGACTTAAATGACATTTGGCATTATATCATAAAATAAGCACAATTTGTGACTAAATTATGCTTTATTATCCTTTAATCCAGTGGGATTGAACCGTTGATGTAGTTAAACAGTACAGTTAAACAGCTGACCAAACAGATCATCATGTCTTTAAATATTTAAGTATTTATTGTCTAATCATGTTTCAAAATAAAACATTTTATATGTTGAAGGTATCTTTATGATATCTTATTTCTTCAACAAACTGTATTATAAATGGGCCATTCATCTGTTTACTTGCACACCTGGGGGTATAGCACCACAGGTGGCTATTTTATTAGTGTCAAAAGAGCCATTATACCCCTTCATACATTATATATGTAACTCTTTTATATGAAATTTTTATGTGGATAACTGTTTGCATAACATTTACCATGTGTTGAAGGATTGTTTGTATGATTCATTACTAGTATTTAATATCAAACCTGCTGAAAATAGTGATGTGGCAGATATGTTGTGAATTATTACTTGTCAGTGATAGTGAACATGTGCAGTTTGCCTCACCGTAGCTGTTCTATTCATGAGTTGGGCCATGGGACCTTTACCCTGTATAGTAATACAGGTTAGCAGACTCCACAGTTGTCTGTTTCCGGCTATGTTTAGCAAGATGTCAGATGGCAAGCAATGGTACTTAATAAGAAGGACAAAATGACAACTGCAAGCAATAGAATTTGGACAGCAGTTTGTGGCTTGGATTTCAAAATCACACCTCGATTTTCTTACCAGGGAACCGATTTTTTAGCTTTTTCCACCCTATTTATGCATCCTGATGCGCCTGTGTCTCCCACAGATTTGAGCCCAATACTTTGAAATGCATGGGTAGTCAAGTGTGAAGTATGACTGAAATACCTGTGTAGTAGAAGCATACTGGGCTGTTGATTTTCTGGTGAATTGTTTGGTCTGTTGGAGGATAAATATGTTCCAAAACGCAGGATTAATATCAGTCGGCAGCTGCCCGTATCCAGTTGTCTTCTGGTGACGACAGGGGACAGCTGTGGGTGGGTGGGGGTGTCCGAGTGATGAAAACCCCCCGTTTGCTCCTAAAGCACCCTTATAAAACAGCATCTCCGGGTTTGCCAAAGTATGCAGGAAATGCTGTCAAAATATGAGGCTTTAAGCCCTTTTAAATTCAGGCCACAGATGTCCATTACAAAGGTTTCGGCATTATGCTTCCGTGACACATCCGAAAAATCGGCCATAAATAACTCTCACTAATTACATTTATGTTCTTGCTCCACCATCTCATGAACCTTGAATATAGTTCATATTACCACATAGTTAGTGTCTCGGGGATCACTGGCAAATCATCTCAACGTTCCTGAAATTGATACCGATCCACTAGTGGTGCACCTTTTCCATCCTTTTGTACATATATACCTGCGTCTGAGACTTAGCCACCGGACGGGGAGACCTGACTGCTGGGCGAGAGGGCAGAGCCTCTCGGGAGCCACAAGGGATTGTGGGAGAACTGAGTCTGCGAGATGTGAAGGAATCATAGGTGAAAGGGCTGTCAGTTATCCTCCCTGTCTGTCTGTCTGTCTGTGAGATCAGAGGGCCAGAGTCCAAACCCAGCACTCAGATTGACAGAGAAAAGCATTCATTGATCTCGTTGACAGCAAATCTCACTTTTGACACTATATACCATTAAACCTAGTCTGTAACTCTCATCTGTGAATAAGTCGTTCACCCTTTTTTGTGAAAGCAAACAACAGGAAAACACCGCAGAAATACACAGGTTTATGAGCCCTGGGGGATGCTCACAAACAATTACATCTACACCTGACAACACGAGTATGTGAGCCATAATTGTTTGAGAAAATAAAGGTATTTCCCAGAAATTTCATATTAATAAATATATTGGCATCATTGTTTGTTTACTACAACTGTAGAGATTCTCCATCTATCAATGCTTTGGTTTGAAGGACAAATAGGACATACACACATACAGTACAGACAAATACACATGCACTTGTGTATATGTTATAACAGCACTTTATTAGTTACATGAATCTAACAGTAAGTTGATCCCCCTGTTGCCCCAGAATAGCCTGAAATCTTCTGGGCTCAACATGGTGTTGAAAGTGTAGCAGAGGTATACTAGTCCATGTCAACTCCAGTACTTTCAATAGGTGTGATAAAGTAGCTGGGAGTGGATCTGCAGATAGTTTGTTCCATCATATCCCACGGATACTCAATTGGATTGCGATCTGGTGACTGTTCATGCCACTGCAGTAAGCTGAATTCACTGTCATGTTTTTGGAACCATTTCCAGTCTATCCTCGCTAGTTCTCTTCATGGCTATCCACAATCAGACATTACATTGCTAGGGTCATACTGCACAAGCTGTGCACTGTGTTGTGCACTACAGAGATATTTTTGTTCTCTGAATATGTATGTGCACCGTTTGACTTGGTCTAGTAATGACAGATCATTTACAAATACCACTCCAAATAGCTTTCCTCCCCATTCTCTGTCATTTGAACTGGCCACCATATTTCCATAATTGGTAAAAATACAACTTGCTATCTCTTCCTCAGCATTTTAGAGGTTGTGTGTTGTGTTCATTATGAGTTTAAGAACATCAGCTGTCATTACTGTGTTTGTGAAAAATACATGTATACAGACCTAAGGTATTACCAGATAGGTTGTGAAGTTTACTTGAGAAGATTCTCCTGTTCAAAACAGAGACATGTGTTTCCTGTAAGCACTGGAGCGTAAGCTCGAAAACACATATATAAAAAAATGTACAGCCCGGCTCTGGCACCAAAGGTCTCCGGAACAATGCATCATTCATCTGTTCTTTATGCACCTGCGTCGGATTATAATGAGAGAAGTGCTCTGTAATGCAGCGGAACTATATCACCATGTGGTGTCAAGAACCACAGAACCTAGACCCTTTGTTCATTATGTATGGTAGGTGAGACAGCCATGTACTGTACATCTGAAGTAAATAAATAGATTTGGATCACCATGGCCCATATCCAGACATGATGAGAAAAGGGTCTACATGCAAAATGTATCTGATATTGCAGTCACAATTTATTATTGTTTCAAACATTTTTTCTGGATTTCAAGAAGCGCCCCGTCAGAAAACGTCTCCATAATGATCCGTTTTAGCTGAGAAGCATCAATATGAACAGCAGTGCATGGCTTAGCTGCGGAACTCAACTACTTTTAAGAAAGTATTTTTTTCACATTTTCTGTACACTTTGCATTTTATTACGTAAAAAATCAAATTTCTCATCGCATTAGCTCTTCTGTCTAATTACAGCCTTGTGAGTTTCTGATCAACTGAATACTCACACTAACCTCTTGTTCTTTGCTCCATAAGATTTTGTACCCCGGGGCTATTTTCCCCTCCTTCATTTCTCTGAGAGAATAAGGAATTCCAGTGGCAAAAGCAATCAGTGGATCTGGATCAAACGGATCCTCAGCAGAATTCGCTGTCAGAATAAAACCATTTGTTCCCCTTGCTCACACCCACTGACTGGTCCCTGGACCTCTCTTTCTCTTCAAGTGGTGCGTTTTATGTGGTTTCTGCAACCATTTCCTCAGGGCCAATCTGCCACTGTTAATTTTGGACAACACGCTGGCTAACTTTAGAAACTGCTTAATATGCGTTTTGTGTTTTTAGAGTATCCTTTTTCATCCGGGTTTCAGGAAAAGAGCTGGGATCATGTCCTTGCTGGCATAACGAACACAAGAGGAAAATAATTTCAAAAGCTGCATAATCACCTTGAAAGATATCCAATATCTTTTAAATGTCTGACATGATACACAGCTGAGAACAGTAGGCATTGTCAAGAAGGGATAACTTCTTGCTTCAAAGAAAAAAAAGTTTGCTTGTACATTATTTAACCAATCAAGACTCATTTTTGTCTGAAGATTAAAAGAAGAGTTCATGAAGAACCACTCAATACTCTAAGGAATGGGCTGTGTTGAGTTTTGCATCAAGGATATGGAGATGCAGCAATAATTGAAAAACTCATTAGTGCAGTGTGTTTACAGTGGAGACACTATGTGGGAGTGATCACTGTTCATAGTATTCAGTAGTATATTGCAGTAGTCCAATTCAGAAAACTTAATGTTAAAATATGGAATATAAAGTAAAGGGGATTGTATTTTAAATATCAAAATATACTGTACTCGATTTCTAATGGCATATATGTATGTGCGCATATATTGTAAAATGTTTATGTTCAGCATTACATGTGCATATGGCAACACAGAAATTTCAAACATATATTATCATATTTATATTTTCAGTTTATTAAATGTATATATTTAAAAAGTATACCTTTTAGTATTTTGTAAATGTATGAAAAATAAATATCCAGGTATGAATGTGGGGGAGACGTCTGCCATGCAAAACTTGTACAATTTCATCCCCTCTGCTCCTGTACTGGATGAACAAAAATAAATAGAGCCCAACAATGACACCATCCCATGCTTTTTAGATCAAGATGGATCTTGTTGAGCTGGTGGTTTGACATGGATGATTTTTTTTGGCTTCTTGAATTCGTTAGGGTGTTGGAGACCTAAAATAATGATGCCTGTTTTCATGCATCCCAGGGGAGAGACCATGTGATTTCAAAAGACTCAGCACACAGAGTTCAGTAACAAAAAAACATACTGTATTTTATAAAATGTACAAAAGCTATATACATACCCAGCACAATAAAGGTGCATGGTAGTAGGTACAAAAGACAGCTGCAATGCCAACAAACAAGTCAAAAGAGTCTGTGTCATGAGGCTGTCATTCAAAGATTCTTCTAGTTGCCATCTTTTGAAGGGCAGGATAATTTTTTAAAACATTCTCAGTTTGTCGCTCGCTCACGTAAATGGGCTTTAATCTCCACGTAGCTGGATTGAGTACTTGCACATTCCTTTGAAAAGATCCGTTTGGGGACACAGGACTTCCAGTCACAGTTCCTGCTTGAGTTGCCAGCCTGGCACTGAGATATGTCACTGTTCCTTTTTGTCATTTCCGTCGTGCGACTTTATCTGACAGCCCGAAAAAGCAAGGGACTGTCAGTTACATTGTCTCACTGCAGTGCAGTGGCTTCTCCAAGGGTTTAACTGGATGTCACAAGGTGTCCCTATGCCCTGGTTTACAAGTTGTGTACAAGCAACTTGCAAAGAAATGATAAAACTGTAATCAAGTCATTAACATAATTTATAGAACATATCATGTATATCATTAAACAGGAAATGAATAAAGATTGAAAAGTTTTCTAAATATCTTTATGCCTTTTCGCTTTCTTATACCTGGATTCATGTATGTTACACATCTGCATGAAGTGTTCATATGCTTACACTATTGTTCAGTATCACAAGGCACTTAGTAAACTTGGTTCAGTACACTGTCTCTAAAGGGCAACACCAGACATTAAGCAGTGGCTTGTCATTTATACCCTGGTCTATCGTTTCACTGTAAGTATGGCTTATTTTAACAGAAAGAAAACTGCCATCTCAATCTCTTGTCTAATAATATTTTACATAATAATACACTCATTGCCGGAAACGAGTAGAAAATAAACAAGTCTTTCAACATTGTAGCCTCTGGCTAATTTCTTCTGAACTTACTCAGTCCCTGTAATCCTGGCTGAGGTCAGCGCTTTTTTCTGTTTTCAAAAAAGCCTCATTTTCTTCCTCATTGGACACATTTATGTGTTGAATTAAATGGCTGAATGCTTGCTACCAGCAAGGGACCTCGACTCCGACGTCCTCATCCCTGCAGCTCTCGCCATTTGATCAGTGGAACCCAAACTCACTAAAGCCCATGTTACATGAAGCAATTTCCACACGATAAAAAAAAATCAACCATGGATGGTGAGAAGTATGCTCACATACACCATTGTCAATTGCACTGATACAGATATGATTCATGTGAATCTGAGGTGATTCATAAGATATTCAAATCTTTTTTTACATTTCAATATTTAAGTCTTTTTCAATCATTCGCTAGACATCATGTCATTTTATTCTATATGATGTTTGCAAAGACACACACTTTGTATGCATTATCCATGAATTATTGGAAAAATATGACAATATCATATTTATATATGGCTGAGATCAGCCATAGTGGCTGTTTCCAACCACTGGTTTGTTGGTTTATAAAATATAGACAGCAAAAAATGCAGACATAAGTGCTTGGTAAAAAAGAATAAAAACAACTGTAAATGAGCTGGTTGCTCAGTACAAGATCAAATTTATTGAAATGAGTTACATGCTATGTATCTGTTCTCTAATTGGCCAAAAAACAAAGGCATGGAATGGGACTGATAGGGGCTCTGTGTGATAAGATGAAAGCATTTTTCTGTGAACCTACACCAGATATTTTAGAAAGCAATCTGCAAAAAGATTGATTTGGTTGCTTGTGATTTAAGATCTGTGTGGAAACTGCTTTGTGTAACACGGTCTTAAGACATCATGTTGAGGAACCTGCTCTCTTCAGCCAGAGCAGTCAGCATGGAGCTCATATCTCCAATGGCCATGTTGCCAATCCCAGCTGGCACTGGTGGCAGGAGTGTCACCGAGTTGCGGGGGGTGGTAAGACGGGAGGAATTCTGGGACAAGCTCTGGAGGACGCTGGGGCTGAGGGTTCCCGACATGAGGCTGGAGTGGTCCCCATCGTCCAACATGGCATCAAAGTCAATCTGGGCATGTTCCAGGCCCTGGGAAGAGTCCACTGTGCTGGAGACTTGTTCTGCCCCTTGGGAGGCCATAGCGGCGGCTGCTGGAGCCACGCCCTCTGCGGGGCACTGTAGCGCACCGGCCTGGGGCATGCTTGTGCGGTGGGGCACCTGTGGGTCGAAGCTGCCGTTGGGTTCAAACATGTGAATCTGCCCTGTGTAGAACATGGCATCGTCATCCCCACTGCCATCAGCATGGTGGTGGCCTGAGCCACTGGGCCGCTTAGGACTGGCCTCTGAAGTGCTGTAGCTGGGACTGAAGTTTGACTGGGGATAACTTGGGGGGTGCATTGGCCCTGAATGCTGTCTGCTGAGAGATTTGGGTTCCGTGGGTGGCCTTGGCTGCATTAGTCCTTGGTACCCATTTTGGACGGACCGCTGGGACGGCATAACTTGACTTTGCTGGTTGGGGTTCAGCTGGGAGTAACTTTCATTATTCCCCACAAAAGGCATGTGGCTTTGATTCCCCACTGCCTGAGTCTGAGTCTGAGTCCTAGACCTGTAGTTCTGCATCTCTGGTGCCTGAATCATCCCCCTGCCATTTTGAGCCAACATCCCTGTGGACCCTTCACCCATGCCACTGCAGGAGGGCCGCAGATTGGCACTGCCATTCTGGTTGTAGCCCTGCTGCTGCAGGCCCATTTGGTCACTGGGGTTCTGACAGGGGTTTCCAGACTGCTGCCTCATCCTCTGGGGTGTCAAGACTGAGCTCCGCTGTGCGTAATTCTGCTGGGCTGCGTGTGCCAGGTTCTGACTCATTTGCGACACTTGCTGGTTTGAGCTGACACCCTGGAAGGGGCCGAAGTTCTGCTTCTGGTGGACTACAGCTAGGTTCCCCCGGGTGAAGGGCTGCTTGGCTTGGGTCTGTGCGGCCTCCATGGACCCTGAGCTAACCTCGTTCCACTGGACTGGCATGCTGCTCCTGCTCGTGCCAGGTGAGGCAGGGAAGTGTTGCCGGGTGGCAGGGCTGACCTGGCAGGCTGGCAGAGCCTGTCCCGCTGGGGTCATGTTGGCGTCCACCATGGCCATCCTCCGCTGGCCATAAAACTGCTGCTGGGTGACTGCGTTGCCTGCCTGAAAGCCCTGTGATTGGCTGGTATATCCTGATGCACTGGCATCCTGGACAGGCCTGCCATTCTGAGACCTTATGTACTGC
This sequence comes from Albula goreensis, assembly GCA_022829145.1. Classification (NCBI taxonomy): domain Eukaryota; kingdom Metazoa; phylum Chordata; class Actinopteri; order Albuliformes; family Albulidae; genus Albula; species Albula goreensis. The sequence continues at coordinate 6,148,811 of CM040761.1, read as the reverse complement.
ACTACATCATCCGGCAACACCATGTCATCCTCTGTGCCCTGAGCGTCTGCATCGCCTGCCATAGTTTCCATGGCCACATTCTCTGAGATACTGGGCGGTCGGGGGCGTAGGGATGACGGTGCAGGCTGCCATCAGAGCGAGTGTAGCCCTGTGGAGCCAGAGTTCGGCGTTCGAGGCTGCCAGCTACAGGCGGGGCAGGATTCACACTGCTCATGCTGCTGAAGCGCTGCACCCGAGGGAGAGAGGGCAGGTCTGGGGCCAGACGGCGGACAGGGTCGCTGGCCCGACGGGGAATGCTGTTGGGGACCTCATGGGGCATCAGCCCAGGTGCATTATAGCCAGTGTCACTGCAACGTCGAGGCCCATTACCACCGTTACAGGGGCGAGTGGGCGAATCCCCAAAGAGGGCCATACGTGTCCCCAGGCTCATGCGGTCCATGTTGGGCAAGGGTGTGGGTGGGGCACCCCCAGTGGCAGCGGCGTACTTGGCTTTGAGGCGGTAGTGCTGGGCCGGGGTGAGGCTGAGGAGGCCAGGGAGACCTCCGCCACCGCCACACTGACTGGCCTCACTGGAGCGCCGGGACAGGTCTGTTGAGATGGGGTCGTAAGAGTCGGCTGAACTGATGTTGTTTGGACGGCCTCCGAACTGGGAGGCTTCGCTGGAGCGGCGGCTGGAGTAGCAGGGCGAGATGCCAGAGGACCTGCGGCTGAGGGTGTAGGCAGAGCTGATGGTGCTGGTCGTGCTGTCCCTGCGCTCGTTGAGCTGGTTGAGCATGGTGACCTCGGTGGAGGTCAGCTCACTGACACGAGGGCTGGGGAATGCTGCATTTGGGGCACCAAAACCTGAACTTTCCAGCAAGGAACCTGCAGGCAAATATAGATTCAGTTACAGAGTGCAGCTAGTTCTTCCTCTCTAGATACTTTGACTTTTGATGGTTTGATTCCTGCAGTCAAACTGTTAAACCCTCATGGGCAGTTTATAGTTTTTTTTTTTTCGAAAGCATCTATTTGCTTGTTAATTCATATTTACTTAATTAATTAATTTAACCAGGCTGTCTCATGAGTCCTGTGGAACACGATAAATGATAGCTCCATGGTAGAAACCAATACACAGCACACTTAAACACAAAAAAGGTAAAATACAAACCCTACAAACCATGGTATCCTGTAATGTAAAACATTTACCAAAGTACCCCGGTATTTTGAAGAGTGGATTTTTTGGTGCTCACCTGTGGCTGATATGGGGGGCAGCATGGTGTTCCGGGCCTGAGATGCCTGACTGGCCCAGGAGCAGGAGTCCCTCACCGTTTTCAGCTTCTCCCTCTTGAGGTGCTCAAGCCTGAAGGGGGCGCTCACGTTCCTGTGCAGCTGCAGTCCAACCGCCGTGGTTCCATTTCCCGTGGAGACAGTAGAGTCCACCACAGGGGCGTCGTCCAGCGCAGTAAGGTCTCCCAGGCTGCCCCCGCTCTGCATGGTCATCTCTACTCCACTGTCATTGTTGGTGGCGCTACCGAGCGGTGACGGCTCACTGCTGCACGAGGACTGGCCACCAGGGCTGGACTGATACATCTGGTGTAAAGCAGGCAGCACAGAAGCACAAAGTTACAGTCCAGACTGACTCAACCACACACTCGGAGCTTCTGAGATCAGTTCCAGTTTCAAGCACCAGGTGTTATGGTTAAACACGTGCAGGAAATTTGTGTTGTCCTATATTAAAGATTGTTCCTAAATAGTAAGTCCATTGTACAGGATACATTGTATGTTCTGTTGTTTTTTTCTTCAGTCCTTGTATAAATTATCTTTTGTTATTATTTTTTTGCTAATCTTCTTATCTGGATGTCCAACCACAATTACTGACAACATAATAATTATAAACCCAATTCCATGCCTGCAATTTGGGAGATTCAGACTAGCGCGTGCATCGTCCGCTGCAAATTCTGCCAGGCAATGCCTCTTTTTGCTCTGCAGACCACCAGCTGAGATGCAGAACCGTTGCACTGGAGGAGAACACATCTTATACAGCTGCTGCAGATGTACTGCAGGTGCTCTACTGTTCAGGGGAATACACTGTGGACTGAAGCTCCAGTCAACACTGATACATTCAGGATTCGAATCAATACCATGGGGCTTACAACTGAAACTAGGACTAGAGCTTTTGCTGAATACAGCAACTGACAATCCCCTTAGCCCTTGTGTAGATGTAGCATATGCTGGAGAGTTCTCAGCACGATGCAAGCCCCTAACAAGACCGTCATTACTACTACAAAGGTTTACTTATGAGCGTGGCTCTGGAGCTGTACTTGAAGCATTTTCTTTGAGGCCTGTATCATGTGCTTTACCTCAGGTACGGTGATTGAAAGTCACTCTAGAGGATGAAGCAACTGTTTAACATATTTTTGTAGAGATGCTGTAACCCAAGTGTTTAAAAAGGCTGGGTTAACTGGCTGGCAAATTGTGATTGGCCATGGCAGCAGCCTTGATAATCATGGCTGTGTATGGTGCATTTGCGAAGGTAATGAATAGGTAATGGATGAATAAGGTGAGCCGTCTGGTTGTGCAAGTGCCGTGATAAAAGGCCTCTAATGATACAAATTCATCCTGACCCAAACTGAACTAAAAAGCAAGTCTTGATCACAGTGTGATCTCTGGCACTATTTGTTCAGTGTGCACAAAACAGCCCCAGTCTTTGAATATTAATTCAGTAATGGCTTTTATCATTGTGTGGTTCAGATCGTTGTCAGATCTCCGAGCCACAGTGGAATGGAGCTGAATGTGTTGTGGGATGGGGAGGAAGCCTCCAGGGACAGCCGGCTGGTATGTGGTGTTCGGCATGAAAGCTCATGCAAGAAACACAAATGAATCCCAGGTGCATCGAATTTACAGTCATGTGTATGATATTTCAATGTTTTTTTTAAACAGCCATAAAATCAAGCACTTGTTCTGCATCATATACAATATAGAATAATAGTAATTGTATAATTATCAGCTATGAGCCTTATTCGTTACATTCTCATATGTTACATTCACCATCCTAAGTATGGCTATTTAAATAACAAAGCTAGCACCCATTATTTTCTAATGAAATTGGCTTTTAACAGTTTAAAATAATTTTATGTTAATTTGTAATTTGGTTTTTAATTTTTAATGAGTAAATCCCCAAATATGTAACTGGATCAACAAAACAGTTTTTCATAAATTTTTAATTTAATTAGAAATGAGAGAACAGAGATTTGCCCTGTGTGAATGAATGAGTGAAAGTTGTGAAAAGACCGTAGCTTTTCCTACCTCAGTAATGTCTGTCCTTACGGAAGGTTTAAAGGAGGAGAAAAAGAGTATGTTCAAGCAGAAAGCAAGGAAGTAAGTGTTACGAGGCTAAGACAGAACGTTGGCACAGAGCATGCTAGTGTTAGTACGGGCAAGCAGACAAGGAACATAAATATGTCTTAGCTGTGGTTTATTTGCTACTGAATGCATGAGCCTTCTTAATTGAGAAAAATACTCAACAGTTTGTATAATAATGTCATTTTTTGCTTTGTATCAGTATTGTTTATTATTTTGGATTGAGTGAAATATTGCATCTCTGTTTGACAAATAGGTTCCTTATGCATAATTAGGATTTGAATATCCAATAGCAGGCTACTCATGCACAAAGATATACTTCCAGGTCTTACCACAGAGTTCTCTGTCTTTATGGATTTGACCTGCAGACAGTCCTCCATTCCTCTGGTGGTGCTGTTGGCCTCCAGCCTGTCCTCTGAGCCTCTGCTGCCCTGCTTGACACTGGCTTCGTTTTCTCCATTTTCCTTTGGGGGCTGAGGCCTGGGGGGGCCGTCGTTACGCTGTTTCTTTGTGACGTGGGCTTCTGGCCCGTGAACTGTCTTCACATGCTTCCTGAGAGAGCTGGGGTCCGTGTAGCGCTTTGTGCAGCCAGGTATCTTACAAACGTAGGGTTTCTGTGGAGATAAATACTGCATGGTTTGTATTGGCTTACCAGAGGTAACATTCAAATATATGACTTTGAATTAAGTTTAATTTTCCCCCTACTTATTCAGATTAGCCGTGAATTCTTGTAGTTGTAAATATGCAATTAGAAATATAAATTATCCGAGTGAACCGATGACATGCTGATTTTGCTTACAGTAAGTGTTCATGATTCATGACCCGTTGTGTTGTAATAAAGTTAGACTTACTGCTCGATCCGTGGAATTTTACGATCCTACGCGCTCTTTGTCTGCTGATGGATAGTCAGAGGCTTGAAGTGGTTCCAGGTTTAATTATGTATTCATGATCTGCAGGTGGTCCTGCTCCACAGGGGATGAGCCTGATTCTCACTAATGCATTGTGGGCCATCGTGCTCTCTCGTTAGCCGTGCGCCTCATTATTTACATACACACAGCCCTCATTAATGGGACAGGGGGTGAAGCTCTGAGAGCAATCGCCACGGACACCGGAAAAAGCGGCCTGGACCGATTGGACTAATTTCTGCCTTAAACTTGAAGTCTTTAGGGGGTTGAGCAAAGAGGGAAAAAAATGTACCTTAAAACTACAGTGTCTTAAGGATAAGACAAGTTTGGCTTTAGTCAGAGGTCTGAAAGTGGACTTGGGTCACTTTCTTAGTTAGAATGAGAGTCTCTCCTTATATGGTCGGGCAGACACCTGAACCCAGTTTTGAACCCCTAAGAGTGAAACCTTATACATGGACCCATTGAGAGTGGCTAACTTAGGCTGGGTACCTCATTGGAGTGGGTGCGGTTCTGGTGCTTGGCCCGGTCCGAGGCGTTGGAGAACGCTTTGTTGCAGCCTTCGTGCTCGCAGACATAGGGCTTCTCACCCGTGTGGGACCGCAGATGGGTTTTGAGGTTTTCCAAGCGGGAGTAGGCCTTTGAGCAGCCCTCAAACTGCAAAGCAGAGAGTAGAGAGGTCAGGACTGACAGCAATACACAACATTGGACAACTCCAGCAAAAGACAGATCACCTAACTCCAGCGATGTTTCTTACATTGCGCAGTGTTCGGTGTTATTCTCAAGGCGATGTTTTAGTTTTTCCTTACATTATTATTTTCCATAATTTGGTATTCCTTTAAAACTAGCTGGTGCAGAGCCTTTCCACAGATAATTGGCAGCTAGTGTACAAGGGCAGCAAATTAGATTAGCTCAAAAAGCTGATATAAAAGCAAAGATCCATCTTCAAAAAAAAAAAATCTTATATCTGAAAGAGGAAATCTGTCTGATGGCGTCCATAAGGGATATACAAGCTATAGGTCTTAATAAGGACCCATGGACCTCTCCACTCTTCTTCTGACTTTAATTGCATGCCCCCTTCCTGTCAATCACCTTTGGGAAGTCTGCTCAGAAGTTATTTTTAATAGAATCATAAGCCTAATAAATTAGCTTTGAAGCTGAAGAACCACTCAGACTTTTCTCATCTACAGTACTTCTCTGGTGTGTGCAATGGATCTATCAGTGAGTACAACTCAGACTGTATATCTGTGCATAGTAAATCACCACGGTACATAGAAAAACTACTCAGTATGTGTAACGGGGTAGAGTCACCAACTAATATAATATGCAGTGAAAGTTTTGAAAGAAAATTGTGCACTGTCCTCTGTCCACCCCACTGCGCTTCAGCATTAGCTTCAGCATCCTGTAGAGGGAACTGATGTGTTTAGAACGAGGCCTCCGAAGAACCAGGATGCATGGTTTATGTCTCTATGTATCTGTGTTTGTTTTTGCATGGGTGTGTGTCTGTGCACGTATATGTGTGTTTTTACTGTTTTTGCATTAGTTTGTATACTATGCACATGAATTGAGCCAGATTTCCCACACTTATTGTGTTTAGGACCAGGACCCTTGACATGCGCATGTTTTTATGTGTGTGCGTGTGCGTGCTTGTGTGTATGTGTGAGTGTGTATGTTTGTGTCTGCACCCACTTTAGTGCCCGCTGAGACACACTCCCCGCCCAGCATGTTTAGCACAAAGAACGCTCAGCAGAGCAAGGCAATGGACGGCAATCAGTCACTCACGGTGCACTTGTGTGGCTTCTCCCCGGTGTGTCGGCGCATGTGCACCACCAGCATGTACTGGGCCTTAAAGGGCTTCTGCTCCCGGGAGCACTCCTCCCAGCGGCACACAAATTCCTTCTTCTCCCCGTGAATGTGGTCGTTATTGATGTGCTACATGGGGGGGGAGGAGGGGTGGAAACAAGCAGACGAAGTCAGTGTCCAGATCTTTCAGTTTCAGCGGCAGCAGTCCCAGAAAAAAAAAACACCCTCACCTCCCTGCATTCTCTTTATAGTGAGACATTCTTCTTCTCGCGCACGTCTCTAAGGATGTCTCCGATTTACTCCCCCCCCACTCCACCACCACACCCCATCCCACCACCACAGTTACAGCCAGTTTGTTTAATCTCTGATTCGGCACGCTGTTTTCTCCCTGGTGATCTGGTGCACAGGGAAAGGAGCACACAAGGGGAGAGCTGAGTCGTCAAAGACTACTGCTAATAAGGGCTTGTGCAAACAACCTCCTAATTTCAGGTTCTGACAGAGGAGCCATTTATCTGAGACATGAAAAGTAACGCCATCAATCAAAGTTGCGGGTATATTTCCATTTGTCACACTTAAATAAAAGGATGTGGCTGTGCTGTTTTCTCAGTGCGTACATCAAGAGGTGGAGGCCTGTCTCCTTTGATACGGAGCTCTATTAAGTTCCTGTGCTGTCATGAAAGGGGCTCTGTGATAGCTGTGGTTTGAAAGCCCCTCAGACCTCAAATCAATTGTCTGCTAAATACCTTGTGCTCCATTCCGTCTGCTAGAACTCCAATTGCTGATTTATTTTTGACGTAATAGCTTTGTTCGTTTGAAATGGACCATTATTTGAAACAGCAGTAAATATTTTAAAGTCGCCATCTCTGTTTGATGTAATTTACCATTAGACACAGACTAGAAAATGTAATTCAGGTTTTTTTTTCTCAGAACTGAAAGCTCAGTGTCTTTGGAGCTGTTGTGCTTGGGCTTGCAGGGACGCTCCATGATAAAGAGCCATGGGATTACCCATAACCCACTGCAGTGATCCTTTAATTAGCCCCTTCCTGAAAATCCCCTGAATGGCCAAAAGGGCCTAGGAGGCGTCATGCTTAGACCTCTGATTTCAGTCGCGCTCAGGTTTCAGTTTGGCAGCTGATATCTCACCACATGGACAGGCATTTGCTTTGCTCACACTCTCGCTGGGCTATGGTTATGACCCATATCTGTGGTCAGTTTGTCACTGGCCAGACCTGTGCGTGACCAGCGCATCGCGTAGGTCCGTTAGTTCGTCCTGGTCTTCAGTGAGGCTTTGATTTTCAAGTGTGCCTCTGGGTCTGGGGAACATAGCTCCCATTTTCAAACACGTACTCCTCATAGCTAGCTAAAACCATAATTAACTGTTATTGGGAAAAGGGATCACTTGTACAAATAAACAGAACCCACACAACCGTTTGTGCTGCACAAAGGGAAGGGCCTGCAGAGCTTGTGCAGTGAGAGCACAAAACCAGGGCCCTGCAGCGGAGAGGAAACAGAGGAGCTAAAGCCTGGGTCTCACAGTGTGACAGTGTAGCTCCATTCACCAAAATCTCGTTAATGCCCCCCGTCACCCCCTCTCTCTGCTTCAGTGAAGTGCTGGAATTTCACAGAAGTGCTGGCCCTCAAAACTGAGACTCCACAAGCTGAGAGAAACCACCCCAAATCGGACCCCGGGGTGGAAAAAAAATGTCCCGTCTTCAGGTACCAGACATCAAAAACAACACATAAAACACACAGACCTTCATTAATTGTTTCCAAAAGTTTCCACTCCCTCCTCCTAAAGGTGCTTGTATCACATGATGTTACATCGTGCTGTGACTCCTGGTTTGACCCTTTAAACTGCTAGTTCAAAATAAGAGTTCACAGGCCAAAGAAATCATTCATATTAATAATTTCAATATTTGTATGACTCTGATATGAATATAATTGTTCAGAAAAATAACCTACAAAATTTTACAAGGAATGATGTCCATTTTTGACTACACACAAGGAAAAGTGCAGCTTAAGTGCATGCAGACATGTTAGTGATAGAAACTGTTCTTCTCACCACAGTCTAAATAGTGCTACAGAGTTGAGATGTGCCTGTTACTGATAACAGTTAGCCTGAGGGTGCCTGGCTAATCATTAGGGGGAGCTAATGCAGCAGAGCCCTGCCCAGCTTAATGCACTCTTTCAGTTTTGGGACAAAGGACATGATGTCCCATGGCAGTGAAGCCTTGTCATAGTCACATGGGTTTGGCTGGAACCCCCTATATCTGAGCTATAGGGACGAAGCCTGAGCTGACTGAGCAGTTCTGGAGCCCCCCACAGATCAACAAAACCAAAAAACTTGAACTGTTCAACTTCTATCTTCCATATGAGAAACCAACCTACTCTGCAATCCATATGTTGTGGTTTGAGCATATATTTTCATAAACGAACACATTCCGAAGGTTGTTTCTCTCGTCCTGTAGGATGTGTATTCCTCACAGCACTGAAACACGCCCACATCAGCCAGGCGCTAAACTTTAATCCTCTTAAGCACATTGGAGGGGAGTGGAGATGGACAGGAAAAATCCGGGATGGAATCTAGTTCGGGCTTGCCCAGAGGGAGCCAGAGCGGCAAGGGGGTGACAGGTTTCTCCAGTGAATGTTCTCACTGAGCCACTCCTCTCTTATGTATCGGGAGGGGATCAGACGGAGCAGAGACCCCCAGCTTGTGCTCACCGCCAGATCACTGATTCATCCCCAAACCAGTTGATACATGGGTTATCAGTCAGAGTATTTGGGTGGGGGGGCTTTCTCGTTAATCAAACTGCCATGGTAAATTAAAAAAATATATGTAAAGTTGCCATGCGGGAATTTAGTGCTCCTTGCATGACGACAGATTTACACTGGGCCCCCAGGGGTCAAAGGTCAGGTTTCTCATAGACGCAGAGGTCGGGGGTCGGTATGGCTTCTTCTCACACAGCTGCGCTGCCAGGGTTCTTGTCTTACAGCAAGTATCAACAGGCACTTTAACCCAAATGCATCAGCAACAGGAAGATATCAGTTACTCTCCTGCTGCAGCCTCATTTTATCCTGTTTTGATCTTCCTTTTTAAAAACAAGAGGGCTGTCTTTCTTATTTCTCAAATGAAATAAGGGTACTGCATACTTCTGCTAAACTTTATGATTGACCTTGTCTTATCTGATAAAGAACACGAGAAGTAGTATGAGTAATAGAGACAAAATTGATGGTTTCAAAGAATGTAACTTAGGCACCATGGTCTGAACATAAATATGTAGGCAAATCATCTACACTTAGGATTTGGAATGGATTTTTGTATTGCCTTGAAAATGAGAATTTATATGACACTGCAGGATCCTGCATATGCAACTGGACCAGGAATGTCAGCCTCAGTTGAGTGCTGTGGTCCAGACAGTCTATGCCGACAGTGCTCCTTTTGCACTGTGTCAAACCTGTCACTCTGTCACCCTGTGTCACCACCCAAACCTCCCCCCCCGTCTCTCTGTCACTTAATTACCCTGTGACCCCTTCATCATATCATCCAGTAACTCTGTTACTTTCTTAAACTGTCACTCTGTCACCATGTCACCCTGTCACTGTATCACCTTGTCACTCTGTCACCATGTCACCCTGTCACTGTATCACCTTGTCACTCTTGCACCATGTCACCCTGTCACTGCATTACCCTGTAACTCTGTCACCCTATCATCCTGTCACTCTATGACCTCGACACTATATAACACTGGCACTGTACCTCCCTGTCACAGTTATATCCTGTCATCATGTAACTCAGTTACCAAATCATACTTTCGCTGTAACTCTTTTGCCTAATTATCCTGTCCCTGTGTAATCCAGCCATTGTGTCACCCAGCCATATCTTTGTTCTTCTCACCATTATAACATACCACCCAGTAATTATCTCTTAATTTCTCCCAGTCTCACTGTAATTCCTTCACCATGTCACTACCCCCACCCCCCTCAGCAGCATGTGGTTCAGAGCACTAGACTCTGACCTGAAGGTTGCAGGTTTCAATCCCAACATTGACGTTGTTCTTTTACAAGAAAACCAGCTGTACAAATACACTGTTGAATGTGAATGACATGAATCCGTAAGCAATGAAGTGGCCCTGTGTATGTGCTTCGCTGTGGTGATGTAATGTAATGAAGTGTAAATGACTTACGTGGACCAGCTGGTCCTGAGTGTCGTACTCCTTTGAGCAGCCCTCCCAGTGGCAGTTGGTCTCGTACACCACCTCAGGCTCCTGCTTGCACTCGTCTTTGTCCAGGTCCTCTTTCAGGTCCATAGTCCCACTCAGATCCTGTGTGGAAAATAAATATGCAACAATTTTACAGCTGTATGTGTGTCTGCACGTGTACCTGTATGTAGTTGTTGCATAAGTGTGTAAGTAATGCATTTTCACTGTGAAGTAACAGAATGACTGGCAGCTCTCAGCGTTGTATTGATCTGGGCATGCTCAGATCACCTGAAGACCTCCTGGTATTCTCTTAAGACTTTAAAAGGGTTAAACTCTTTTGATGTGTGAAGTAAAATGACAGAAATTCTTTATCCTTTTTTTTTCAAACCTCCAGTGTTTTTCTTTTTTTACAAGCCCGCGATTAGAAGGAATTACATAGCGCGTATGAAAATGTGGCACAGGCTGAGTCTTGATAGAGCAGATAATGATAGCTCTCTCTTAGGCCCTTTGAGAGAGAGACTGATGGAGACCCACTCCTGAGGCGTCTGAGACCAGCTCTGAGCCATGGGGCTCAAGGTGTGTTGACGTGCGGGCCCCCGTCCCCCCTTCCTGCTGCGACGCGGCTCTGCGCCCCCAACGTGCTGACTGCAGCATGTTTATCTCCACACGGCCCGCTGTCTTCATCAATTCTGCCGGCCCCTGGACGACGGCGCACGCCGCCGTCCCCATGCATCATACCCAAACCTGCCTCGGAATCGGGAGAGGAGCCGCAAATTTGTCAAAAGGGAGAGAGGGAGAGAGAGAGGGAGAGAAGAGAAGGGGAAGAGGAGGGTAAGGGAAAAAAAAATCCCTCAGATGACAATAACGGCCAGCCGATATTTCATTAAAATGAAGTGCTCTGGCACACTTAACAGTGGCCGGGGAAGGAAGGTGAAAAAAATGAATGGATGCAAAGCTCTTATCAGCAGGAGTTTTTCTTTCAGCGGTCGGCGAAAAGGGGGTCAGGGGACTTGGTGGCTCCCACGGGTCTTGTGTCGTGCCATTGATCAGGCAGGAGTATTTCGGGAAAAATGATTCTTTGCGGGTAAGAGCATGTTCGGATATATAAAAAGCTTGCTATAGTTTTAGTGCCACTGTCTTGTGCATACAGTGAAGAAAGCCCTTAATATGCCAAGAAAGTAACACAAACCACAAGAAAGCACAGTTCAAATGAACAGCATGACATAAAGCAGGTAAATGATGCCCTTTTGCACTCTGCAGTCCTCCTAGTTTTCCAGAACATTCACATTTGATAATTTACCATTGCTGATAACTTGTTGACATCTGTAATTTGTAATCATTTGTCTCGAATTGGTAAGATGTGTGAAAAATATGAATAGTTTAGTTTTGTAATTCCTACACACAAAGTTGGAAATAAATCAAAGGTGCATCATAGATGGCAGACTACACCTTACAAATGTACCTTCTGAACATATACATTTAAACTGAAAAATGTAACCTCCTCCACATCCATATTCTGCGGCTGCTCCCCTTTTCCCATTGGGTCTATGTTCAGTTTGATAAAAAGTTAGATATATATATGTAAGAAATGTACATACTAAAGCTATGCAAGATCTTTGCAAGATCTACGAAGATCACCTTCTCAATACTAGTATATGGAGGCTAGCCTAACAGAAAACAGCAGTGTCTTTAAGATTTTACCTCTGTACCTTGGATATGGTGCTGCATTACAGTACATAGATTCCTCATTTTCTTATCTATTTCATAACAGCCCCAAATTGATTGTGAGCAGCTGCATGGTCTCTCTGGATAAGACCGTCTCATAAGTCATATAACGATAATGACACAGTTTAGCCTAACGATTTGGCATTTCGGAGGGCTCTGCATCGATAAACATGCATGGCCGAGATAAACACATCGGTATTCACCACGTGCCTCTCAAAATCAATTCAGTAAGAGATGAGAGTCCATTGGCAGAGGTATTTAAGAGGGTCCTTACCTGTGTGCATGGGGACACTGGCCGTGGGCCCTCGGCCTCTGTCTTCACCTTTGACCTCTTGGTGATCATGGGGTTGACCGTGCTGCTGACGGCTGAGTCCCCACCGGCGTTCTGGAGTTGGGGGGGGATAGAGAAGGATTTTGGAACGGGACCAGAGACGACGTTTGGTTTGACGCCGCTTCGTCTCGGTGCTCCGAACCCACAGAGGGGCCCATATTTCAGAGGCGACCCGCCGCAGAGACTAAACAGTTTAGGCTGCTCGTGATGAACGGTTGGGGGATTATGAAAAAATTATTACACGCGGAGCGTGACTTGCAAGCGGGACTTTGATCCTCTGATGAATTCTTAACACAACTGCGAGGGACGCTCTCTGCAAGTCTCTTTTAGGGGTACATTCTGAGAAGAAAGGGGATGCTAACCACCCACCCATTCACCATGTACAGTCTGCTGACAGTGACCATGTGTGGCATTTTTAGCTTGGGAGCTGATGTTTTCAATAACACAGAGTGCCATTACTGTAAACCAAGGGAAATGTGTTTCTGATCAGCAGCAATGGGGTTTCAACTGCATGTCAGTGTCGCTCAGTGTTTGGACTGCACTGAAATAGAAACAGAGATGGTGGTGTGTGTGTGGGTTGGGGGAATGAGTGTGTGAGTGCTTTATCCTCTACTTATGCCTGAGGAGTTTATCTTCAGTGAGGCCATTTTGCGTACACTGTAATAATAAAGCCAATGGAAGAAACACCAAGAACCACAACAGACGAATGCACAGTACAAGGAAAGAGTATTTCAAAGCTAATGGAGAAGGAATTCCCAAACATGAAATGAATATACGTTTACCAGGTTACAAACACTTCAGGGAAAATTAAACCGTGGGAAATTAGACAGTATATAATCCACTTTAAATGAGGATTTTGCTGAAGTATGTTTAATCTCTCCCCTTACACCCGCCTATCCCCCTCCCGCCCTCCCAAAACTTTCCTAGTCTGTTGTGTTGGCAGTTTGTGTTTCCCAGAATGCAATGCGGGGCTCACCTGGTGTGATTCGGAGTGGTTGTTGTGGGCGGCAGTGGGAAGAGTGGAGATTCCGAGGGCATGTGAGCGGGCGGAGAAGGTAGGCGAGGGCTGGATGAGGGGCGGGGTGTGACCAAAAGCACTCAGCCCCCTCTGCTGGGACAGAATCTGCTGGTAGGCCATGGGATTGATGGGGTGGGGAAATGTGAAGGAGGGACTGAGGGGGAAGACACAGGAACACAAAAACAGGTTACTTCAGGAATGCACCTTTTCAAAGCTGTTTTCAAAGATGTGTGAAACTGACATGTGGGCTTTATCTTAACGAATGAACCACTTTATCTTTTTCAAGTTTTTCGAAAATGAGGTGGTGAAAATAGTCCCTGTGATAATTTTCGATATTCTTTATTGACTGGTGGCGGGATGGGGTGGGGGAGGGGTGTACCTGATGCCCCCGACAGAGAGGTGCCCATAGGAGCTGCTGGCGGCGGAGCTGCTACGGGAGTTATTGATGTAGGCCACCAAGGAATTTGGTGAGGTGCGGATCATGGTCTGCAGGTCGATGCTGGCATCTGAGAGGGGTGAGATGGAGAGGGCTCGTTTTCGGCTCAGCCGGGGTGTTAGCCTTGGGCTGGGGAACCGGGACACTGCAGGGGGCACACAAAAAAGGCCCTGTTACGCCAACCCACAACCCCACAGGGTCTGGTCTCATCCCAACCATGTAAGCTAATAATGAACCTCATTTACCTCAGATTCTTACACACAGCAAGCAACTTAACTTTTATGCCTCACCCCCAGCAAAGACCAGCCGTTTGCTTATGAACCGTTAACCCTTTGCGTCCCAAAATCTCTTCCCGCTGTGCTCCTCCTCAGTTCTCACTCCGAGCCAACTCTGCGATGCGACCACTCTCCCTAAGAGGGTCACCCACTTAGTGCCGGTATTATTGATGTTGGCAACTTAAGAAATCATTTCTGAAAAAGCAGAAATCTATCGAGTCACTCCGAGCAGTAGCATTGTGTCACTTCCCTTCCAGTGAGCTATTTCTGGAGCGTGGAGGTGCTGGCGGAACGCTCCAGCCGGGACTGCGTGATTGATGCTCACACGGACTCTCTCAGACACTCAAACCCCCTGGAAATAGCACGGTCCTATCAATAAGTGCTCAAGATTGATTCTCAGCTAATACAGTAAACAATTTGTATGGGGTGACGGAAGTTCTGCCTGGCAGGAGGGATTGTAGGGGTTAGATGAACTCCTCTCCTGGGTGTTCTGTGTGGAGCATACTGCAGCGGCCACATTTGGTAAAAAATAACTCACGAAACAACGTCCATGTGGAAACCTCCTCCCAAAGAACTCTCTGATTTCGGTCTGCTTCTATAGGGCTAATATCTCTTTAATATTATATTCTTTTTCTCTGTTGTTGTTGGAGTGAAAGAAATATTCACGCCATAATGCCCTAGAATCCAATGAATAGTTGGAATAGTCAATGAATAGTCAATGACAAACCTCAGATTAAAGATATTTTTGGAGGCATTATAAACTTTTCTTTCAACTACTGACATCTGTTCACATTACTTTGCATCAGAAGTATTTTGCAGATGCTCTTATCCAGAACAACTTTCAACTCAAAGTGCATCTGCTGAACGATGGATTTGGCACAATAATTATTGTATTATACTTGAATCAAATATATATAACCATATAGTCAATTAAGCAGTATGAGAAACTGCACACTCTTTCCCATCAGGAAACATGTGGAGTTCAGTATTTACTTTGTTGTGTCAAAGAGGCATTCCAGTAACTTTACAACCAAGACCCTTTTATCTGCAGGATCTCTCACATACTGTGTCCCCGTTCAGATTCGGATCTTCCAATGGATAATTAATCGTTCCCAATGACTTGCAGTCATTACCGAGATAAGAATCTCACTGCGGCAGCTGTACTTCAGATTGTTAAATGGAGGTAATTTACAGAATTGATTTCAATTAAAAAGAAATAAATGCAAAGATAGCATTCGACCCTTCATGGTGGGCCATTTTTGTTTTTGTTTCTTAAACAAACAGTTAAGAAATGTTTTTAAGAAGTCATTCCTCTTTGGAAATGTTTTCCAAATAAGCTGCATTGTCCTCTTTTTATTTTGTAAGTATGCTTTGTAATGTTCACTCTGTATACTCACATTATATATGAATCCTTGTAAGTTTTTGCACATGACAGTTTTTTGCTTGCATTCTGTAGTTAATTCATTACAACTTCATTTTTACATCTATTTATGTCACCCAAATTTGGAAGGTGCGGTTTCATTCAGAAGCAAAGGTAGTCACTGCAACTTCTACTCAAGTTGCACTGTGAAACATGAGATGAGTCTCATCTTCAGTTCCCCAGTTAAGCTTCCACAGAAGTTGAATAGGAGGACAACACCTCACACAGAGCAACAGTGTGGGGGCCCGAATGACCAGAGGGGGTCACTGGTGCATGATAAGAGCCAGTTGCCCCCCAGCTGTAAACCCCCTCCTCCTTAGGTGGCGCTATACCTATTGTACATCACATTGCAGGGCTGGAGGACATAGTTTTCCCACTGGCGTAGCCTGGATTTGATACCAGTCCTTATCTTTCGATCTCCATCTTACTATTTTAAGTTATACTTGTTGACCCATCCCCCACTTTAACATGAATTCTTATGCAAGAGGATGGCACTAGTTACTCAGCTTGCAAAAGCAGACTGCAGGCAGACTGTGGGTACCAGATCAGCCTGAACACTTGTGGTTGTGTAGTGAGGTAGAGATCACCCTGTGGAACTCTCCCTCCCTGTGTAAGGCTATGATCAGTGATGGACCATTGAGAAAGCATTTGTAAGTGTGTTGAGAATGAATGGTTTAACTGGACCTGCCAACAAACAGTAGCTTCGGTTGGAGAAGAAATAAATGATTTAACTACAGCTAATTTGAAGTTAATTTTCAGGCATCTGTTTTTCTAATGCACTGAACCTGAAGGCCAGTGCCCTGTTGCATAACTGCAATACAGCTCTCCCAGTCCTCATAAAAAAACACTGGGAAAGTGTTTGGCTGGACTTTCCAAGAACTTGTAAATCAGCCATAAAACTCTTTCCCTGAGTTTGAATTTGTCATTCCTACTCAATTGTTTAGGGGAAAGTTTAATGCTGCTCAAGCTCATACCACAGTTACAAGGATGGAACTCACTAGAGATCTATAAAGGTGAAAATTTAAGAAAAGCTGAAAGCTTTGACAAGGTCAAGGAGGAACATGTAATGTAATTCTTCAGCTGTATGCTACATTTCCACAATGGAAGGTGACAGCAAAAGGCAAACAGCAAAATGGAGAGTCAATTATAGACCAACCCAACACATCTGATGCCGAAAGTTCTCTGATTTGGTTAAAAAAAGGAAGAGTGCTGTTTGGTAGGGTCTGTGAGCGCAGGGGGTGGGGTTGTTGGCTGCTGACAGACAGTAACCAGAGGGGGCTGTCCAGCTGCTCCAGGCCCAACAGGTGCTGAACATTAGGCCTGGTTTTAGTACAGCCGAAGTGGGAGTCGGGATGTGGTTAGGCCCAGCGGGGGAGTGGCGGGGATCGTAACCAAAGGTGCTGCCAACCGGAAGTCCGTAATGGTCCTGTCATATCTCATGCCAACTCAAGCAGGTTTACAGAAACCATCCCTCCACAAGTCAAACAAAAGACCGCCTGCCCTCCTGTGATCCAGATCCTTGCAGTTTATTGGTTAATTAGTGATCCTCAGACCCCATTATACACACGCAGAGCTAATAGCTTGCAGTGACCTCTTTGTGTTTTTTTTTCCGGCGATACTACCCCTTGATACTTTTTATAAGAATGTACTGATGGGTATTAAAACACAATACACATCTGCTCGCTTAGCGCTTTGAGAGCTTGCGATTGCTCTAGGGTTACACAAACATGAGAAGATGTAAAAAAGATATTCATAAAAGAGTTGGCAAAAGAAACAAGCAGTCCCCTGGAATTTTCCAGTCCATGAGACTATAAATACATTTCTCATGTATTGTTAGGCACATTGAGAATTGGAGGCGACGGTGGGGGTTGGGGGGGGGCAGGGCGGTTGGGGAGGAGATGGCGGGAGGTGTATAATACGGCTAACTAGATACCGGCTGACAGTCTCCTTGAAAAAGCTGGAGTGAATTTAGCTCAGATTTGCATGGCTTTAATGGTTCTCTTTCAGTGACTGGGAGGAGCCAGTCAGGGGCGAGAGCCTTATTTATCTCTGTTACACCCTCACCTCTGGGGAGATGTGTTTATTAATGTGCCACTTCCCTTGATAAATGAGGAAATGGAGAGCCAGGCCTGGCGCTCGCCTCACCCCCCAGACTCCCCCCCTGTGATTTATGTCAGCAGCGACTGCTCAGCCATTGCCACCCCCCACCCACACCCCCCCACACCTCCGCCACCTCCACCCCTCCCCCATTGGGTGTTGGGAGCAGGCGAGTCACCACTGAGCTGATCAGCTGATCTGGTCCGGCCTAACCTGCCGGCGGTGTTCCCTCCAGAGCGCAAGGAGTGGATCGCTCCCATCCGGCCTGACCGGGAACCACTTGAGCGCATAGATAACGCCGCTCTGCGATGAACCGTTTTGTAGCCGTTGCCTCTTAATTTAGGTCCCAAAGATAGCAGAGAAAATGACGACCCATTCCGCTGTTTCTTTCCTGCTACGTGGGAGAGGGAAGGGAGCTCTACCTCCAATCAGGAATCTGGACAGATATGGTTTTATAATTACAGGCACTCGGATGCACACTCACAAAAGGGGTAATTATTACTTTAAGCATCTGCTGCGCTGTTTTAATTGGGATAGCTTTGCAGAAAATCTAAATAACGTTGAAGGGTACTAATCTTTGCTGCGACCACTGACCCCCACACTGTGTATTTTTACCTCCCAAGTCTAAGCCAGAAGAGCCTCTTCTGATCGTGGTTGACAGGCAGAGGCATGCACACTAAAACACACCCTTTCCCCCATTTTGAGCAACCATTAAATCTTGTCAGTCAGTTCTTTTTGGGTGGACTGTCCCAGGGAAGCACTGTCCCATGGAGACAGTGTTTTGATGGTTTGTGAATTTTGAGGCTGTTGAAGCTACAATAATTCCTGAGTGATTAGGCTTCTAAAATGTTTAGAAGAAAAATTACTCACACCTACACTAACTCCAAAAGTGAATGTGCACATAAGACAAAGCCTTTTTCCACAAGTAGTGAAGACTTAACATTGAGACTAAAATGTTTCTTTTTGTAGGAGTGATCTTGCAAACACACCACTGCTCTGCACAGGGGGCCTGCAGTCAGCATGAGGCCCATTTGTTGGCCAGCAGGGCTGGGTGCTGTAGTCCACCTCTGGAGGAGGAATGTTTATTTTCTGCGGTAAATCTAACTAATACCATGACTGCAAATTTTATTAGAGAGGGGCTCATGTTGTACCGTCTTTGGGCCCCAGCCAGCTGTGTGTGTACACGTGAATGTGTGCGCATGGTTTTAAGCACATGAATGCATGCATGGTTTGTATGCTTGTGTGCATGTGTTTGTATGTGTGTGTGTGTATGTACTGTATGTATTTGTATATGTCTGAATACTTGTGTTGCGTGCATGCTTAAATGTGTGTCTGTGTTTGTGTGTACATGGATGTGAATGTGCGTGTGTGTGTGTGTGTGTGTGTGTCTGTGTGTGTCTGTGTGTGCATGTGTGTGTATGTGTGTGTGTGCTTGTGTTTGTAAAGCAGGGACAACAGAATCCCCCCTCCCCATTACCCTTTTCCCAAAACGCCCAGCTCTGGCTCACTGGACTATAGACATTTTCTCTGGCAGTGGCTATTGTCTTGGGACTTCAGCCGTTTTCCCAATGGCTGCTTGTCTCCGATTATTTTGCTTCTTTGCTGCAGCCCCATTCCCTCACCCCCATACCCCCCACTGCCTGTTTCCCTTTTTTTCTTCAAGTTCCACTAAGCTTCTCAATGAAAGACAAGGTTGCCTTCTTTTAGTTTGATTTGAGAAGGAGGAAGGGAAAAACCAATGAAAAGATTTATGTAAATGTTGTGGTGTCTGGACAACACATTATCATAGTCTGTTCTGTCTAGCTGACCATTTAACTCAGTGTTGTACTCACTCTAGGATAAGGCTACACTCAGTGGTAGCCAGCTTTATTTATTTACCCATCTATCCAGGAGTTTTAAGGTCTGGTGTCCTTGAACAACTCCCTTCTTACTTTCAGTGTGGAGTGAGAGAGACTGTTCATCAAATAAACTAGCCAACATATTTATCTAGAGGGCATACATGATAGAGAGGATGTGTCACCCACCCCCCGTTAAGTCAGAATCCTTTTGTTTTGATGTAAAAAAACTTGCCTGTGTTGTTTCAGCAGTGACTGCTTGGCGTGTTGAGATGTCAGACAGGGGCAGTAATTAACACATAAGTACATGCCACTGGCACCGATGGCTGACTGGCACGGCCTCTGAGCGTTTCAGAAACGCCACGCGCATGGCTGGGGTGGACTTTTTATCATTCAGATGTGTTTGTTTTGTCAGGGCCCCGTTTGATTGTTTGACCATGGCACCCATGCCATCAGGAGAGAGCAAACATTTGTGTGAATGCAGTGAGCTACTGTATTTTTGGAGAGGGGGCTGAGTGGGCTGGAGAAAGCCTGGCCAAATCAACAGCTGCCTCTTTCAGCCCAGTGGCAGTGTTTTGTTGTGGTTTTTCTGACTGATTAATTATTCACTCCGCAGAGAGAGTGGAAACATTAGCCTAGAGGATGCTCTCGGCAAGTTAAGTCTTTAAGTAATCAAGAACAAGGCAAGAAGCGATGAGATGTGAGTTTCATCCACAAATCACTCACAGCTGTTTTGATACAGGACCGTTATGTTGGTATTGCTCATATAACTTCTTTGGTCACTTCAGTGGAAGTTGTAATTTATACTGCGTTTCATTTGAACAGGTAAAAAAAATATTCCACACATACACTCCTCTAATATCAACGTCTGCAGAAAATCTTTGGTTCGTGATGGCTTGGGAATACCAGACTGTCTCAAATTTATACACACTGATACTCCTAAAGGTGAGCTTCAGAATGTTTCTTTTAAACGCTTCTCATTTTCTGACAATGACGGCTATTCATAGTTGACCTCAAGCTTCCCCGGTACGTCTGGTAATTGGCACATAGGAATCAATAGGGAAAAAAAGGAACGCTTAGGGTTCACTGAGGACTCTGTCTTGTGGTAGGTCGGAAGAATTTATTAGAGCATAAATTGATTTTAAATATGCATATAAATTTATCGGCTCTCCGTTCCAAAGAAACGAAGATCGCGACGCATATTTATCGCCTCTCTCAGCTAAATGAAAGCTTTCATTCGGGAGTTTCCCGGCTCTGCAATTAACCGGCCGGCTCTGTCAATACCGTGTCTGTGCGACGGAGGCTTCGTGGCTGGCCCTCCGAGTGCTTCGGCCCAGGAACGTCCAGGTGCCAAACAACATCAAACCCACCAAGAGAGAAAACAAAATAACATGGTGGTAGAGAAAAAAAGACGGTGTGCTTTTCGGTGTCTGTGGGTGTTTAGGTAAACGGCTTTGGTAAACAACTGTGGGCGAGAGGTATTCGTTTTCTTTTCCAGCCCTGTTGCGGTGGCGGCGTCGTCCAAGGTTACTGGGTAGCTGGGAGCACCTCACATTCGGCCCTGCGATATATATCGGTTGGGGTGGGCCCTCAACGCCTGACATGGGGTTAAATTGAACATTGTCTCCCTTTTTGGCTGCTGTCGTGCCATTTTCCTTCACATACGTGAGGATTCCTGCTTAAATGTCACGGAGGAGCCTGCAGAACGGGAAACACTACAGCGCGGGGGAGGGAAAAACCCATTTGGCATTGCATTTTTTTTTCCGGGCAGTTAGAATAACAGGATGAAAGTGTGAGGTTTTAACATGTCGAGTCAGCGCTCAGGCATTTGATTGGTTAGCATCCTGACTTTTCACAGTCATTAAGCTTCAGTACAGTATGGAGAACATAGGTTTTGTGAGAGTCTCCTATGACAGCGCGAGAAGAACAAAACACTTGGAAACTTGGCATTATCGGTTTTGTCCATCTCCACTATGCCATCCCCTTCCCAAAACTACACACTCCCCCTGCCCCACCCTAAGCACCCCCTAGCCATGAGGTCATTTAATGTGGCGGATTCTCATGGCAAGTTCCATTAAACGGGCTCTGATCGATGATGCTATAGCCCTGGCATTCATCGCAATATGATCCCTGCAGAAATCCATCTCTGCTCAGACGCGCCTACCCTTTTAAGGTGACAGAGGATGTTGGAGATGAAAGTACTCCTTCGTTACAGTAAACACACCTCCAGCCTAACACGCATGAGTGGTTCCCCTGAAAGGACAATCACCTCATAAATGTCACCACCGCTTGATCTGTCTTACTCTTGTTTATGGAAAGTCCTGTCGAAGACTTTAAATACTGTATGTACCTGACGGCCCCTTTTCCTTTTTGAAGATACTTGAAATGGGAAAGCATACATAGACTTTTATACATTTTGCTACCATTGATCTCAGTCTTTGTCTTTTCACCTGGGATCATTCCTTTATACATTATTCACATGAAAATCTAACACAGAACAGAATGAATGGAAACAGGCATCTAAAGAAAAAAAACGCCCACCATAAAAAACAGCAGCAGTGAAACACTTTATGTCTCACACGTGAGTGGAATGATAAGATCATTCCATTCACCCATACATTTAAAACAAACATGTAGGATTGATCTGTCAAAACTACACAGTAACTTCAATCAAAAAGTGAGAGTGAGGGTTGCTCAGAGATAATACAGGGTTCATGGCAATCCTGGTTCTTTTCAGCATAGCACATTTCAACTCACCATCTACAGGGCTGATGTAGTCAGGAAGGTGGGCCGCAGCAGCTGCCCCGGTCTGCATGAGCAGGTCTCCATAAGGGTTGCGGTGGCTGGCCATCAGGTGGTAGTACTCGGCTGAGTTTGCGCCAGGAGGGGGTGGTGGCAGGCCGAAGAGGCCACGCTCCTTTAGGTGTTCATGGGTAACTGTGGGAGGGATGCGAGAGGAACAATCAGAAGACGTGTGTTTGGAAAGGGGTGTGTTGGCAGTCAGACGTTCTGCAGAGAGAGTAGCTTTGGGAGCGATGACTGGACTGGAGATGTGCACTGGGGCGTTTGATGTGGCTTTGGACAAAAGGAGAGAGGGAGCAGAACGGGGGGCCAGAGATGGGGGGCAGTGGGGGTTGGGGGTGGGGGTGGCGGAGTTAATGGAGGCTCTGCATTCCTGCATTTCCTTTGACCTATACTGCCCTGGACATGGTCTCTCTGAAGCGCACTCAGTGTTTCGTGCCTAGTATCCACAGCGGAAGAGTCTCAGAGCCCTACAGTAATAATGATGTAACGGTGTTAACATCTGCACCCAGTAAACCGCTTTTAAATGTGTCAGGAGCAATAGCAGCAAGATATGAATTTGTTCTACACAATTCGCCATTTTAACAGCGGTCATGGCGTCCACTGGGTTTCCTCTTCTCTGATGGCTCCTGCAGAAAGGTTAGGGGGCAACGTCCGCTTTGTTTAAGGTGAGGGGCGTAAAAGGCTGTGCAGGGGCTCACCACTGGGTAGACCCCCCCCCGAACCCCATCCCCACCAAATTCCCCCCTGAGCCTGCCTTACGCTCATGGCGTAAGTGATCTTTCAGAAACAATTAGGCCTGGTCATGGTAAAAGAGAACAGGCATGTGTTTGTGCTGGCTTCATGGCAGAACCAGACTTTCCCGGATCATATAACCACTTAAATTGAGTCACTTTGTGTCGGCTCAATGAGGAACATGCCCAAGAGTAGAGGATAAAACCCTAGAGCAGGCCCAAAGAAACAGGCCTGTTAGCCAAAAAGACATCCATTGAAAACCTCTTGGATAAGGGATATAATGCAGAGAGCTGGCCTCAGTAGGTGCACTGTGCCCTTTTCATGCGTGTGCTGTCATATCAGACAAAAATATCATGGAAGAGAGATGGCGATAAAGACATCTCACACTGCACAATTCGTTCTGTCTGTAGCTGTTGCATTGGAATGTCTGCCAGCAATTGTGCAAAGAATTCCCACCAATGATTTCCAGATGCTGATCATTGCTATATATTAAAAGCTGTAGATTATTGGGAAGGAAAAAAAAAAAGATGACTCATTAAAAATAATAACCTCACCACTGTAATCAAGAAAGGAGTCGCTCCCCTTGTCTTTCGAAATCCAGCATGGGCTGCTGTATTTTGTAAAGGACACGCTAAGATAGCGCTGAGCTGAAGCAGCCATTTGTAATGTCTGACAGAATCCAAGGTTAGAAACCTGTTTGCCACCTCTACCCATTTGCATTCACTCCACCTCAAACAGCCTCCAGTTTTTTTCTCGCTCTCTCTCTCTCTTTTCCATGGCTTTATCACGGGCGAGATCTCCTCCGCGCTGCTTATTTAACTTTAAAAGCACAGACACATTACTGCTGACAGACTGTAAAAGGTGATTTATTTCCTATTCTGGCTCCTCGCCTCAACCTGTTATTGCGATGCGGTCCTGAAGAAAGAGTTGTCATCACGTCTAAGTAAATTTGGGGAATTCTTTTGGGCCTGTTTTCCTTTATTAATTTCCACAGCCTCCAATAACCCTCCCTCCCCCTTCCCTCCTTTCCGACCCCCAACCCACAGAATAAATCACAGGGACAGAGAGCTCAAAGTTTCTCAGAGGATCCTATACCATATTAGTCAAATTTACGCTCTGGGGTGGGTACGTGTGTTACTTTGTCTGTGACTGTGATATCGTGACTTCAAACCTCAGTGGCGGCTGATCAAGCTTGCAATGTATGTGACTGAATGCATATGAAATCTGTATGCACCCTATTTAGTGTGACTGAGCGCATATGAAATCTGTATGCACCCTATTTAGTGTAACTGAACGCATATGAAATCTGTATGCACCCTATTTAGTGTGACTGAATGCATATGAAATCTGTATGCACCCTATTTAGTGTGACTGAGCGCATATGAAATCTGTATGCACCCTATTTAGTGTAACTGAACGCATATGAAATCTGTATGCACCCTATTTAGTGTGACTGAATGCATATGAAATCTGTATGCACCCTATTTAGTGTGACTGAGCGCATATGAAATCTGTATGCACCCTATTTAGTGTAACTGAACGCATATGAAATCTGTATGCACCCTATTTAGTGTGACTGAACGCATATGAAATCTGTATGCACCCTATTTAGTGTGACTGAGCGCATATGAAATCTGTATGCACCCTATTTAGTGTGACTGAGCGCATATGAAATCTGTATGCACCCTATTTAGTGTGACTGAACGCATATGAAATCTGTATGCACCCTATTTAGTGTGACTGAACGCATATGAAATCTGTATGCACCCTATTTAGTGTGACTGAACGCATATGAAATCTGTATGCACCCTATTTAGTGTGACTGAACACATATGAAATCTGTATACACCCTATTTAGTGTGGCTGAACGCATATGAAGTCTGTATGCACCCTATTTCGTGTGACTGAGCTAGTGCACACTTGTAATATTAGTCACAACTTCATTTTTTTCCTGTGATTTTTAGCTTTAATAATTTATACACTTAATTTTATGTATCAGTGTAACATTTATTTTTTCATGACAGTGATTAAAAAGATGCGTTTTTTTGCAGTATTCACGGTTATGAAGGGCTTTATGCTTGTCACATCAAACTGAAAATAGTCAGAAAAATTGTTCCATTTCTGAATTATTTTTCAAAATGTGATTTGGACAGAAAATGTGGGTGTGTGATTTTGGAGTCCAGAGCGGAGCACTGACCGTCTGCGGGGCTCAGGCCCCGGGCCGCAGAGATCATGGATAGGGTGGGGCTGCTGTGCACAGAGCGCAGGTAGTGCTCCATGTGGGGGTTCACGTAAGGGTGCGGTGGGCTGAAGGGCGACTCCCCAGTCCCTGCTGCGTGGGGGGACAGGCGGATCAGGGAGATGTCTGAGATCACAGGGCTGCCACCTAACCCAGGCGGTCTGTGGGAGGGAGAGGAAGAGACAAAGAGGTTATTGATACATTTGAAAATAAAGAGAAATATTAGTCCTTTTTATGGTCGGTGGGGACACTTGTGGTGATTGAGTCAAGCTTTAGCTCATGCATTAATTCATCTGTATCAGTCAACAGATTTGGTTGTTCATGTGTTTACCTGTCATAAAATCCTGGGCTACTTTCAATTCTTTAAGAGCATCTGCAGTTCAATCGCATTGGACATAATTATCTTCAAGGGCATATACTATTTCATTTTAAAATGAAAAGAATACATTCCAAAGGACATGTTTGCTCATCTTCAATATAATATAACATAATAAAAGAAAATAATTGTGTGATGAAAAGGTTGTTTCAGGAAAATAAACGTCTTTTTCAAATTACAGTGATTTGGTTAGGGTGTCCCTCTGAGACAGACCCAACCCTCTCAAAGAGGAATCTGGTGGTATTGTTAGCAGTGCTGCGAGATGGTGGTATCAACTCATTAAAACACAGTCTTCCCCAGATTTGGCCAAATCTCACTGTGCCCAGGCTTCTGCTCTTCTGATGTTAATCCCGGCACTCTCGGTATGTCCACAGGCAGCTGCTAAGGCCTTCCACACAGCTTATGAGACTTTTGGACATTTGATCTTTGTTAGTGAATCTACCTGGGGCTGACATGAGCTCAGCAGCCAAGTTAAAATCAGGTCTGTGCCTGAAGTAACTTATCAGTGGATTGTGATACCAACTGTTTCCTTGTCTGTGGGTTTTTTTTACCTCTAATGAAAATGAGATCATGTCTCGGATCATTCTTCGACCTATTTTGCTTGGAGCTTGTAACAAGTTGAGACTGAGGGCAGCAGAGAGGCACGGCCATTGAATAGAGCGGTTTGGGTGGGCAGAGCGTCTCTCACAGACACTTCACAGCGTGCAATGCTGTAATGAGATAACATGTCTGGAAGGCAGAACCTGATGTCTCACCGGTTTGCTTTGTGCTGCCCAGGTTGTAGAACAGAAATACTGCAACCAAATCACACAAATTAGCCCACAGGTCGAAGTGAGGATAAAAACGTGTAGTCTTTTGGCAGGCAGTAGGTCTGTCCGCAAAATAACCGCGCAGGGTGACTGCTGTAACTCTAATACCTCCTGACGGTACATGGCAAGCCTTATCACTTCAGGCTCCAGAGGAAGAGCTCAGAGCTCCCTGACGACACCCTTTGAAGACAGGCAGCATGTATTTGATGTCAAAGTCAGATCTGTGGCAAAGAGGAACCTCCCGACAAGAGGATGGTAGGGGTGTGGGGTGGGGGGTGTGTATAGAAACACTTGGTGGAGAGAGAAATACAGAGAACAATCTACTGCCGGGAGGAGATCAGAAGACTGCCGTTGGCCTGCAGACACTGGACTGGGCTTTGACTCTGATGGACGGGTTTACATAAAACTACAGCCTTGGAAACTACCGCTGGCTTCTGACACCATGCACTCCAGAGGAGATGCCAGACAGTATTACATTAAGCAGGGTACTTTTCATCCCCTCACTTAATTTTTACTTGTTTTCTTGAGAGGAAATGACCATGGTAATGAATCTGATTCTGATTTGTTTGGAGTCAGCGTTTGCATGGGGGGTTGGGTTCAATGGCATTGATGATTTGCAGGCAATGCAAAAAAAAAAATACTTGGACATTTAGCTTGCTGAAGAATAAAAAGGGCCCAATGAATGAATTCTATGCTCACCCTGGGAGAATTTAAAAAAGCCGCTCCACACTGGCCCCCACTCTTTCTACTGGCATGAATGTGTTTTCCTGTCGACTGCATAGAACATGGGGCTGTTCCTGGAAGCAGAGCTGCATTTGCCACAATGGGAAGTCTGCAGAATCCCTGAGTCATTCATGTCTCCCAGTGGTGTCCACTGTGCAAAAAAACTCACTCAATTGTGCATGGCACCATTGCTTTGGACTTGCTTTATGAGTGCCACTGAAAATATTTACTTCTGATCCTCATTCTTCATGTTGTTCCTTGGCCGTGAAAAATGCAAGTTAAGCTGACTGTAAAAAGCCTTTTTGTTGCTTCTTTTGAAGTAAAGTGAATAACTTTCTGGGTGTCTTGAAATCACTAATATCCATTAACTCTGGTGAAGCCGACAGCCAGCCCACAGTGGTTCTGGGTCTGAAAGGTGGGTCTGAGATCCAGCATTCCTGGGCAGAGTCCTGATTGACCTCAATCTCTCATTTATCCCCACTCTGTCCCGAGGGCCAGCTCACGCCTGACCCAAGCCCCACTCAGTTTCCAGTAAATGGCTGCAGACTACCAGCCTTGTTCCAGGGCCAACTTTCTGCCTTCAGCCCCCGCGAATGGATGCCCATAAAGAGGTCTCTGTTTGGGAGCTGAGAAGAAACAGACGGCCCATACACAGAACATATCGCTCTCCCTTTGCAGCACAGAGTGGCTCGTGCACATTCGCCATATTACCGTTCAGCTCAAATGACGCACTTTTTTGAAAAATTGGGCAACTCCAGCTCTTATCTGTCTTGTAAATTACTGCCAAATGTTTTTTTTTTGGTGAAGTTGGAGTTTGCCTGGATCCTTCCAGTCACCTCATCTCTCAGAACGGTCTTCTTGAGAATATTTTCTGCAAGTCTATCACAGTGGCAGAGTGGGACGTGTACCCAATACAAGGAATGTACAGACTCTTTCGCGGTGAAGACCTCACCCAGGTTTTCTCTGCCAACTCCTCATGTGTCCCCAGGCTTTGAGTGACTGTTGTTTCTTCAATGTTTTAATAGTCATTATTCGCACACCCAATATTTGCACAGCAAATTTGGACCCTTTACAAGTATTTGCCACAATGTATGGTATAAAAACTTAATTAAAGCAATGGCTGGCCAGTGTTTTAATGAGTGGTTTAGATGCATTCCCCCAATTTTACAGTTCATGGCGGTGTCTCAGCTTGAGCTCTGTCCAGATAAAGCATTTAAAATAAATTCAGAGTTTTGATTGCACATCTCTGAGGAGAGGGAACACAGGAAAACCATTGTGAAAAAAACACCCTGCTGCTGAGAGGAGCATAGTAAGGTTCGAGCTGAAAGCCCAAAAGTCAATGTGTACTATGATAATATATACATGTGCATTTCAATTCCATCCCCAGATGAAATAGACTTGCAATGGTATTGAAGATGGAGGACTTCAGTGAATGTGATTTAGTTATGAATCGCATAAATATTTCTGTATTAAGCCAGCCAGCCGACATACAATATGCAAACCGCTTTCTCAAACAAACTCCTTTGTAGAAACTACTTAAAACAGTCCGAGAAGCAACATTTCTAAATAAGTAATGCAATATTCAAATTTCTGAGGCCTGCCTGTGGAATTAATCTCATTATTACGATAGGGTTTCATATATACATACTGCCAACAAAAGAGACTAACTCATTCTCAGAGAGGAGAGAGTGTAAGATCTTTGAAGAATGATTCTTACCTCAGCAGCCCTGCAGGGAGAGAGGTCCTTCTAGTTGTGGCATGCTGCTAATACCAGACGGTTATTATCTGTGTGTGGTAGGCATTTACTCTTAGTTTTTTTTTGCACTGTACATGCTCATCCTACTCAGTGATCATAGATAAGACCACTGCTGCTTCCCACAATCTTCAGGACGAACCTGATTGGTTAGGATGCCATGACTGAGTGTTATCAAGTATGTAACTCCTGTTGCTATTTAACTGGCAAAGCTGTGCTTAAAATTTTATATGGATTATCTTACAGATACTTCAGTGATAATAGATACTAAAAATCTGTGTTAATTTTCTCAAGTATGCCATTTTAGAGACATGTTTTAACAATCTTTAATGGTTTAAATGACAGGTACTGCAATTTTAAGTGCTCTGTATAAGGTGCCACAACAGAAGCATAACCTAATTTCAATGTATTTTCCTCCACAACTTGGATTACTGTGGATGTGTACAATTTATGTCTCAAAGCCGTATTCAATAAGAGAAGACAAATAATTGAGATGGTAGATATTACGGTATAATATTTCTGGATATCTTTATTTTTTATGGGAAAAAGCAACATTACCTTAGAATTTTAATTTACGTTGGCCTTACCTTCTGCAAATGTAGCACATTGCCTCAAAAAGTCCATAATTCTATGGCTTCTGTTTGGCAGCGGTAAAAGAGGGGTCTCCCCTTGATCCCTGACTGGAATGTGTAGCAAAGTACACACCAATTAGTCTATTTACGTGTAAAACATTCCTCTCCAGGGTCTGAGTCCCTTAATTTTTCCACTTGTCCTTTCAGACAGTGGAAACAGACAACACAAAATGACAGAATACACCAGTCAAGGAAACTGATATGTTTGAAGTTGGAGACAATCTGGAATAATTTATTGCTGCGCATGGTATAGTCTGAGACACAAATAGGAGGCCTCTCTGACAGGTACTATTATTGAAGGCTCCTCGATCCGCCCTTTCTGACAAGACATTACTTGAGCTGTTCTTTCAGAGATCAGACTTTGCTCAAAGACAGGCCGTGTACTGTAGGCCTCTGAGCCAAGGAGCTTGGAGAGCTGCCTCTTAATCAGTACCTGTCATTTCAGCAGGCTTCCATCATTTCACCATGGGTGGTTCCTACAATGCTAGAGGTAACTTTGAGGGAGACATATTGTCTTTAAGGTGGTGAGGAAGCAAAAGCAATACTCATGCTATGCATAGGCTAATGCAATAAGCAGTTCCTTGTGAGCGTGAGTCATTGTTGTCTACCATTGAAGACTTTTCACAAAGATTTCACTGATTTTCATAATTTGCATGTTATTCCATGGTTGCCCAAATTACCGCTCATATAACTCTACCTGGGCATTGCTCATCAAGGCAGTGAGAGCTGCAATCATGAGCTGGGCAGAGCGCAGGCTGTAGGGTGGAAGCTCACTCTCTAAAGAGAATCATGACTTGCAAAAGCCCCACAATAATCTAACAAACTCAGCAGACTTTGAGTAATTAGGGAGGCAGGGGGATTGTGGGATCTTGTGAGGAAGATCTCTTGTACTCCTCCAGCCAAAGCACACCCATTGTGTTCAATAGGAAGGGCCTACCATGGGTGGCATGTCACAGCCCTTTTGGGACCCGTTATTGTGCCAAGCTTTATAAAGTCACCGATGCTGGCGTAGGGGAAAACTGAGGCAGAAAGAGGTTTTTTTTCTCCTTCCCCCAAGGGTTAACCACAGGTCTGTTGTTGTGAATTTCTGCTTGGTCTGCCAACAAGTTTGTGTTTGCCTTACTGGCATGTTCCTCCCTGGTGCAGTTGCACGGCACTGGAGATGAATTGCAGCGTGACACGGTCTTGTCTGTACCTTTGCAGCAGGGCTCTTGATTTAGATAAATCACACCTTTCCCTACAGGGCCAGAATACACTCTGGCTGCAGGTTTGTTTTGGGCCCACATAGAGACATGGATGGTTTGGGCTGATATTAAACAGACAGTGCTTTCACAACCCCATCCTATATGATGACAAAAGCAAATGACCTAGAAACAAACAAACTAGGTTCGGAATGCAGTGCAGAATCCAGTTTGCCAATAATATATATTTTTGTAAGGCTCTGCGCGATCATGATTCACAGTTACATAAGTAGTGTACATACTGAATACAAGTTACAGCTATCCTGAGAAGTCATCTTGGGTTGTGATTAATTGTTTGTTCGTATATGTCTTTTCACACAAGCATTCTTTGATGTAATCTGGAGGAATCCTTAAATCCTTCCATTACAGCATGAAGCGCATACGGCAGAAACAGTGCGTGCCGATGGTATTTGCATCCACAGGGCATGTGCGTCAGCATGCTCCATGGCAAACACAAACTGTTGACATGGAAAATGTATTTAACCAACACATTCCGAATGCAGCCTAAACAAGATTGATTGGCTGGTAGGCGGTTTTATTTGTTTAAAAAGGGGTGTTGCAAACCACGACTGTACCACAGAGACCTCAGGGGATTCAAATCCCAGTGTTTCCTGGGGTATCCCAAATCAAAATAAATAAATAAACAAGTAAATAAAGAGGAGCTGTCCAGATGAGACAGTTGAGAGGAGCTCTGTTTTGTCCATCTGCTCCATCTCTCTGCTTAGCTTCTGTGGCTACAGGGGAGGATTCCGTATATTAATTACACCTCACCAAAGAACATGTCAGAGTACGTCCACAGAGAATCATTCATCTGCGTGTAAACAAAAGTTCAGAGCCCTCCGGAGAGACGTTCACCTCATTCCACTATTTACTGGGAGGATATCTATTCCTCTTTGATTTCAGTCTGCTTCATAGTCACCTGGTCCCATATTTTAGACATTTCAACTCCTCTTTGCCAATTATCATACAAAACCTTCTTTAAAATAAAAGCTATCAACACTTTCATCTCCTTACATGTGGCCACCTGGTGGTCACCCTGCTTCCACTGTGCAAATGTTTGTACCTTCATGCTCACAGCTGTGGTGGGTTCATAACTGTCAATCATTTAGTCTGGGAAAGGTAGAAACCTTCCAGGAGGATAGAAAAAAAATGGTAACAATTGAGTACAGTAGTCAGTTCTACAGATTTGTCACTGACAGTACTGAACAAACAATGACCGATTGAGGGACGAGTATCATCTGAAATCTCCGTGAGAGAATGTGGCCTTTGTTCAACACTTAGTCACAGAGCACCGGAGGCAGAAACCGCAGATTTAGGAATTAATGGGCCCGATCACAGCGACTCGCCCATGCAGCCCTGGGGCTGTTTTTCAGACACAATCCTCTTCATAAGTATACTGCCGAAAGAGAAGAGGAAAGAGGAGAGAGAGAGGGAGGGAGAGAGAGAGAGCAAAAGAGGGGCTTCTTTGGTCAGGGCCGCTCATGATTATGAACTCTCGGCATAAATACCCAAAGGATCTGGAAAACCAAGATGGGGAGGAAGAGGCTTCAGTTAAAATGATTTCCTGTTATCCTGGGACAGGCTGGTTTATTTTGAGGTTAGCTCACTCCACTTCACAACTCAGATTAAAAGCAGAAGGAACTGGAAAGGTCACCAAACTTTCATCGCATCCGAGTGCTGTTGTAGCGGTTATGATGATGTGGAAACCAAAATTTATGCTGCACGCATTTTATGCATTTTTGCCTAATTTTATTATTTGCGGTCATGAAAATATGTTGCCGTTCTGCTGAAATCCTTTTGAGATGTGTTAGAGGTACTTGTGAAAATTTTTGTGGCGGTATGACAAAAAAGGCTTTGCTGATAACTCCTGCAGAATACTCAAAGTCATGCGCTGTCCTCCCTGTTGCCAGTCATCAGGCAGGATGGTCCCCAGTGCACTCTGTCTTCAGAGGCAGGCGGCGGATTCTAGGCCTCCTGTCATCCCGCCAGCAGTGAAGAAGCTGTCCCGTGCACTCGCCGAGTAAAAAAAACAAGGGAAGCGTCCCACTGCCGCTCTTATGACAGCTTTGACAAAATAACCCGCGCCCTCATTATGTTATATGCAAACAATGATAAAGGGGACTGCGCAGAGATGTCATGTTAGGCAATCGAGGAGGGGACCTTTGACACGCCGCCGCGAGCGGATAATAAAGCGCCCATGGCTGGCGACAAATGACACCACACTTAATTTGCTGCGCAATGTTCGCGTAATTAGATGAATTTGGCGCAGGCAGAGGAAAAGACAGCTAGATCAAGGTCTTGATGAATTAGGGGTCCACTGTCAAGATCAAATCACATTAATCAAGGTGGCCGAGTACAGAGACAGAATTTTTTCCCTACTTTCCAGCCCCTGTGATGAATAGCCCTGCTTCTGCCAGGCACCCCGTATGTATCACCATCAAATCTGTGAATTTTAATGGAACAGCACAATTTCCACAACTCTATTGATTTTCCTCCCTTCCTTTTTTTTAAGATAAAGGTAACTTGGACAGCGGCGTTTGAACAGTTTCGTTAAAACAAAAAAAACAACATTGCCTTATAGGCTGTGTAGAACACAAATCTGCAGTGGATCTTAACACTGAGGTGGGACAAAGACCCTAACAATCCAATGCAGAAATTGTTCCACTTGGTAGAAAAATGAAAAGAAAAGTAACCGGCATGTGACCGCATGTAGAACTGGGAAATGAGTCTTAATTATGGTGCTATGATTCAGTGAGCATTTTCATGGGTGCTGCTAACACTCAGGCGGGATCAGGCCCTCAGTAGTACATTGGGCTGTGGTAGGTGGATGAGACTAAGCGCTTTCTCTGGATGTGATGGATCCCACTCTCTCTAAACCCCTGCTAATGGAAAGAGGATGTCTATTGGCGGCGGTCCTTTTATTCAACGCAGGCCAAAATCACAAAGCTGTCCCACGCAATGAAATGTTAGGGAAAGGAGAGGTACGAGGGGAAATGTTAACATTTTATTTTACCCATATTAAACTGCGTTTTTGTTTTTTTGCCTCATCTGTGTTTGATATCAGTCTGGCTAGCATTTTAACATCTTCATTTCTCTGGAAGGGTCTGCTCCAAATGATGTGCAGTGCTGTCCTAGTCGAATAGGGCAAATGGATCTCCCAGTTCTTAAAAAGCACCACTGTATCAGAATTGACAGTATGACTCTTGAACGTAACATATACAGTATTTTCACAAACACACATAAATACACAGACGCATTGTCACTATTAGTCTTTTCATGCGTTGATTCTCTTACACTTAACAAGTATGAATACTTAAAAGGAATACTTTTACCGGCTCATTTTTCAAAGGCATCATCCCAAGCTACAATCAATAATTTTCCATAGAAACAAATGTGAATTACCTTACCAAGGTTACATAAAAGTTGTTTTGTGAATCAATTGTGATTGAAACATGATTTACAAATTAGTTGACTAAAAATATTATTGGGTTTTTTTTTCTTTGTAGTACCTGAAGAACTTTATTGATGAGAGACTTACCCGTGCATTGCATGTAGGGCGTGTGGGTCGTAATGGTATCTCCCCTCGTGGTGACGCATGTCAATGGGGATTGGCGTGTGGAAGGTCGGGAATATGTGGTGAGGGGCTGCAAAACAGACAAGAGGAGAGAGAGAGGGAGGGATAAAGAGAGGGGGCCTTCAAAAAAAGATGGACTTTCAAAAAAAAAAAAGTTCAAAGGCAAAAGCGCTACAATAAAGCAACATGAATTTCAGAGCGAGCCGAGCAGTTTCGTGTAAAATATTGGCACTATCACACAAGAGAAGTGGAATAAATAAATAATCAAAGTCATCCTAAGAAATCCTACATCTCGAACATAAAAGATATCCAACTGGGCTTTTGACAAAGACCTGCAGCTAGACTAGTCTTTGAACTGGGGGAGATGATAGGCCGTATCAAGGAAAACTGTAGCCCCGACGCAAACGGGAGCTGACAGCATTGGGAAAACCCTTTTCTCTACCCCTGCTGCAACTGCGCATCCCTGCCAAGCAAAGCGTCCCTCTTCAGGGGTGTCTGCGCAGTCATGCAGGCTTCCCGGCCCAGGGTGCACAGTCATTCTTTTATTAAATCTGGGTAAAGCAATAACGGCTTGTAAACAAAGCCTAATGGCTACCAGCCGAAGAGGGAAAAATGCTTGCCATCCCTGGAACTCGAATTATGTGGGACCAGGGGCAATAATTAATAGCATTCAGGCACATGCGAGATCTCTTCGATATCTCTGACCCCTTTAAAATGAAATACTGCTGCATTTATTTGAAGTTCCTTTACAGCTAAGTAATTGGAACCTTTTAGTCAGTCAAGCTGTTACATAGGCCCTGTCTAATTAGAGCCTTCCATTTATATTGGGCGGATTTTTTTGTACATTATAGCCTTTCTGTGCGTGTTGCTTTTTTATTTGTAAGAAAAAAAAACTGCAAAAATCAACGTCTTCCCGTAATAAAACCGTTCCTGGCTCGGTTTGTCTTATTAAAAACAACAAGCCCTCATTAATTGTTGTGATTACAAGTAACTGCAGTTAATCTTTAGTATGGTTAAGCCCCATTTTAATGGTGTATGAAGTGTGCTTTCAGTATCAAAAGTTTTTTTTTTTTTTTACTGAGTTTTGTTTCTCATTAAGATTTTTTCCTCTCATGATGCTAAGCTTTTCTGGAGAGTTTCCACCAAAGTGATTTGCCCCCAGCTCCTTCTCCCTCCTCATAATCAAAGTGGTTCTAACGGGTTTGAGAATGTTTCCATCCTTACAGTTTCAGACATCCTAATTGTAAACTTGTGTGACATTTTTCTGCTCGGAGAACGGGAGGTGGCAGCGGATCTCTGGATGATATTAAAATTCTTTGGCCATCACCAGCATCAGTGAGTCAGAGGTGACCTGGGAGTGGAGGCTAGAGGGGTCAGGGGCACGGATCATTATCTGTACCTGAAAAGTGTGTGTGTGTGTGGGGAGGACCTTATGGACCCAATAGATAGAACCTGTGTGAGTCAGCATTCCTAAGCCATTCCTTTCACTTACCACCTGACAATGTGACAGACAGGCTAGTCCCAGCGGCCGACAAACGGCCTCTCTCTCCAGTCCGATTTAGAATCAAGAGCACTCTATTTGAAGGTATGTGCTTTTTGTCTCAAGGTGGTTGATGTTTGCATTTTTTCTTGTTGTCTGAGCTTTATTTAGTGTTTTTACCACCGAGTGCCATGAAGCTTCAGAAATATTTGCTGCTACATTGTTTTGCCATTGTTTTGACAATTATTTCCAGCTCTAAACGCTGTTTGAATATAAATACGTACATAAATAAATAGTGTGTTTTATCTGTAATTAGCTCTGTTTGCACAGTGAAACCATCTTTAGGCGTGTCATACATGCACATAGCATAAAACTCACAATAAGGCCTGTGTTCACAGTGGTCTTAAAAACTGTGTGACTTGCACACAAGTTATTTCCTGTCTTTATGATGGTTGTCATGGAAAAAGCCTCAGGTTGTGTCTAATTGATCTAAAACATACCATAAAATATACCTGAGAGACAAAACGCGTACAGCACAGCCATAATGTGCCGCAGCTGTTGAAAACAGGGACATAAACGACAGTGTCAGAGAAACGCTTCTGCCAAACACCCCCGGGGATAAAAGTAACTCCATTTCTTTAAACTCTTCAGCAGTGGATGTGTCCAAGCAAACTAGCTGGCCTCCCTTTTCTTTCATATGTCAGAGAGGCAGACATTTTTCACGGCAATGTGCAGTTACCAGTATAATGGCCCTCTGTGTGAGCGCATGGGGTGGTTGAGTGGGTGCAAGCAAAACAGCTTTATTCAAAGTCCAGCCCCAAGTTAATGCACCATTAATAATGGCCTGGGTGAATTATCGGAGGGGATAATGGGGGAAGAGGGGTCGGGGGAAGGCCCGGGACAAAGAGCTGGCGAGAACTGGGTCGTGAAAACATGACAGAGCGGATCAGCCCAGAACACCACTGGAATTCTCTTACGCTGAAGTCATGGACCACTGCGCTGAATGCTAACTGGCTCAGGGAAGTTGAAAAGCCCTCCTCCTCCTCCTCCTGCAACTTGGACAACAAGGAGCTAAAAAAAATCCTACTCTTTCTTCCTTTTTACATGGGATAAGTCAGAGGAGAGGCTAAGAAAGTACAACAAAAACCTAACAGTACAACAAAAAAGAGAAAAAGAAAATTCCATCCCTATCTTGGAAATATATCAGTAACAGAATTTTTATTTTGGTTTTGTAGAAGTTAACACTAATAGCAGAGAAACACTAACAACATGCTGATTAAAAGCTGAGCAGGGATAACAGGAATATCCAAATCCAGTGGTTTTCTCAGCAACACCATGCTAATAATGACATTTAAGCACATTTTATTTTTTACATCTGTCTCTGACTGATGCCCACTCCTGAATGTTTAATATTTCAACACAAAACACTGCAGTAACCAGAACACTCTAACCCCCGCACCACCACCCCCCCCACCCTTTACACATTCAGCTTCATTAAAAGCCTCTGCCACAGAAAAGGGCTGAATGTGTGTTTGTGTGGCAAGGAGTTGTGGTTGTCATATTGGGATGGGGGCATGTTCTCTCCCCTGAAACCCCACCCCCCTGCCCCCCTACCCAGAGTGCCCCAGGGAGGATGACGGGGGGTGGGTGGTGGGGGCGGCACGGTTGGGCTGTCCTGAGCCGGTCAGCAGACCGGGACGATGGGGGATTGACCGAGCGGGCTTATTCCATCACCGAGACAGCTCCATTGTTCCCGCGCCACAGGGAGAACAAAAGGCGAGCGCTCTGGAGAGTTCAAGAGGCGCGTTTACCTGATTTACTGGGCCCAATCCCCCCCCATCCCCCTCAGGGGGGAGCTGTGGTGCTGGGGTGTCGTGCACAGGCCCTCACATCTATTAGTCTTTTGGGTGATAACATTTGTTTTCACATCTGGAAGAAGGCTGCACCGAGGCCTGTTCCTTTTTTCACAGTCAATCTTGCGCACACGCACAGAAACACACACTTACTGTGGGAGTTTTACAGTCAGTACAACTATACTCAACTGGAGGGCTTAAATCTAAAAATTAACCAAAAAGTACTGTCTGTTCATTTAATTTCTGTACAGATCTGTGCATATCCTACCAAGGAGGGTGCTGAGTTATTCATTTGAAATAATGTTGTCTCCACTGTGCCCTTCACATCATCTCTTCATAACATGTTTGTGTTACTTTTTAAATATTATCATTTCTAAAACCTGTGAAAATGTCTCTGGCGAGCAAAACATCCTGCGAGGCAACGGTGAGAAGCGTCCTGCCTCTTTTGTTTCTGTCTTAAGAAGAGTTTGATCTCCTTAAGACAATGCCAGGTGTTAAATATTAACAAAAGGGGCTCTGAGCCTTAGAGCGAAGGGAAAACATTCACTTTTCATGTCCAAACGGAGCTGAGATCCGGGAACGACTTTGTAGTGGAGAAGCTCATCCTCGGAGGAAGTGCTCAATAACAATAATAATATCCTGAGAAGTGAACCCTCGGCAGTGTAATTAAAAAGCTTTTCTGTCTCGTTCAGAGAAGGAGGGGTAGTGTGGGGGTGTGGGGTGGAATTAAATTCAGACAGGAAATTCCAGCAGAATAAGCTGGCTCATGTCCTAACGACACAGCACCATGCCAACTCCTATACAGAAGGCCCCCGTGCTGCAATGCACCCTGGGAAATTGACAGACCAACCCGCAGCCTCTTGATGGTGTTGGGAGCTTTTCAGTAGCTTGCAATTTGTTACTGACTTGCCATTAAAAAAAAAATAAAGGGATGCAGTATTCCATGTTAGGCACACTTCTACAGGAGCTGAAACTGGCTACAGCTGTTATCCATTTATTAGGTCAATAAGCCTATGTTTTCTTATGCTATCCTGGACCTGAGTGAGTTACACTCAGTATGACATCCTTATTTAGTCTGCAAAGATAATTTTTCCCAAGACTTTGGTTAATCATGGCGACAAAAGGGATTATGGTTTTAGATGGGTGCACGTAGCTGCTCGGAGCAAAGAAAGGAGGCATTAAGTGAATGGGTCTTTTCTTCGAATACCGCAAGGGGTTTGTAAAATGATACATTTTTTTTTTTCATTGATGTGGGTTTTTCTCAACAGTGGCTAAGTAGATTAGGTTTGGGCTTCCCAGCTCTTAAATAAGCAGGTAGAATACTGACACTTAAGTCTGCCATTTAACATGGCTCCATCTTTATCAGTCTACCTGTATTTCAAATGTTTTTGGTTCTGTCTAGGCTTAAACAATTTCAACACATTTCCATTTCCTTTTCAAAGATGCTTTAATTATTAATAGACAGAAAAATACTTCATTTTCCAACATAGGGATCCTCAGACACTCTGAGTTTAACAGGGCTTTGCCAGACACACTGAAGTCTTCTGCAAACAACGTCCCATTTGAAGTAAATTGGCAAATGTTTGGTTGAAGAGGGCATATAACCGAAACTATTTAGGCCTCAGAAAGTCAGTTTTCCATTAGACGTATTGCATTAGAAGTATCCAACAGTTGAATCCTTCACATACTGTTGAATGAAAGTATTTGAATGAGCATCTTACATGGCAGAATTTTCTTCAATGCTATTTTTGAAAAATGTGTCAAGAAGATTTAAATGTCTTGATCTGAATTGTTCTGCAGTCTTAAAAAACGTATTAAAGTAATTTTGATGGAGTGAGGTGCTGAGGATACAGAATAGATAGCAAATGCAAAAACATCAATTTTCCTAGCTAAAAAGTCATAAACTGAGGATGAATTAACTAAAATAAATACAACTATTAGTTCACATAAACTAGGGAAAAGTATGTTCACGGTGAGATCAAAGGCAAAACATTAGTGACGAACGAATGTGCATAATTGAAATTCCCAGAGGAATCACCCAACAGCCTCTAGGCCCTACATTTGAGGACACAAATGCAGCCAGGATAACATCTGTCATACATGAGCAGCCAGAGCTGGGAGGGAGGAGCGCGGGGCGCTGTATTTATGTGCCATTGTCATACGCATGCACGCCCAGATGTGGTGGATCTCCATCCTGCACCGTATCTCCAGTGCTTTCCTGCCCGTGTTTACTGAGAGTGGACCTGCTGGCTTTCCTCAGACACAATCTGTTTGGTCTAACACCATTCATAAATCTGCCATATCAGACACAGCCTCATGTGCACACACACGCACACACACATACTCACACACAACAGTCAGTCCAACAGGCCATTTACATTTCTGCGTTCCAGACACTCTGTTTTTCAGCCCGTCTGTGGCGTCTCAGGCTGTGAATGTGATTCGTCTCCTCCGCACTAAGGCGGGGACTGACTTTGGCTTGCCAAGATTCCCGGATTTTCCTAATGCTAAAATTCAGGCTTAGCAGGAGAACTTCCCTGCAGCTTTACTAATATACGGCAGGGGAGAGCAGTAACACATAACCCATGCACAAACAAACATTGGAGGAGTTTACTACTGCACCCAGGGACCTTAACATTCTGATTTTATTTATTTATAATGGCACCCAACACCAGAGCTGTTGCAGAACACTTTCCAGATTCAAAATGGGCTTCATTCATTTGCAATTTTACACAAGTGTGAATTATTTAAATTTAGTATGTAGGGTCACAGTTGCCCTCTTACTGTGCATATTCCAATTATGTTGCTGAAGTAACTCACCCCTCATCTAACCAAGCACTTCTTATTCAATGATATAACAACAGAAACATCAAATGGTAAAAGACCTAAATTCTTCATCAAAAATGTATATGAACACACATACACACACACATATATTCCTCTCTGCACCATCTCTGTGGAAGAACATAGCAGTAATAGCTGAAGCTGCTCCAGGTCGCTGCGGCCCGGGTGAGCAGCGTGGATGTGTCCGCACTTAGAGGAGCGGCGTGGGCCATGGCCGGGCGGTGGAGCTGGAGGGGGAGTTATCAGCTGGCGGCAGCTGCGCCCGGGCCACCTGCTAATAACCCCCATGCATCATTCTGCTGTGGGTGAGCGCGCGGCGGCTGGCATTGAGAACCGCGAGCAGTAGCGTGGGGCTGGCTGACGGGCGGGCCTCCTCCGCACGCCGCCGACAGACAAGCGCAGTGTCGTTAGCATGCTGTTCATGTAATTTGGGCACTTAAGACGGCGAGGGTCCCAGAGACTGATTACACCTTCGGAGTAAATCACCCACCTGGCCCACGCGCTGATTTATCGTCCGCTCACTTAATGGCTCTGCTTACCACGCGGGTTTGTCGAGATTAAGTAATTACCTTAAACAAAAAGTTTATTATCTTTAAGGCCTGGGCGATGATAAAAAGGTGGGCTGTGGAGGAAAAACCCAAGCCCAGGCCGTACAACTCAGCCAAAGGGAGTGATAATTAAGATGCGATAAATTAAAGCGGCGCTGGCGGGGCTGTCACCGTGTTCCCCACGCTTACATTCATATTACCCCACTGGCACCCTAGCCAGGGGGCGGCTGGGATTATGCCTCGCCGAGGGGGGAGTCAGCTGAGCAGGGAGACGTCTCTTCCAACGCCTGGGGGAGTTTTAACAAGAAACTCGCTATTCTCTCAGGAGAGAGAAAAATCACTGCTGTGGACATTAAAAATAAAACATCCCTAACGAAGTGACGGTGCAGTGTTGCTACGTGTGTAAACGCTTGTATCGCTATCTCACTCACCGCTATGGAAACGCTAAAAGTTCTGGATGAGGCCAGATATGCCGCTATCTGAGTGTGTCATCTGTGTAGGATGCTTGGGAGCGGAGAGGAGCACACAGCCTGGCCTGCTTTGAATGATGTGCCATTCTTTTCTTTTCTTTCCCTTCTCCTCATTGTACGTGCTGATGTGTGGGGAGTAGCGGTTGATGGATGATGTGCAGGCAGAAATAGCTGCCGCTTCCTGCTTCACGCCTCTTGACGCTCCCCTCCTCCACGTGAAAGTCAGATATGCACCTCAAGAGGCCTGAAATAGAACAGGCTTTTGGGCCCTGTCATCTCAGCGGTTTTCAAAGCCTTCAAGTCCAGGTGGGGGCAGGGGTGGGGAGGCTTGGGTGTGTGTGGGGGCAGGGGGGGTTCTGTTGAAATGTGCTCCTCTGCATTGTCATGAATCTTTGACACTATCACTTGATCCTCCTGTGGCAGTCTTCTTGGAACTCTGTCCTCTGGGCTCCTCATAGCCAGGAGGTGATGTCAAGTGACTTTGTTTTCCAGTCCCTCTTGTACCATTATCCTGGGTCTCTAGCCCAAACATATGAAACACGTGTGTCCATGTGTCGTACAGTGTCCCTTTCCAGGCACCAATGCTAGTTTTTGAAACCTTTCTTTTCTCAAAAGAAGAGCAGAGGCATGCGATTGG
Source organism: Albula goreensis (assembly GCA_022829145.1). Classification (NCBI taxonomy): domain Eukaryota; kingdom Metazoa; phylum Chordata; class Actinopteri; order Albuliformes; family Albulidae; genus Albula; species Albula goreensis. The sequence continues at coordinate 6,106,715 of CM040761.1, read as the reverse complement.
AGCCTCGGAGCCTTTGATTTTGGCTTCCTGAACAGGTTTCAATCCACTGAGGGTTTTTTTTTTTTTTTTTTTTTTTTACAAGTCCTTCAAGTCATTTCCACAGCTTGTTCTGAAGTTCTGCCATGCCTGACCTGCAGCACCTACACCAACAGCTGATAGGGCCACTGTCCCCAGGCACAAAGCCCTCCTTTCTCTTGGCCCCCTCTCAAGGTGACCATAGGGGCACTGAGCTCTCCCTGTGGCGGTTCCCAATAAAAGCACTGGCCCCTTAAAACAGAACCAGCAGAGCTGCCACCGACACAGCCCAGGGGCATGGGATATGAAAACAGATTTAAAGATATTTCCACCAGGCTTGCTCCAGGTAAAGCCCTGCAGGTGGGACCTCATGCCTGTGACAGGGCCAGTCATGGAGACTCGGGAGCAGTAGCCCCTCATGCCGCTACATCAAACATCTGCTAATCAAAGGAGCACAAGTGTGTGCTCCCTCAGCTTCCAGCCTGTCTCCAATTAACCCGGGTAATCAAAGTGGTTGGAGAGTGTCACGTCTCACGAGCTTTGAGCGTTTGGACTTTTATTTATTTGTTTTTCTTCTTTTACAGGGATTGAAATGTGCATTGCGCATGAGCCTAATTAAACAGTTTGATTTATGTACCAAAAGAGGTTTAACATGCTTCCATAGTCCGGGAGCTGTCTGCAAAAGGGCGCATGTCCTATCCATGTCCTATCCATCCATTTAGGCACAGACAGGCCAGCTACTGGCTGAGGGCTGTCGTACCATATCATGTGAGCCATCCCCACACTACTACACTTTGACTTTGGTTCAACTCTTATTGGTCCCTCCTTTGGTGTCCATGCCTGAGCGGTGACTTACAGGGCTCTGCAGGCCTGAGCACTGAGACAGCCTCCATGTTTAATAAGGTCAGGTGGGCTGGAACAAATGCAAAGTCTCTCCCTTCCCCCGCCCCCCCAGCTCTATCTGTCTCCCTCTCTCTCTCCCACACTCTGTCTCTCAGCCTCTGTGTTCTGGAGAAGCCATCTCAGTCAGGGACTCTTGTAAAAGGTAAATGAAGAACAGCTGTGAGGTGCAGATGCCTTCAGTGAGCCGCTTGGCTCCCAGTCCCTTTGCAGGGGGCTGAGGAATCAGACGGCCTGGTCGGGAGTATTCTCCTTGACTGTCTGCTAGGGGCCCTCAAATTTGCCTGGAGACGCCTTAAATTGTGTACGGTATGCTTTACAAAATTGCCCTGCTCTCTTCATAGTATCAAAGCTCCAGGCATGCTTTTTTCACTGCACATTTTTCCGTTTTGTTTGAGGCCAGCTGTGTTTTTTTCCAGGGTTTTCAAACACAAATAATATAATGATCACAAAAATCCTCATCCCTGCAGATTTAAAAAAAAAAAAAGAACTCACAAAAGTACTGCAGATTTTCAGCTTTGCAACATTTCCAGTGTGATTTTTGAAGATTTTTAAAATACATCTTTGAAGCCCAGTTTTTACCTGGTACATTGTGTCCTGTTGTATGATTATTTTGGCTGGCAAATTAAATTTTTAATGTGCTGACTGCTGTGACTTATGTTCTCGCTCATTTTACAGAAGTGATGTGGCTATCCTGCTACATATTATCCAGAGTTCAATAGAAACCTTTGGGCCTCCTCTATCTGGTCATAATTATCCTTCAGTAACTTCACCGGTGAGTTCAGGTGGCCCTTCCACAGCAGCTATGTCTTCCCTTAAGCAACGGCTCACAGACGTACGGCTTGCTAGCGATCTCTGAAATTCTGAGTGACCGCAGGGGCATTAGTATTACAACTACGTACTCCTACATCACTACGCCAGCATTTCCGCTCCCATTTCCCATTGATGATTATTTTTTACTGAGCAAAGATAGGAAGCAAAATTGGCTGGGCTTTAAAGTACTTTTCCCTTGAAGTTGAGTTTACTTATGATATGAGCACATCAGTCCTTAGTGATGCAGGACTGTGTACAAACATCAACTCAACTGGTTGAGTGAATTTGCTCTCTTAAAAAGGAAATGAAACGTATCAGTAAGTAAGAGTAATTCTAAAGAGGCGTATCCATTCTAACACACGGGCCAACACTTCCAACAAGAAGTAAGCTTTCCATAAACCAGCAGATCCTCCACTGATTAAATGGGAGTATCACAAATAGAAGCAGTAAAGCTGAGGGGACTTACTGTATTATGTATATACTCTTGTCCATTGTAGTACATGGATTCACGTTTGCAGCAGAATTGTCTCCATGATTATGGTCTCAATTAGTGCCTCCGTGGAAACCTCCATTGCCATGGAGACAGTTGAAGACACTGGGCATGTCCGAAAGTCAGCATGGAGGCTTCCCAGCACAGGAGCATGTGGAGGGGGCTGGGGCTGGACAGGAACTGTCTGCCGGACAATAGGTCTGCATTCTCACTACCGGGGTGATTAACTTGGCGACAGGCAACAGACATTAACTTTTTCGCTCAGGCTTTCCCATGCGGACGAATGGCACGGAAGGGAGGGTCATGTGGGGGACCATTAAATCAAATGGCTCCTGTCCTCTTACAATCACCTCAGCAGAGTGAAGTGATAGCCCCCAACCTCCCCCCATCCCAAAGCTCAGTCAAAATAAACAGCCCCAATTCACTCCACAGTGAAGGAGCTGTGAGTAGTGTGCAATGTGTGTGAGTGTGTGTTGGGGGGGCTAGAGAGAGTCAACAATGTCATGAATTACAAGACAAACTTAAGCAGCTGCCAAGCAAACATGCATTAGGACATTACTTTCTGTCTGTAGTGGAGTGCTGTAGTAGCAAGGGCCTGCTTTTCAGGATGAGAGAACCCTTAGCACACACAGAAACACTGATCACGAGTCAGACAGGGACTGGTCCACCTTCACTGCTGAAGTATGTGCCGTCTACAGCCTCCTTGTTTGCACAGGGAAACATCTGTAGCTGTGAGACAGCAGCCTTAAAATCCAGCCTGACCAGACAAACGCTGCAACTTTTTTTTACCCACCCACGACAGATCACCCAGATTATATATTTACCTCAGGAAAGGCTTCAGCCCACATTTTGGAAAATATTCTCACCCCCATATTTCATTTAAATATGTTCTATTCTACACCCTTTGTGTTGCCAGTGTAACCGGTGGGTTACTACGTCCTCTGTGCCTAGGTCAGAGAGAATAAAGGTTCCTCATATTGTTGTAACAAATCAATAAAAACTATGAATGCTGCATGGGTATGTTAAAGATGTATAGCCTAAATTTGTCAAGGACAAAGAGAGAGTTACTATGCATTTAGTTCATTTAAAAAGCTTTGGTGGGATTAATCACTGTGAAATAAAGGTGAAAGATCTTAAGGATACAGTCAGAGAATGTTGTTGAATCATTACAAGATACTGGAATTTTATCGGAAAGAAAATCTACAGGTGAACGAAAGCCAGCGATGACATTATCACACTGCAGAGTATTTACTCCATTTTACTCATTTTATTCAGAAGCAGAAAAAAACATTTCCACCGAAATGTGATGCAGTCCTAAGCAGGATAAGGGGGCATGAGAATCCCAGTGTTCCCGGCAGTGTTGTAAATCACCATGGCGACCCTATGCCCTCCGCCTTTCTCCCTCTCACTGCAGGCATCCTCACTATTCTGGCACTGTCACTGTCACTCTCACCACCGCCCCCATTCCTGCCCCCCCCCCCCCGAGATACAGTCCCCTATCCTACACAAGAGTCAGCACCATAAAGATTCAATTGATTTTGTTGCCTGAGCTGCAAAGCCTAATTAGAAATATACAATATTTTATCAAATTAAACATCAAGTAATTATCATACCGTACAGTACTGTAATTAGTTATTTTAAGATTTTATTTCCTGATATTTTGATGAAGTGTCAAAATTTTTGAAAGAAGAGGACAACAGGGCAGTGCAAAGCTACAATACCTAAATACAGTTTGCATGCTTACTGTGGCGGTAATTGCAGTACCATGTACACGCGAAGTGTTTTACTCTTGTTTTGTAAGCAACAGTTAAAATGTTAAAGTTGTAAAAGCAGGGCTACATGTTGCTCTGCATTGTGCATCTTAAAGTTTTGCTACCTTCTAATGAGCCTCAAGTTAATGATGGGGGAATTGTAGCTAGAGTACACGAGGCAGGTTATGTATATATGAGGCCAGTATCTCCTCTGTGGTAAGCAGGACAGCATCTGTCTGGTAACTTTTGGGTGGGAGGTTGAATGGGGGAGAGTGACTGAAGTGTTTACTTGGCTTTAAATCAAGTATGAAACTAAAAAAAAACACGACATTTGGGTAACACATACAGCTTTCTTCTGGTACACCCTGGCAAGGAGGTCAAAATTTTTAACCAAGATATGGAGGGGTAATGAGAGGTGGTGGAGACGTGTTATTCTTTATGTCTTTCTTAGTTAGGCTCCTTATTTACAAGAGAGACCAGTCACCTTGACAGGAGTGTGTTTTTGTACATTGTCGGTGACAGGGGTATGATATCCATTAAGGCCGAGACGTTTGACTCATTCCCTACCAAGCAGGGCTCACGGAGGTAATTTAGGGTCAGGGTTCCCTGGGCAGTCAGTTCTCAACCACATGCCACATACACTAATGCTCATTTACATTCAGCCGTTAGCTCTGATGTGCTCCTGGAGCTACCGCCGTGTTATTCATAACACCGAGTAAAAAGCACTCTATCTCCTGAGCGACGTACGACCACAAAGTACTACCATGCATGAATCACTTCTAACTACTCCAGAAAAGATTAAAAGGAAATTCAGTTTGAAAAAAAAATGAAATTGTGTACAGGTAATTAGGAGATGGTGGTAAATTCAGGTTGGGCGTTGAGCAAACATTTACTTAAGAGCTACTGCACTCACCCAGCTCAGGCTTGGTGAGGAGGGGCATTATGGGCTTCAAATGGCCCTTTCTAATTTCCATTAAAGAGTGATCCACAGATTAATTCAAAACAAACTGCATGGAACCAAAACAGTGCTGCAGATTGACGAATCCTGGGCCACTTTGCAAGGAAAGTCCATGGTAGGGACATGGCTGGTTTATGTAACATGGTGCTACGTAGGAAATTCTTATATCCTATATGAGTTGGAAGTGCAAAGGACTGTGGAGCCATTATTTTAAATTGTGAATATGTTTTTGACACAGGAATGAGAAGATGCTTCTCATGCAATGCTTCATTGCATGGAAAAACATGCTAAAAATATTTTAAAAATTACTTTTGCATGCTAATGGAAATATTTCATGGCACCTAGATTTTTTGTGAATTCTGGAATGTTTTGATTTGAGTCTCTGAAGGCAAACTGAACCAATTTTGCCACCTCTGGAATTGATCAAGGCTACTGTACCAGAAAATGAATTGCGATGTGAAAACACACTTAATGACTGTGGCTTTGGGGATTGAAGGGGGGTGAGGGGGTGTGGGGGTGGGACTGTAGTGCTGTAAAATCAAGAGAGTTCAAGGAGAAATTGGGGTACACTGGACCTGCTCAGTGTCAGATCTTAAGCTAAAAAAATGCATCAGTGAAAGGGGCCCGCACGGCATCCGCAGCAGTTTTCCGACTTGATGAAATGCAAAGGCCCCCATCAAAGAGAAGGACAGGAGTCAGCTCCCCACCTCCCTAGTTTTGTTCGCACTCTGTTTAAAAGTCTCTTTAGCGTTCTGGCAAATATTGTCGGACAAGCCGCGGCGTGCCTGCGACGGCCTGACCAAACCCCCTCAGCAAAGTGTAATATTGATCTTAGAGCTGGCTGAAGAGGCAGGGGAAGCCAGAGGAAAAGGGGTTTGGGGGGTTGGGGGTGGTTTGAGGGGTCTGGACAAATACTGCTGCGGTTCCCCCAGAAGAGGCTGTGATGGCCCTCGAGCACTTCCCCCAACGGGCCACCTCCTGACCCCCACAATTCAGCTGCTGAATGCCAGCGGGGCCCCGGACAAAACCAGGCAAACACTGTGTTGTTTGATGGTAAAGTGCTTATTAGGCAGTGCGTTTGGGGGGGGAGCTACCCACACAATGATGGCAGTGTACGAAATTACACTCCGACTCAAACCTCTCCTCAGAGCGCAATGATGAACTGAGCTCTGAGGGACATGAGATGACGTAGAAATGCAATCAGATGTGGGGATTTCCTCTAAAAACAAACAAAGACCCCATGGCTCAGGGTTGCTTACATTTGACTGGTACAAAAAAAACACTTCATAGATCAGTCCAGAATTACAACTGAAAGTACTTACAGTAACACTCTATTATAAGATTATTTGTAATCATATATTGCAGTAAACCAGCTGTTAATGAATGACTTCATCCACAGGTGGTTTGCACTCCTGCAGGCATTCATGATGGTTGTTTTTCCAGAATTTGAAACGCTGTCAAAAAGTAAGTTTATCCAAAAAATAAAATGTGTGCATTGTTTTAATCAACCCATTATATATGTAAAAAGATCAAAGAAATGTGGATTTTAATGGTTGTTCTACTTTTACCTTCTCCCTAGTGACTTTTCTGAATGGAATGCAGAGTCTCATGGCTTGAGCACATGATTTTTCTGGACATATTAATTGATTTATGTTATAGTTTTTATGAGGAACACATTTTATGAATGAAGATATATCTTCAATATTTTTTCCGGTCAGTTTTTATTTTTCCCTTTACTCATCATCAGTTACATTCCCAGTTCCTCATTTTCCCAGACTGCAGGAGAGAAAAAATGCATTATGGGAAATTGTAATGTCAGTAAGCTGAAGAGGAAGGTGCTGAAAAAACGTTTTTTCTAACTAACTTTATCTTGAATAAGTACTATATAAACAAGGAATCCATGCATACCATTGCACTTTATACTACAAAAGGATAAAGGACAACAAACTATTGAGTCTTTGAATGTGAGTAAAATTCTCTAACAAGATGCATAATTCCTTTCAACTGTACCTAGAGGACAATTAGCACCGTCTCAAGCTTTGAAATACTACTTTCAAGCAATAGGTTATAAGCTAATGGTCATATCATGAGTCAGATGACTAGCATTATCCTATTAGGCATACTTTACTCCTTATCACAGGCCTTTTTCATTCTTGTACCTCTTCATGTGAAATACTGGCCATTATAAGTAGACATAATTCTACATGAAATGGCAATTGGATGTAATTTGGATTGATAATTAACCATGATTGGCACTGAAAAAAAAGCAACCTGAAGGGAATTCCTGAGTCGCCCTCACAGCAGAGCAAGAGTGTGACAGTGAGAGAGAGAAGTGTACAATAGTTTCTGTCTTGTTAAGTGAAGGGTCATTAATGCACAATACCAGCAGATGTCATTTTGGACACCTTTCTTTGGGAGATGCCATTTTTAGTGACAGGTGAAATTACTTAATGGGAGGGAGAGGAATAAAAAGGAACATGAATAGAACATACATGCACCCTGACCTTGTTTCATTGCCATGTACTTTTCCTGGCCCGAATTTATACACCATTATCTACCTACACATCCAAACACAGCGCAGAACTGCTTGCAGAAAACTGGCACTGCCACTAAAAAAGACCAGTCAAAAGCCTGGTGGCACTAGTGTCATGAGGAGTATGGATACTTTTAGCTGTTATTATCTTTGTATTTAAATTATTTTTTAAAGAAAGAGACAGATGGAATGAGCAAACTTTTCCACTAAGTGTTCAAGTAAGATTGAGTGAAGTGAAACTTAATCTAATATCAAAAAAAAGAAAAGGAGCGCAAGTGGCAATATGGTTGAATCTGAGCTTTTTGAAGAGGGAACGTGTGGGTTTTCTAATTAAGAACTGAAGTCAGACCCCGCTGTCTGTAATCTTACTCTGCAGGCTGGGAGCAGCTTGCTGTTACACTGAGCAGAGCACGGTGATTACAGTGAACTGGGGAGCGGAGGCCTCCCTTGGTAGTGATATGAGAGCTCCTCAAACATTGGGGCCTGCTGGGGAGAAATGGGGGAGGCCTACGTCACTCCTCACCCCACCAGAGGAACCCCCTGGAGCTCTGCAGGGGCACACAGAAAGCAGAGGCCCCTGTCCCCCCCATACCTTAACTTCTCTGGCAGGGTGGCGACAGCCGCTGCTCCTTTCAACACATGCTTCCAAATGACAAGACAGGATATACAGGCGTTCCGCTACAATGATGGAGTCATGATTTAAATGAGAAATATGTAATTAAAACCCACAGCCTGAATTACTGCTCTTCCTACTTTCTCTCTTTATGAAATTTTGAATTATTGAGGTTTGGGGATGGTTTGGTCGAATGCCAGTGTATCTACGCTTTCATGCCAGATTGTAAAGCGTAGAGCTTTAGCATGCTTTAATGGATGTAGTGCAGCTGAAATGGATGGCTGAAATGAAGAAACATTGCAGCCTTTGGATTGGCTAGCATGCCCTTCAGTGTGAGTTAAATATCCATGACTGTGCTTGTATATTCCAATCTACTCTTCCCAGTGTTCTCAGGGACTGTGCCTCGCTCACACACCCAGTATGGAAAAGGGGTCTGTTTAATTTTTCAAGGGAAACCAAAAAAATAGCTGAAAGAATGCGTATGTACAAAAAAAATAAGAAATTTGCCCACTTTTCACTGAGCCTGTTGCTTTGGTACAGGTCATTTCAGAGTGAACTGCCATTTGGATTGAGTTACAATGAACTACAGTAATTTTTTTCAAGGCGCTGATTAAGAAGTCTTTTTTCCTGGAACTTAAAGAAAGCCACAGTCTCAGAAGTCCACAATCAGGGCTGCTTGATAAAGACACATGTGGCACAGATGTTTGCAAGAATAACTCTTATTCTTTTTGTGGGTAGCGGGCACCATATGTTGCCATTTGTTGTAAATAAGCTTGATACAAGTCCCGCGCGACGGCACACACCCTCTGTCTAGATACACTTATGCCAGGTCTTAGAGTGGACTCTTGCGGCAGGTCCCTAAGTGACGTCTGAAACGGTGCCAGCATGTTTGTGAAAACAGATCAATCACTCAGAGTTTGGTCTTTTGTTTCTCACCCTGACTTCAGTAGCTGGCCCACTCCATGCCACAGGCTGCCCCCCCCAGCCACTTCACTTGAGTGCCGCTGGGAGTTTTTTCGGTCCCCCCCCCACCCATCTCCCATTTCCCCACTCGACAACGGGTCCTTCCCAACCCCTGGTCCCGATTCTATTTTCACAGACTCGTTTTGAGGGGCGTGGGTGACATGAGACCGGGAGTGGTGATGGGGGGTGGGTGGGGGTGGTGGGGGGTGAGGAAAGCCCCCGTGCCGGAGCACAAAGGGGCTCTTTGAGAGAGCGGGCCTTTTCATAGACTGCCACAGAGGAGACGTCTGCAGCTCGCAGCAATCTGATCATCCGCGTTGGGCCCGACTCATTAGCCCTCCTGGAGGTAGCAGGTTACTCTGAGCAGGGTGCAGCAGGGATGGCTTCCCACATTTAAACCTGCACTAACACGCAAGTTTAGGTCCATTTTAGCATTCAAAATCACACCCCCTCAATCAACTATATATGCTACATATATGTGCGGACCTGATTCAGATAGAGGATGCTGAATGGTGCTTAATTATAATAAGATTGTATAAACTAAGCCATCTCTGAGGTATGCGGTAGATGCCATAACCCATACATATGCGACATCACTATGCAGATTATTGCAAATAGGCCTGGGCAGTGCACCATGGCAAACAGAAAGCTTTTATGAAGGACACAGTCATTTCTACACGAGGACTCAAAGAGCAAATGAAGCTAGAATGAGTGGAACCATTAACTCCAGTGTGTTTATGAGGGAAAATTTCCCTCAATAACTTTTATGTAGAATCGGAGAATAAGAAACCGACTGCTCCAGCCTAATAGAGTTTTTTTTTTTACAAGAGGCATGGATCGTTGATGATGTATGGGTGGGTTCATTTTTTAAAAAGGCCACAGATAGCCTCAACACATCAGGCCTTAACAACTAGAGTTTCCAGTAAACCTGTGAGTGTTTCAGCCAGTCATGATTGGTGGTAAACATTGAATTACACAACTCTGGCTTTCAGTCATACTTTAAGATGTATAAATTGAAAGTGAAACGTCCATTACTGCTATTCCTTCTGTCCAACACTATTTTCTTAAATAGCTACAGGGCAATTACACTGTCTCTGTGCTCAACAGCTCAGTGACTTACCATTCAATTGAAGAACATGACAACCTAAACAGAAACACATGCAAGCTCTTATTTAGGGAAAGTGTAGACTATATTTTTGGTGTTAGCGTGTAGCGCACACCTGCAAAAACAGTATGGGCCTCTCTCCTTACCATTACTTACACACAAGTGTATGTATTTTCTGACAACACTGGTGCTAAAAAAAGAAAGTACAAACAGTGGTTTCAGGGGTGCTCCAAAAAAAGACCCTGAGCGGTTAAGTTAATTCTCTGCTTTTTCAGTGGACCTGGCAACTGGAAATAACAAATGTCCTCAACATTTGTGACTGCACCAGGACCTAATTTATTGTAATATCAGATCGCCCTGTAATAACTCATTTGTTCCTATAATAAATATATAAAGAAAGACAAATTGCTACACAGAGTACACATTTTCCTCACGGCGTGAAGCCGGTACTCGAGGGAGAAAGTTGCGGCACAGTTAACCAATAGCAAATCCTTTAGCAAATCATGTGTCATTATGATGGACAACTGAAGCGTGAGATGTTAAATAGATTTTGGGGTCCACGGTCTCTCCATAGACCCCTGCTCAGACCCCCAATAATCACTACCCACCCCCACTCCCCATCCCCCTTCACACGCCCACCTCCCCTCATCTCTGTCCATATCACAGAGCCCTTTCCCCCCTCCACACACCTCTTTCTGCATTCTGCTCCACATATTTTGTTCTCTTTTACAACATGGAATGAGAAATGGGGTCCTGGTTGAATTTGGGAAAGATTTCCTCACACCCTCACTACATAAAATGAATCGAGCTAGTGAGGTGACTAGGGTTACCAAATCATTGTTGTCTAAGTCGTTTGACACCTTATACATTTAAGAAGGAGGTGTTTGAGATACTTTACACAAATAAGCCTTCATAGAGTAGTGGACACGAGAGTTATATATCTCTCTTCCATGGTATTAAGCCAGAGAATGACTGGCAACATCACTGCCTCTGGTAAGAATATACCATTCATTTTCAGCCTACTTCTAAGCCAATATATCCAAAAACACCTCTCCAGTCATTTTAAATGTGCTTAGCATCACACCCAATGTTTAATTCACAACCTATTTGTCTACATAAAAGAAAGGAAAAGTGTGCACGGATTCCAATATACCTGCCAGATTTTTGTTATCTTTCATAACAAGGTATGATTTTTCAGCCTTTCATGTTTGATGAAGGAGCTAACCTTTATGAGAATTAAGTAGCGGTTTTTGCTTTTGTACTCAAGTGGTGCCACACAGCTACAGGAAAGCAGAGCTCATGCTTTCCGCGGTGCCCGGGCAGGAGCTCGGCTGACGGGGTCGGCCTCTGTATGCCTCCATCAGACGTGATGCGGGTGGGATGGGCCTTCTTCCTGCCCCTGACAGGCCTGGGCCGCTGTCTCCTTGGGGCCCAGACGCCTTGGTGTCTCCACCAGCTGGGCGAGGCCCATCTTAACGGAAGGAAACGTTACCTGGAGCGTGGCGCTAACTGGCTCCAGTCCAGATTCCCTCAAGCACTAATGAACACACTTAACTATGCCTACTATAAAAAAAAAAATATTCACCCACAAAAATGCACCAAACATTTTTTCCTTATAACCTAAAGTACAGTGTAGTCTCCTGCATCCAATCAGCTCTGGGCGTATGCACCATGTTATTCACCTGTTTTTCATGCAAATGCGAAATCCTCCGTTCAGCCAGACACAGACTCGCAAACATACATCAATGTGGAAGCCTCTGTGATTTATTGAAGCTCAGTAAACCTCCACTATTTGTGTGAGCATACACACTTGGCGGTGACTGCATTAATGCATCAACCTTCCCTGATGACTGATGCTCCCTCACTGGTGACTGATGCCTGGGAAGTGGATCAGCATGTGCTTGTGTTCGACGGCATGATTCTGTCCGTGTCTGGCGCTGGCCGCTCTGTCCTGGCCTGGAGCGAGAGTGGGCAGCACACTGTCTGGTCTGCCCCAGCCCATGCTGCTGGCCCGCACTGTTGGTTCAGCTGCCCGTGGTGCCGGGGTGGGCCGGGAGGCCTGGGCGGTAACAGGACATCCAATACTGATTTAGGAGGAGACCCAAACCCTGCTTCTCAGTGGAGCATGTGTTTAGCCGCTTCTCCCATATCCTCCAGGTCTGTGGGAACTTAAGCTAAGCTACCTCAGGAGCCAGTGTCCACTGGCACAGACATGCTGCCTGCATCTCAGCCCAGAAAGCAAGTGAATCAGTGCACTCATAGTGCGGCGAAAACCCGCAGTCTGGGGACATGGGAGAGGGGGAATCAGCGCAGATGTAATGAAGGGGTTTATCCCTCACAATAAAACTTAAGCTTGCTGTAAAAACAAAAAGAACCTGAAGAGAAAATGATTGTTATTGTGCTAAGTTCAAATAAGCGACTGCAAACAAAAACACGGCTCCACTCCTCAGCTCCGGCTCTCCTGTTAAACAGTCTTTTTGTGCCGTGGGAATCTCAGCCCTTTTTTTGACCACAACTGTGTTGAATAAAGGGGATTTAGTGGGCTTTCTCCGCTAAGGACTTACATGATTGAAACATCTGTCTGCCGAGGCCAAATCTAGGGGAGTGCAGACTCACACATACAGAGATGGTAGACAAAATAACAGAAACACCACCAGCTGGGCCACCCTTTGCCTTCAGAATAGCTTCAATTCATTCTTGGAATGCTGCCAAACAAGTTTTTAACAGTCTCTACTGTGATATTAGGTTATTATTTAAAAAAGGAAAGCCTCCAGTTGTCCATCTTTGAGGGATGAAGTAGATGGACATCTATTTATATGCAGTTTGCATTCAAGTACAAGTTTGACTTCATCTTGGTGCTCATGAATCCACTTTTAAATCTGTTCTGCCATGATTGCACCTTAGAATGCACCCATGAAAACGGTGCCCATAAAATAACAGATTCACCTCCATGTTTAAATGAAGAACAAATAATGTGGGTTAAAAGCTTCCTTTGCCTATCCCACATAAACATAAACCCATCCAGATGTAGGAAAAGTGTATGGTGACCAATCAGTCCATATCATTTTCTTCCACTGCTCAGAAGTCCAGGTTTTGCATTGATTACTCCAGATTATATGTTGTTGTGTATATGGCTGGCAGCCCATCTGTAAAAGCTTTGTGAAGCTGATAATGTACAATGTTTCATGGTTTTGAGACTAGGTTGTAACTTTGGGGGCTATTGTTTTGTGCCATTTTCCTACTTTTTTATATTCCTTCCTTATTGATGAGCTTCAACATGTGACCATTGGTCTTTCTTGATGCAGTTTTTCTTGTTTTCTTGTTTTAATCATGATATTCAGCACTCTTCCCCTTGACGCATTAAATTATTTTTTTCAAAATCTGTTACATCGCTTATGTTGCTTTAGAAACGCACACATTAAAATGTAGATTTTAAGATGTCTTTTGGCATGGAAATATATTGCCAGTTAGTACTGAACTTAATATGAAATACATGACTAGACCTCTTTTCAGATCTTTCAAAATACAAGTCCTATTATTTGGTCATTCCATTATTTTGTCTACTCATATATATACTGAAATACATCTCATATATGGCTGGTATATATTATTGTTTGACTCCATCATAACACATGAACACAGCTTGTTTACTGCAGTGCATCAAATTCCAGGTTTTCCAGTCCTGACTTACTGATAAAACATCACTCAATCTGGATCTGTTTCAAAGCTCCAGATTTTAAGGAGTTGTCCAGGGTCTGAACACGTCCCTATCTGCTGGAGCAGGACAACCCTGTGGATCTTTGAAGCCCCTGCCAAGAATGCACGCACATAGTTCACATGGCGAGACATTACCTGACCACAAGAAAGGGCCCACAAACTGATCCAGGGGCTTTTACTTCACGCTGCCATGTATCTTTTCATCTGTGGTGAAAAAAAAATATATATCTGCTTTGAAACAGAGACTGGGAGGATTCCTCCTGGGGTGTTTAGGTGTTGGCAGTTAGAGAGCCATGTTGAACAGATGAACCACTCCTGTCATTTTTTTGAAAATTTTATAACTTCAATTTGTTTCTGACTGCCCCCTGCCCCCCTCTTTCAAACCGCAGCACAAAGCATCAATACAAGCGTACGATGAAACCTCACTCGATGGCTGCCGTGGCGAGAAACTTTGGCTTCAAATGGGAGAGCTTGTCGGGATGGAAAAAAAACATTGCTTCCCATCTAATATTTTTGGAAGAAGAGCATGCTTTTTGAATTTCCTAGAGGGGAGATTACCACTTTTTTGGCGTTGTCTCGGAAACCACTTGCAGGCCACACAGAAGTTACAAAGTAAGCACATAGTACACTGTAACACAATGCTAGCACAGAGGTCACAGGGACTTTTGAGCGTATTCTGTGCCTCAAAGCGTTCACCATTTTCAGACACTGCCTTGACATATGGTTTGTCGTTGTGTAATGACAGCTATGTAAAGCCTGTATTTCTCTAGCCAAAGATGACAGCATAATAGTTTGGGTATAAAACAATGTTAAATCAAGAGCTGGCCCAAGAACAGCAGCAGTAACACGTCACAGGAAAGGAACATGCTCCGGGATCCATAGTGTGTATGGTTAATTTACCTCCACGGGGCTGCTTAAATTTCCTTCATTGTGAGACTTTAGGCCGGTTCATATACAAATGAAACTTTACAAGTCTGTTATTTTAATCAACGATTATTTCTACCTCACAGCCATTTGGCTGTAACTTTCCTCTGCATCTTGGTCCTTCTACCAATGTAGGATTGCATCATACTGTTGTAATTTTCTATTGTAATAGGCTTTGTTTTCCTCTTGGAACATCAACTCTGTAATCATGGTAATCTCAGTTTATATCCTTCCTTACTGTAATTATGGTATATAGGTGGATCTTTATTACAGAACAGAAAGGGAAATTACTCCTATAAGAAACCAGTCTGAACATTTAAATGAATGAGCAATCGTTCATTGCCTCTGGTATAACATTGTCCTCTTCAATGATTATTGTTGATGGTTACTAGGAACCAATCTCAGCAATCATTGTAATATCGGGGGTAGAGGAAATGGGTGTCTTTTGAAAGTCTGACTGAGATCAGGTTTGGTTCGACACCCAGGCTCAAATGTGGGGTCGACACTCTAGCCACAAGAGCATTGACCTGGGATACATACTGAAGGGTGTTTCTCCATCTGTGGTAGCAGGATTTTGTTATTTGTTATCCCTGGGTCAGCTGTTTCTTTGACAGTAAACCAATTTTGCTTATTTTGTTGGTCCCACAGTTTACTGTAGCCTGTCTGGGCCCTGCTCCTGGAGCATTTCCAGGGAGTGCTGCTGGGGTCATAACCCCTCTGTCTATATTTAAACACAAAACAACCTAATTGCACAGAAGCGGGTCCAGTCTGTGGGAAACACTGGACTCTCTAAGTGGATCTTTTTCCTGTTGCCCTCACAAAGCATGCACATCAAGCTCTGTGAACATGCAAACATTGTAATTAACGACAATTTGCTTCATTAGGCTTTGAATCTGTTCTATCACGATTACCTCATCTGCCAGTGCTGAAAATTATGTACTTGTCTTGTACTGTGTAATGTGCAGCGTTCCGTTATTGCTTTACAGGTGTGGGTAATCGACCAGGCTCTGTGTTGCTGCTGTTACACCAGGAGCTCGATAATTACGTTAATTGCTGATAACTAATACTGCGGTGTAGTCTGTGTTACTAATACAACCTTAGATCTGTAATTACCGGCAAACCACCTCCCAGAGGGAAAACTCTGGTGTCAGTAGAAATCAATTTCCCCTCTGAACCTAAGAGCCACTACATATAAACACAAAGAACTCTAACGGGTTGGCATGGGAAACTCATTCACATCCAGGTTCATTCAAAGGTTTTTTTTCCAACTCAAGGTTCCGTTTCTTTGAAGTGTTTGCCTGTCAAGATAATTTCACCTGAGATGAAAATTGACCTAAATTTGATTCCTCAAGAACTTGTTTCTCTCCAGCAACCTTTTAATACAAAGCAAAAAGACGTGGGAAAATTTACACCGGTGAAATTGAATTATTGTTCAAGATTTTCTTATCAAAGTGTCTCTACTTTGTTTTACCAAAGCATGGCTTGTATCAACAGCCCTTGCTTACATACTTTTCCACACACAGAATGACACAGACACTTAGTTCTATTTGTACTCCAGAGGATATGGCTAATGTAGCACTTGGAGATGTACAGTGTCCCTTCTATTTTTGCTACGTTTATTCAATGCTTAGATGGCTCCAGACATGCACTTCTCGTCATGGTTAAGTGATCTCCCATTCACCGTTGCATTACGAAGTTGGGCTAACACACTGTGGCCACGCTGTGTTTTCCTTATGGAGCGGGATGGGGGAATAGGGGGTGCTGGGAGACGGATGTGTCTGTGTGCCTTTGGAAAAACTTTGGATAGACACGCCTGAGCTCCGACTGCCCGGCTCTAGCCCATGTTCCCGGGCGGGGACACGTTTACACACAAGGGCGCTCCCTGGCCCAGCTGACGTTTGGTTCCTTTCACTCGGCTCCCCCCTCCCTGCTTCTGTTTATTATAGTTTTTCTCGGTCGGCAGGCCCTGTTGTTACAGCGTCTAACTGCAAACTAACACTGCCAGGGGAGTGGAACTCTGACTCGGAACCGCAGCTGAGGGTCGCTGGCGCTCTGCCGGGCTGGAGCCGGACGGCCTCCTCGACAAAGGACGCCCGGGGGAGACGGGAGCTCCCTGGGCCTGCCACTCTGGATCGGGGGAGGGAGGGAGGGAGGGCTGGACGGAAATGACTCCAACCAAGGACTCATTCTTCTCAGAGGCGAGGCCTAATTTGTAGCTAGAAAATGCGAGGCAGGCCAGGATAAAGCGGGACATGCTGGGAACGGCATGCTGTTTCTTGAAGAAGTGAAGAAGAAGAAGAAGAAGAAGAAAGGGGAGAGGGAGAGGGAGAGAAGGGTTTGGCTAATCCCCTAAAGCATCCATATATCGCAGTCCGCTTCTCTCCCAGTGCCTGTAAATCGCCAGGAATGTAACATGTTGTTTTTGGGCCCTGTGTCTGCAAACGCCTCTGGTTTGGAGAGATTTATGTTTGAAGACATTGCCCAAAGCACACTTTATTGCCTTTAACTAGAGGCTTTGAGGTAGGCGTGGAGGGTTCCAATGCAACAAATAATATTAGAGTTATATTTTGTTTCAGAATGACTCATGTTTTGTAAAGGCATCAGAGTCGTTTCTCTGTGTCGCTCTGCCTGCATGAATGATATGCATTTTGGCAGAAAGAGAGTAACTCACAGGGTCACAACCCAGTGCTTTATGCAAGGTAGCAGGAGGCGCCATCTTTTCTACTTTTCAATTTCACCCAAAATACTTAAAAGGATACATACTTAAAAATACTTAACACTAAAAAAAATTACCTAAATCTCATGCACACACAAACACACACACACAGTACACATGTGTGTGGGTGTGTGCATTTTGAAATCCTTAAATCGTAGTTAAAAAGGAGTGAGCACATGTGCTTCATATTAATGTCAGTACTACCAAACTACCAAAATGTTTCAGCATTAAAAGACACTTTAAAATCATCACTTTAATTTGAGAGTTTCTAATGCAACATGAGAGATATAACAGATTTTAATAGAGGTAACATAGCTGGTACTCAAACAGCAGGTGCTTCAGTCATAAAAATGACAAAAATATTTAATGTCTCAAAGGAAAGGTGTCAAAAACCATGATAGCGTACACTAAACAAGAATGCATACACTGCATCAGGAAAGAGGAACAGAGGTTGGAAGTTGAACCCCACTGAAAGGGACATAATTTAACAGAATAATTGATGGAACTGAAAATAAATGCTTCAGAAATGAATGTACAAACGTAACTGTACACCCAGAGATTCACAAAGCTGATATGTATCAACCATACATATCTGCCAAAAAGAAACTAACTGTAAACAAGGCCAAAGTGTAACCATGCATCACCTGGTGGCAACAGCACAACTCTGGACCTCTGAGGATTGGAAGAAAGTAATATGGTCTGATGAGTCCAACTTTGCTTCTTTTCCTACATCTGGAGGGGTCTATGTTTGGAGAAAGTCAAAGGAAGCCTTCAACCCACATTGCCTTTTCCAAACTGTTAAACATGGTGATAGATTTGGTATGGTACTGGCAGCCATTTCATGGGAGTCATGGGTTAGTGTAGAATTATGGCCAAGGAATTAGAACTAGCTAGGTGCACACTATGGTGTGGACACAGTTCGCTCAATATGTTCCCATATTTCAAGATGATAATGCCTCTATATATAGAAAGCTAAACAGATTCAAGTGTGGTTTTCTGAGCACTGGAATGCAGTCAAACACCCCTTATGTCCTCCCCAATGATCAGATCTAAGCGTCATGGAATCTTCATGGAACGTTCCAGAATGCAGATTACACAGAATAGATTTCCACCCCCTTATCGCTCAGAACTGGAAGCTTTCCAAGAAAGGACAAAAACTGTTCTGCATGCAAGGGGCAGCCCAGCTCCTTATTAGTTAATAAATATTCATATATTGTTGTTAGTTTCCATTATTTTGTCTATCCCTTGTATATATAGCATTTGCAACAAATAATGTTCTCAAATATTCCTTTGGAAGAGTTTTCTCTATGCACTTTTTATTCATTATTTTTCTGTGATTAAAATATAAAGATATGCTCTGCTATTTTTTTTAGAAATAACTTCAAACATATAAAACCACTGTGATTAATTTTAAGCAAAGTCATAAAAGCATACCCCCCACCCCCACCCCAATGATTCTTGAGTATCTAGGCCATTACTCCTCGAAGAAGAAGTTCCTTTAATGACTGAGAATGCAGGCAGAAGAAACAACTTCTTTCTGCACAAAAACCTTGTGTACTTGGAGCTGATTTTATTCTGCAATCAGCTGCCTATAAATAGAGTGAAAAAAATGAGAAACTGCTCTGTTTTCACTTCGTGTATCTAATCTTTAAAGCCCCTTTAGGCCAGCTGGTTCCCTGAGTGAAATTTAAGATAAAAGGAGGCGGGCATCTTGGAGAGCCATCAAGCCAAATGTTTACGAAAGCCACATAAATGAATGTAAGTATAAATCTCATTACCCTGATTATTATTTAGGCGCGCTCAGAACAGGAGAAGAGTTTCCATGTGGGAAGGATAGAAATGAGCTCTGTCTCCATTGGAGGAACACAGCCAGCTCCAGATAACACGTGATCCTACAATACTAATGACTGGAAGAGGGCAGGGGCTTAGTCAATAGGCCTTCCTGTAATATACTTGCTTCTCAGATATCTTTTAATACTGGACATTATTGATACACTGACATGAAATAGACCGTATCGTATCCAGAGGTCGTCCTCTCTCCCTGCAAGATCTTTCTCGGATCTGTCAAAATCTTGTTGGTCTATCAGCAAACGTTCATCAAAATGTATTGCGACATTCAGCACATACCCAGTAATAAAACTTTTTCCTAGTGACAATTTGATAGGTGTGACAGGTTTGGGTTGAGAAATGGCGTTTCAGATGTCACATCCCAAAATTGAAAATGTGACTTTGAATGTAACTTTGAAATTAATATTGAAGTTAATTTTTTATATCTTATGAGTTCTTGAAGATATACAATACAGTATAATTTATATTATTGTAACTATATATTAAACTATATCTTAAATATTCAAGAACTCCTATAACAGACAAACATTTCATTTTGTTCAATTTCACTTCACATTTTAAAATTCAGGATGTATTATCTGAAGAACCGTGTCAGCCCCCACATGTCCTGCCTATCATTTTGAATTTGACAAAGAAAACAGAAGACACAATAGGTCATTAGTCGTGCGGAGGTGTCTTTCCTGTGTTAGACAGGAAGCCTGTCTGTGTGTAACCAGCCTTAACTAACGACCAAGAGAGAAAGAGCATGGCGTCCCCCCCTCCACCCCAAACCCTCACCCCGCCTCTACCAGAGCCTGCAGCCTTCCTGGGGAAGGGCCTCATTTAGAGAGAGAAAAGAGAAGAGTCTTTCCCCCCTCTCAGGAAGATTAGTGGCCGTCCTTTTGGAGTAGGTGGTGGACGCTGAGCTTCTTCGGCTACATTTTTCTCTGCCAGCAGCCTGACCCTGGGAGCGCTCTCTCCGTAGCTTGCGAGCCGGCCCGCGGGGCCTCGCGTCAGGACCCCGTCGATTACTCACTGTCGCCCGGGAAGACTTCGCCCCAGGGTGATAAAGAAACTGCCCTTATCGCTAACTCGCCGCTCTTAAGAAACTATTTACACAGCGCGGCGCCCCGCCATCCATCTACCTCTCTGCCCATTGTCCAGGCCTGTGATTCACACAAGGTCTAAACAGCACAATCGCTCTGTTTAATAAGTGCTTGCG
Source organism: Albula goreensis (assembly GCA_022829145.1). Classification (NCBI taxonomy): domain Eukaryota; kingdom Metazoa; phylum Chordata; class Actinopteri; order Albuliformes; family Albulidae; genus Albula; species Albula goreensis. The sequence goes on along the minus strand of CM040761.1, from coordinate 6,086,168 downwards.
GCAGCCCTTTGCATTAATGGCAGTGTGCGAAGGTGGACTTTACATACACAAGCAGGAGTAGTCTGAACCCATTTCCATAAGCTTGTACAACTTTATTTTTATTTTATAAGCTATATTGACAAAACTTAAATGACTATTATGGCTGTTATATCACTGATATGAATGATATTTATAAAAATGTGATTTCACAGCCATTTTGATGATTAGCAACAATACTCACATTACCTGGGTGCTTATTATATAATTGATTTGGCTCCTCAATATATTCTAAACGTGGTCACATGACACCCCATGCAGAAAAACCTTTCCTTTTTCTCTAGAAGCCTTCCCCCCCCCAACTCCAGGCCCTTGTTCCCTGCATCATTCAAGTCTGCTTGGACCAGGGGCTTGGTCCTGGGGGGCAGACAGGGAGGTGTTAAGTACCTGCCGTCGAACAGCAACCACCGCCCCCCAACACACACACACACCCATCCCCCTCCCCCCACAAGGGACAGCCCGACCCAGAAGAAATTTGTCTTGGGGAAGCAGAGACGCTTAGCGCACAGCATCAATCTCCCCTCCGCATGACAAACTCACTTTCAGCAAGATGTATGTGATGGGCCACCAAACCTAGTTAATCAAATCATTACCAACGCCCGCTCCGCTGGCCTAGTTTACGTGTAGGGGTTTGGAAAGCGAAAGAGGCAGAGAGAGAGAGAGAGGAGGAGAGGGCAAGAGAGAGAGGAGGAGAGAGTGAGAGAGAGAAAGAGGGGAAAGGAGAAAGCAAGAGAGGGAGAGAGAGGAAAAGAAGGAAAGAGACAGAGAGAGATACATACAAGGGAAGAGAGAGGATGTACAAACCTGATTGCTTTATGAAAAATATCTTTTTTGAGGAAATACAGAAGAAATTAAATTTTTGAGATTTTACAGCATTTCATACATGCTATCGCCTCTCCCTACATAGATGATACGTTACAGGAAGTTTGTAATTAACATTACCTTCTGTGTAGTGGCACTGTAGTGGTAACTGAGGATGCAACTTAACACCACCGGGGTGTGAAAACATATTTGTCATAAAAGGACTGGTTTCAGATTACAAATATATTTTTTTTACGATTACAATATCACAATACCTGATCTCAGTGCATGTCCCTCCTAATGGTGAACACAATACGGTACTTGAAATAGACCAATAAATCCTGTATACAGGGTGTCTTGTCACTGCGGGCCTGTATAAGCCCGTCCAGCCAGACAGATGCAGGCTGTCAGAAGAAATACAGGCAACCATTTAAATTCATTAATGAGACGTGGAGCCCAATGCATATTGAGGCCGAGACACACACACAAACCCCCCTCACCCCTCACCCCTCCCCCACCCCAACCCCAGCGATATGGACCTGGGCCTCCAAAAAGCAAGCAGCAGTTCAGGACTCACTGCCCTCTACTTTAAACGCCCATTACATCACCTGAAAAATATAAATAAATAAAAAGAACAGAAACCTGAAACAGCCGATGTTAAAAATATTCCTTTAACTCCACTGTAAACACGTCTTCATATAGAATAAAGGAGAAAGGGAGAGAGAGAGAGAGAGAGAGAAAGAGGGGGTGAGGGGGAAAGAGAACAAGAAAAGGCACCTGGTCCCATTTTAATTGACTCGAGCATTGTTTTCACTTTTAAACAAAGTGACTCTTTCACTCGAGTTCATTATATGCACTCCATTTCCATAGACCACTGGGAACGAGACCCGGCTGCTAACATAAAACAAATGACCAGCCCATGATAAATGGTTCTATTAGCGATCCAGATTGTTAAACTCTGATATAACAGAACGGAGGGAGAAGCGGCCCATTCATTCTCCCCTCTGCACTCGGAGATGGCTGTAAATAGCTTGTTTTTTATGTGTAAATAACATATTAAAACTCTGCATTAGCCCTGTCCTTTGATAGAGAGGAAATTGTTACAAATAAATAACGGTGGACAGGAATGTAAAACAGGGGTAGGGGGGCTAAATAGAGCTGGCGCCTGTTCGCTGAGGTGGGCACGACTTAGGTGACGAGCATTCTGTGGCCCGTCATAAACCACGCGCTGACAATAAAGCACGGAGTAACAGGGCTGTATTTTACAGGACGTCCATGCTCCCGTCGGCACGCGCTCCAGGAGTTCAAGGACCCCGTCTCCCCAGACCCCTGGAGACTCTCCTCCGTTTCGTTCCCTGCATTCTCGCTTGCCCATGTCTGACGGCGCACATTGCAAATAATATGCATTATCGCGGTAACTAAAGACCGTCTGGGCCTGGTGACAAACAGCTGAGGCCCAGTGGTTAATGCTGGATGCAGAACTTGGGCCTCCAGAATGACTGTCAGACACGGCTTTGCTGTTTCAGCGAACGCCAATGATGACTCAGCACCTTCCATACTATCACAAAAAAAAACCTTAAATATGATTTGTGACTTTGCTTGATTATCATCCTGGAGCGTGACATCAACTCCAGCTTTTGATTGGCCACACTGCTGGAAGCTTTTCCACCTCTTTCCCTTAGCGCGCTCAGATCTGGGAGAAGAAGCAAAACAGCTTCCATCAAAAAAGCAACAGTTAACTTCATCAAACACTTACAGGCATTATCAAAATGAACACCTGAGGACATTGGGGTCCTTTGGACCAGTATCAGGGTTTAACACATCATAGCATCATCAAACACAGAAATGAAAATGTGTTATACCTCAGAGTGAATTTTGACAAGCAACTCAACTCATTCTGAAGGTGTGCATAAGATGGAGTGTGCTTGGTCTCTAGGTAACCTCTCCTGTGCTGTCTTTACATTACAGTTTAATAGTGGCTTTTGAAATTCTGAGAACACATTTTTAAAACGGTATTAGGTTTAGCACAGAGATATTTCATGTGACAACAGATTCCAAGCTGCTTTGGCTACATGTATACACACACAGCGAGGGCATGATCTAATAAGAGCCTGTAACAATAACGGCAATTGTTGCATGTCAAATTTATGACTAAGCCATTGGCCTGTAATCCCAGAGTTTTCTCTTAATTGTCTTACACTGAAGCACTCTCTTCTCATCGAGTTTGGCAACGTTGCTGATTAAAAGACAAAATAAATAGACTTTAATTCCATAAAATCAATTTACTCATTCCAAGAACTGGCTACACTTATGAGGTAAATCCTTCCATTACCTGTAAATTGTGCTTCGGTCAAAGCTGGGAAACAAACCTAGAGGCTTCTTAATGCTGCATAGAACAAATGAACAGATTTTTACCTCGTCAATGTAAACAATAAATTACAATACAAGAATGAGTTTTGACCTCTGCCATGATTATTCTGTAATTATCTCATGTTCCATGAGAGAGCTCTCTTACGCAGTTCTCAGAGACTGCCTGCCATGATGCCAACGTCAAACCTGCCTCTCATCAACTCCCTCTGAGTGAGATGAGGAAATCTGTCACTGAATATGCATCTCCACAAGAGACGCTTCTTTGTAGACTGTACAGATAGTATTTTGTGGCATATACATTTGCCAAATCTGATTCCAGGAGAGATTGTGTTGATAGTTGTCATAGTGCTGAGTGCTGCCATATCAGTACCCGTTCTGCGTGTGTCAGGGGTGTGGCATGGGCACTCTGCCACCCTCTGTCCTGTATCTGGGTACCACATGCCAGGGAGGGCCTGAGATGTGCCCCATAACTGCAAAGACCTCACTTCTCAAGGCCTTTGAAACACAAATTAAAGGTTTTGTTTTTTGTTTATACTGTTGTGTGAAGGACTTCTCAGTCCCAGAGCATAGTAAACAGTTGTACACCCTGATAAAAACTGAAAATACATTCTAAAAGACAGCCACTTGAACAGCCACATTTTAAACATGTGCTGTCAGAAAATATGAGAAGTAGTTAAATAACTTCTAAGGCTGTGGTGAGGTTCAAGTTTTGATCTAGTTTAAAATGTAAACTGTGAAGTTTAACATCTGAAACATTTATTGGTAAAGAAAATATATCCTAAATAATTTCCTTAATATTTTCAGTTTTTAACTTTAAATTAATATTTCACTGATTTCTTTCCATAAGCATAAATGATGCTATTATGAGTAGAATTCACTACTGAACAAAATTAATGGTATTGATTTTCGTTGACCAACAGAATTTAAAACATCCCCTCCTTTACAAAGCCTAGTGACTGACCAGTGAACATATTCCTTTCTTGCTTGCTCTCTATTTCTCTCATGAACCTTTTCCTTCCATGAGACAACCAGTTGTCTTGAGGATTTTCATTGATAATTATAAAGGAAATTAGTTAGCCTGACATAGAGAAAGAGCACGGCAACATAAACTGATTCCCCTTAAAGAAGACATGGAATGTCTTTCCTGTACATTCTTTGACACATAGAGAAAACACAAATAATACGCCTTCTCAACTGAAAATGTATTTATGCATTTTTGCAAACTTTTATAACAGTCTTTCTATTCAAGAAGGCATATCAGCTGAACAGAAGGCATAGATTATTGCCATCTTTTGCTAAAATTAATAAAAAAGTGCGATGATCGCTCTACTAATTTATTCATTTGTAATATCTCAGCTATGATGTGCATACTAATTGTAGCACCATAAATGAGGCCATTGCAAATCTTGATTTAAAAAGGTTTTTTTAGTAAAATAGCCACTGTTGGTGCAAAATGTCCTATTTCTTTAACATTTCTTTAACAATTAATGACTATTACTTTACGATGGCAGGCCACCAAGACCTTCATTAAACAGTAAAAATGCCACAATATCACACGTCCCATTACCATTTCAAAGGTAGCCTTCAATCGGCATCTTTGTCAATCTCCGAAGGACCGTGTCGTCCACTGCTCTACCAGCCATTTTAAGTAATTCATTACTTTTATACTCTGGAGGTAAGAACAAGGTCTTTCAACCTCATTATGCTAGACTTTCATCACACATCCACTGACATCTTTAAAAAACATGCATTCTCTCTCTCTCTCTCTCTCTCTCTCTCTAGTTCACTCTCTCATTCTGCAACAGTGCTGGACACACACACACACACACACACTGGTGTCATGTCAAAGTGGACCTATTTTAAATAGTGCAATATTAGCATTGACATCAGCACAAATACACTCCAGGTGTTAGGTGTAAGCCTATCTAAACAGTCATTATGATATCAGCCAATCATTTATCGAATAGCCCAAGTCATCATGGAATATTCGGTTGGGTAATTTTATTTGGAGCAGGTTTCTGAAACTGGAATGACTTCTCTATCAAAGCTGAGAAAGAAAAAGCATGACCATATCCAGTCATCCAAAACAAAACTGAGTCTACAGTGGGGCTTAAAAACAGTTGGAGAATAGTGGTTTCTCACACCAGGAAAATGCAGACTGATATCCCAAACAGACTTGAGTCTTCATAGTAGTATAATTCAAAGCCTCTATTTCCAGTCTTCAATGTTTTTTTCAGTTTAAAGGATGAACAATCTTTCTGCTGCTTTAATATCTATTACCATTGCTCAACTCTCTAATAAGTACATGGCACACAAAAGAGTTTTTGGCTGAACAATTCAATAAAACTTTTCAGCCACACTTTTGTTCTGTTGCCAGCATAGGGTATAAAAATGTCCTATTTTTCACCCGTTTCTTTAACAATTAATGATTATTACTTTACGATGGCAGGCCACCAAGACCTTCATTAAACAGTAAAAATGCCACAATATCACACGTCCCATTACCATTTCAAAGGTAGCCTTCAATCGGCATCTTTGTCAATCTCCGAAGGACCGTGTAAATCCACTGCTCTACCAGCCATTTTAAGTAATTCATTACTTTTATACTCTGGAGGTAAGAACAAGGTCTTTCAACCTCATTATGCTAGACTTTCATCACACATTCACTGACATCTTTAAAAAACATGCATTCTCTCTCTCTCTCTCTCCCTCCCCCCTCGCTCCCTCTCTCTTGCTCCCTTTCCTCTCCCTCTCTCTCTCTTTCCACACCCATACTGGACACACGCACACACACACACACACACACACACACACACACGCTGGTGTCATGTCAAAAGTGACCCCTGCTGATTTTCACTAATATTAGTGCAAGCACAGTGTACATTTAAAATTGGAGAAGCTCCATGTATACTGTCCGCTAATAAATAGAAATCTCAACCCCAATCCTACTCCCCTACAGTCTGAGTGGGGCTGATTCCAACTGCAAAGTACCTGACCCACAGCACCATCTTGATATTAATGAAGGGACTTCTGTGGTGGGGACAGGGCAAGTAATATTACGATTCTCATCAGATCTTTACTGTAAGTCACCTCTGACGGGGCAGGGGGTGCTTTCGGACTGGCTTATTGCAGCTGATTATGACCAAGAGCATCTTCTCCCTGGCCGGCGTTTCATCTTTTCAATGTATATTTCATGGGCGAGTTCTTTCTCTCCCGATCCCAGTCCACCTCTGTAAAACTACAGCTCCTGTGATATGTGCTGGTGAAACGGCAGCTACCTCTGCATTCCAAACTGGGCTCCTGCAGCCCAGGGTGACATCCGTGCATCATTCAAACCTCCGTGCCAATCAGTCTCAGGTCACCTGGCTCAAGCGATTAAAAGATTCTAGGACAGGGCTAGGAGCAATTAAATTTTAACGGAAAGCGCTCGGTTGGATGAACTGCAGCAAGCATTTACAAACGTTCCCTGTAAGTGCAGTCAAATTGGAACATCAGCAGGATCTCCGATTATACATGATCCTGGCATTTATTTCCAATATCAGAGCATATTATTTCATCACCACATACTATACATGAGATGGTGATGTGCAGACAGGTTGTTAGAGAGTACACCAGGTGCCCTAGGGCTTCAGGTAGCCTTTAAAAGGTCGGGGGAGGGGCATACCTCTTGCCACTGCTGATGGGGAGGGCTTTTTGGGGAGGTCAGAGAAGTTGTTTCCTTCCATGCTGGACACCTTGCACTCCTTCTTCTCTGTGGCAGTTGAGGTGGAGGTCTCCATGACAAACAGTGGTGACTGGGGTAATGGTAGACCTAAACAAAAAACAGTGAAAAGTAAAGTAAAGAACTGTGTGTGTGTGTATTTGTGTGTATGTGTGTGGGCATGTGTTTGTATGTATGTGAGAGAGAGGAAGAAGAGAGATAGACATCTGATATTTGTACTTGTACATTTTTGATTGTACATGTTGTTTTTAAGCTTTTCTCAAAATAATTTCCATGTTTCACTGCATCCAAAAAACACACAGGAGTCACAAACTGTATTTGCATGAAGTGCAATAAAAGCAATTCTTCAAACCACAGATTGAACTTTAGAAAAGCTGCACTGCACCTTGCTTCCAACAGAGGGAGCACTCTGTAGCATGCAGCTGCACTGCAGGTCATTACCATTACACCTGATATACCACAGCAGGGCACAAAAAAATGCATGAGGTTAAATTTAAAGGCAAACAAGCAACCATCCCTGATTGATAATAGCATTAATTCAAGTAATTAGATCAAGTGGAGGTATGCAGTATTGTTCAGCAAAGCTATACAACCCAGATACTATGGGACATTTGTAACGTCCTGGACAATTCCGGTTAATTCATATATCTTAAAAAACATAATTATGCTAATTTTATAAAGTGAACCTGTCCTAAATTAGGTCAGCAGCCTTGGTAAGCCACTGGCTATTATCACAGTAAAGCCACATGCACAGAATGAGGACAAACACTCAAGAGTGTAAAGCAATTTTGAATACACAAGAAATTATTCTTAAACAACAAAAATAAAGCAATAAAAATGAAAAGTATTCATTGTACTAATTAAAGACATCACATAAGAGAACCATGGGTATGGATGTGCTTAAAACTACACAAATTTAATTTCAGAATGAATCAAATTCCATTTTTTAAATGCTGTGTTTAACAAACCTCCCAACACCACGACCAGAAGAACTTAACTGTACTACATTTCAAAAACTTACAAACATTAACATATGTAAGAGTTGTTTTTTCATTTCCACACCCTTCAGATGTGTTCAGTAGTTTTGTGAAAAGAACAATTGTTATTTTCAAAAAAATTGTTGTAAAAATAATTTCAAAATATATGTTTATATTTTTACAAGAAACATAAACCTCAGTGTCATTTAGCTTAGCTCAGGCCTACTTATAGGATGAGGCCTAGTCTTGCTCACCCCTGCCCTGTCAGAGCATTCAAACATTTGTCTAAATAGAAGATGACTTGGCAGTCCGCCGCTTGTTTAACTTTGATGGAACCTACGAGATTATCCTTGGTGCAGAGCAAACAAGTGGCGGTTTGGAACTGAAAGAAAACCTCATTCCGGGCCCTTTCATTTTGTGATCCCAGAGATGCAGGAAGGGTTTGCTCTTCAGCAAAAGGGGCTTAGCCTCACATGTAACTCAGAGTTGGTTTTTTGTTGGCTTTTTATCAGTTCTGTTTGCACTGATTGTGTTTTTCATTGTTGAACTTGGAAAGAAAAACACAACCTCACATTTGAAACTGTTACAAATGAGCAGTGGAATTGTCACCCAAAGATTTGTTTGGTGTGTACCCTATTTATATAATGATGTGGTTCTGACACCATTACAGAGTTTACACAGTAAGCTTTATTTTTTTTAAGTGTCTGAATGTTTTGTCACATCATCACAAGTAAATAAAGCAAGTTAGCTTACTTAAAGCACATTTCTACTTACAGAAGTGTTAATTTTAAAAGAAGTACATTTTGGAACAAAAAATATTCCAAATGTTTTGCTACTCTCTTTCATGTTACACTTCTTTTTTGTTTGTTTGTTTGTTTGTTTGTTTGTTTGTATTTTATTTTATGGCACATTATTTTTTTATTTGAACAGGTTACAAGTTAACAGTACTTAACACAATTTCTTGTTACATTATAAATATCTTCACAGACAGTGAAGTCAACACTTCCATAAGTATGTTTTTAAAAATGAATTAGGTTAACACAGCACACCTGTCTTACAGCTGTTGGCATGTTGTACTGAAGTCTTTAAATTGAGACGCTGACAACATTTAATTACTTTTATAGATGTTGGACTTGGACACTAAACAGGCCGTTATGCGCTTTATAGTTGTGATGTTTGAGTACATAAAGCAACAAATAACACTTAAATTTTGCTACAAAAATTTTGCAAACCGATGCGTAAAACGCGTTTTCAAAATAGTCCAATTTAAAAGTGTGTGCTGGACATTTCCCAGCATAATGCCTGGTGCACCTGTGATTAGGGCGACGACCAGGTGATCAGCATGCGCACACAATCAAACAAACAGCAGCTTCAACGGCTCTCACACAAAGTCTGTCCACAAGAGTAGGTGGAAGCTGTCAGCAAAATATTGAAGCTTTGACTTTAGATGTTTATAAATTTTGGTTGAGTAAAATGTTTGTCTTCCGTAGTTTAAATATACTTAACACGTAGTCCCATGCCTGATTTCAGTGACGCTTCACTGAAGCAGTACTAGATAACATTTTACAATGTTGTTATTCGTTCGTAAAATTACTTTTGACAACGGCAGTCTGAGCACCATTACCAAAGCAGTACATTTAGCAAAGTTCGAGCTTTTTAACTACATGAAAACATCGTTAATATTACATGTACTTCACGGCGAAATCGGACATGTAGTTTTTAAAACAAAAAAAAGCTTCGTCGTGGCGTCGATATATCGCTTGGAAATTGCAAAAATAGGTATGTTTGATAACAGCAGTTCAGTTCTTCATATCGTCGGAGATGTTTCAGCTATCTTCAGTATTGGGTGAGTGAAACCTCGGGCTTTAATGTTGACCCGAGCATAAAGCAAATGACTGTACCCCTGTCTGCCCCATATTATCTACATGCACTGAAATACAATATGTCTGAATGATGTGAGTTTATCACCGACTTAACAGTGCAAGGTTAATGAGGCTAACTGGCGGTTTCATGATGGAATGCTTAAACGAATGAGTCCGTGCAATGGTTTTGTCTTTTCCGCTAGTTTTATGTCCAGCCATGTGGTTTGACATTGCACTTTGATGTAATATACCTGTGACGTTTCTACCGATAGAAAGCAATTAGTCTTTTAATGGTTTTTCTTCCTTGTGCTGAATTCAGTATCTAAAATGTTAAGGTGATGCACACTTCAGTAACTGATTGGTAAATTCACATGATTCTGTGTTGTCATTGTCTATGGTTGAGTTGTAAGATTAAAATTACTTTTTACTATTTGAAGCTCTGCGTTTTGTTCATAGCCACGATATTGGACTAGGCCTGAGCATACAATGTAATTGACAGTAAAAATAATGTTCACATGCATGAAGTGTTGTTCTGATTCAATGTGATTGTATGTTTTTCATCCACAGTCTGTTGAAGCTGTGGACTTACAGCAGTCTTGACATCCCCTCTGTGTAGCCAGTTGCCCATCTCTCTGCCAAGGTAAGCCGATTAGCAGAGAGTTGCTAACAGGGTTAGAAGGCATCTGTTTCTGTTTTCCTCAGCCAAAAGTGAAGTCCACTCCTCCCTGTTCTGTCACTGGCACCTCATTTACAGTCTTTGCAGAAAACGTTGAGTCAAAGGAAATGATTTTGAGCACCTCTCCCAATGCCGTCATGGTTCAGCTTCAAATGCTCAGCCATAGTGTTACAAGGCGCACACTCACAAAATCCCTGACACAAAGGTGCGACACAAGATCACTGCACCTCAATATCAGGCACCTTAACATACAGTTAAACTGTCCCTCACAGGCCCCGTTTCCACCTTGCAATCTAAACCTAAATTCACTTTGATTGGCACAGTGTTATGAGAGAAACACATCTGGTATGTGACACGAAGCTTTTTCCTTTAAAGTGTGGGCCATGTGTTCCTTTTCTCTCGTTATTTTGTGCTTTGGCACACATTCACAGGTCCGTTGCCCAATGTTGTTTTTTTTCTTTGCCATGTTGTTATTACAAAAGACCAGCATTTTAATATGCAAAAGCCAGCTTGATTAAACACAAGTCAGAGAAAGCAGCAGTATTTTATTAATGTCATTTTACTGCAGTGCCTTGTTAGTTCTAATGTGGTGCCCTCCTCCCCCTTCCCAGCTCAGATCCAGTGAATAATTCAATAAAAGTATGTTGAATAATTTATTCAAACAACATGGTCATTTGTGGGAAAAATAAAGGTACTAATAGCTGTATCTGCTCATAAAGTGAGCTGGAAACCCTCAAATACAAGGTCAAAGATCTTTCACTCACAAGGCAAGCTAGCACAGCAGAGAGAGAGAGAGAGCTAGAGAGAGTCCTTTGGAGAGAAATAGCCCCCATATACAAAGCACTGCCTCCCCTCCATCACACCCCTTGCCTTCTGAGCAACAGCCCCACAAACCAGTCCACTGAAAAGGCCAGGACAAGCCCAAACCAGTGACAGGGGAGCCCAGCCCTGACGGGACGGTACAGGTGTCAGGAACCAAACGGACAGATGGCGGCGAACGCAAACAAGCAACAAGAGGGCACTTCTCTCCCTCTGAACGGCAGGGCTGCCAAGCGCATCGTGCGAATGGGATCAGAACTCCCCACCCACGTGACAACAGGCGTGGGGAGGGGCACAACTGGGGATAATCCTCCCCAACCCCTCCCCAACTCACACTCACAACACCCGGGCAGAAATTCATGCGTGACTGTCAGCGAGATCCCTAGAAAGGCCTGGGATGGCCAAGTGTGCGCTGGTCCCCTGAACTGTGGGGTGTGCTGCCTGGTATCACAAGTCTTTATTCACTGTCACAGCCTCAGAGAAACAATCTGCACTCTCTCCATGGGGTAGTTCTTCAAAATACAATATTATTATTGTTATTATTATAATGTCAGAAGGTGATGTTCATCACTGGCATTACCACATATGATGAATTAATTCAACAGGATATGTTCGGACAGGACAGGTCAGTTACATTCCTTGCTTAAGATTAAAACCGCAGTGCCCTGTCTGGGAGTTGAGTGCATAGCCTCTGCATCAAAAGCCCATCCTTTTACTATGCCACACTACTATCTCAAATAGACCATTATAGAACAGAAAATAAATATAAGTAAATATTAGTCATTTAGTCAGCATTGCTCAGTAAACATGAAAACAAATGAAGTCACTTTCAAACTTGTAACATACTCCTTTCTCACATTTAGGTAATGTAATCAGATTAATAGTACGAAGCTGTTTTCTGTTTGGAGTAAATTATACACAAGTGTCTTCTTATACATTTTCAGTGACATAAATACTTCTGAAAAGTGTCAATAAATACTCAGCAAAGGCCCACCTGGTGCAAGTGGCTGTTAGATTTTTTTCTCATTTTAATGTTTTGAAGTAAGGAGACGAAGAACAGAATCAAAAACAAAAAAGTCTGGCAGCTATTAAAGGAAATTCAGCTCTGCCCCCTCTCCTGCTGCAGCTCTCCCTCCTCCACCCCCTGAACACTTCATGTAGCCTACTCTGCTCAATTACATTTTCTTTTCTTAATGTTTCGAATCCATAAATCCCCAGAATTATTTCAACATCAGATAATCCAAGTAAACCCATCAATTAAGATCTGACTTTGTTTACATAAGCAACATTCGGTTCAGATGCCAGGGTAAAGAAGTGTAGTACCCGCCTCTGCATAGCATTGCAAATGACACACAAACACGCACACACAGACTCTCTGTGTCACACAGGAAAATGGAAAAGCCTCCACACACACACACACCTCAGACTTGACCTGAACGGGCCAACATAAAAGCCTGACTGCAGACAGCCAAATTTCATTTTAATGATAAAAATCAGATCTGTGCACAGACATGAACAAGGCAAAAAGACTTTCTTTTCAAGTGCTTATTCTTTTCCTTGCTCCTTTCTCCCTTCACTAGGATAGCTGAGTAATTATGCTTGACAAAATTGGAATCAGATGCTCTCAGTGCACCTTTTTCCATGCATTAAGGTTTTTCTTTGAATTTCTTTTTACATATAAATATCCCTCCACCTAAAATGTCTCTTTTTACTCTCAACACGCTGCTCTTTTGACATTTTCCTCCCTCTTTTTTTTTTCCTGTCTGATGAAATATGATTGCATTTTTCTAGCATTAAGTCATGAACATGGCATGAAATTGCAGAGAACATGAGTTTGTTACAGCATTAGCTCTGGGTCTTTCCGGTTAAGTAAAACGTAGGGACCTGAATGCATGACAGACAGCTTTGTCTGTTTTCTTTATTGCGGCGATCACTTTGAAGGGATGGAACAGGTGTGAGAGCCATTTCTCTTTGAAGGTGATAAATGCAGCGCATGAATGTAATGTCATTCAAGAATGCCTTCCCCCACCATTCCCTGGTGCATTTGTTAGCTCATTATTGAAGATGGGTCAACCTAATGTGTTTTGACTGTTAAATCTCTAGTTTAACTACACCTCTGGAATCATGGTTGGTCATTCAGAGCTTTTTTAGTCTCTGTAGAGAACCTGCAAAGAGGAGTTCTGTCCTACAGAGAGAGTTGCAAATGTTACACTGTGATATAAATATTTGAATTTTTAAATATACAAGAGAATTGTTAGTTAATTCGATCTCTGAAAATGTTCTACTACTGCAGTTACGAGTAGAAACCTGAAACCAAAATAAAGTAAATTTGATAACAATATAACTACAAATGACTGTTTTACCAGTCAATTTATTCATCAGTCAACAAAGCCAAAGAAGGACACCTCACTGCAAAACAAGACAAATGTTGTTTCGTTGTTTCAAAGCTGATGACCTTTGGGAATTAAAAAGGCAAGCACTTGATTCCATTTCAGAGGAGGAGTTGGGTAAGGGTAGTCATCATAAACAAATGAGATGAGACCCACATGTGAGTCAGTTACAGCAGGGAAACGAACCACTCCCTCTGATCACTTTCTCTCACTGCCAGCCATCTCTGCTTTTGAGTGTGTGCGTGAGGACTCTCTGCAGCATGCTACCACACAGTGCAGGCGTTCATCAGCAAGCACAACAATTCCTTACAATCCCCCTACTTCATCCCAGGCCCTGCATTGTATTGAAATTGGCATGTATTTGTTTTCGCACCATGTTCCATTATAAGAGTTCACTACCCACCCCCTCCCCCACTACACACACACACACACACACACACACACACACACTGCTCAAAACCCAGCGCTGCCATTCAACAGCTTTCTTTTTACCAGTGTAGAGAGGAATGCAAACAGATATCAAAGAGCCCTCTTGTTTGAAGATGTTCCATCTCCCTTTGCTGCATGCTCTTTATCAGCTCATGTAATGTGATGCAGGTATGAACCCCCTCCCCCCCACACCCAACACTCCCACTCCCAAAAAAAGAGTTAATGATCTCAGCAGTTTCACAGACTTCTGTGTACTGCCTCTATGCCATCTTCAAACACAGTGCTATTGTTAACAGTGGCTCACATATCAAACATTTGGATGCGGTTGCTGAAGTGAGCTAACACACCCGCACCCAGAACAGGATGCAGGTAGAGATGATTTAGCCTTGTTTACAATCTAAAATACCACATTAATTATACCAAAAAACATTAATAAACCATGCAAACTGTGTGGTGTCCCGCAATCTGTCGACAGTTATTTTTTTCCTCCTTCTCAGCTTTCAGAAGCCTTATTCCTGACTCAGGACTTTTACTTTATATAGTCACTCTGGACAGTGATCGTCTATGGAGAGTTGCCGTATTTCATTTCATCCAACCCTCTAACCCGTTTTTTCATTGTTATTTCTTCTTCCCAGAATGGTCTGACTTACAGGAAATGCATTTGAAGCTTCTGTTTATTTCAACATTGATGTACTTTTACTGAAATTACCTTCTCAGATCAATATCCTGACTGCTGTCTTTTTGTGGTTTGTAGGATCTTCAACCCAAGACTGGAAATGGTGTACCAAACGGTAGGAATAATTGGTTTGCTTTTGAAAATATTTCAATTATAACACTGCTTTTGACCTGTAAGCCATTTAATAGTCCTTGAGTGGCATATCCCAAGATTTGTGCAAACACTGGAATCAGTTTGGGACGTCATTGAGAAATGCTGTGTGCATGACACAAACATTACAAACCTTTACTCATTCACTTTCACTGTCACAACGGCCCCTCGGGTGCCCCGCAGCCTTTCTGCATTTGGGTGAATGGAACTCTGTCTTTCAGGGGGGAATGGGGAATGGAACATTCTTTTAGGAGTGGTTGGAAACAGTAACAATTACCAAACTCACCCTCAACACATGACTGGATCACAATGAAGACCCTATACAGTTCAGGAAGCTGCTGAATGGGCTTGATTTAGTTGGGCAATGTACTGGAGATAAAGCTGGGTGGGGGGCCTTCCTTGGCCTGCACCCCTCATATTGTACTGTTCCTCATGTTTTCCACTTGCCATGAGAGACCAACAGTTTTTTTGATGCAAATACTGCATGTCTCCATGGCATGGACAACCTCTGTGTCTTAAACTGGAGGCAACTGTGTAGTTCACAACTGTCTGGATGGCTCAATGTGTAGTCTGGGGATTTAAAAAAGCAAATATTTCGCTTTTTAAGAAACATTCACTGTGTGCTCGTTTTTTTTTTTTGTCTGTATATAGGAGATACATTAGGTAAGAGTATTTATAGTGCTTTACTCAAGTTCTCTCATTTTGTAGGAAAAAGTGAACACCCCAATTTAAACATTGCGCTTTTTACTGTTTTTCAAGAACGCTCGTTTGCACAGGAAACGGGCTCTTATAAACCCAGATCACAGATAACCCAGCAAATGGGTGACCATGTCAGAAGCTTTCACATGCGTTTACTGTGCTGATTGTTTCTCTGGCCCAGAAGGAAAGACTTGGTTTAAGAGCTATTAGTCAGTCGGCACATGGGGGGATTCTAAGGTCATTGCTGTTTAATTTGCAGGTGGACAGCTGCCGGGTGTAAGATATTCTCTGTCCCAGTCCCCCAAAAGACAGAGTGCAGTGAGTGAGCGCTGTTATTCGGCCTACCCACAGTCCAGCCCATTTCCTGTGTAAAAAAAATGTAGCCAGTTAATTCAGACAAAATGCAGCTGGTTTTTCTGCAAGGCCAGGTTTAACCACTGTGGCTAGACCAATGTGGACTTCCTTTTGACTTTTAAAGAGCACCCTAAAAAACCTTTAATTTAATCCTCTTTTCACTTACCACTATTTTTTTATTTATTTATTTTGTATTCCCAAGGACAAAACTTTGAGGCCATATATCATTGTCATAGCCTTGGTAATGCCATGACAAAATAATTTGTCTGATAATACCACGTTATTCTACTCCCAGAGGGTTTTTTGGGGTAAAAAAAATCTACACGCTGTCAAAGCTGTACGTCTGCTTTGAAAATAAAGACGTACATGTAGTTCCATACTGCAGCCAGAGTTTCCGACAGCCTTGCAGAAAGGGGTGTTCCTTTCCCCCCGCTACCTAAGAAATGAATGCCTTCATACTCCAGGTGCTCTCTGCCTCACTGTAGAGCAGAGAAAGCTCGTCACAGGGTACAACATCCCACAACCCATCTCAGTGAGTAATTACACCACTACCTGTCATCCGAACAAATTACTCTGACTGAACTCTGAAAGGTCACGTTGTGAAATCACATGGTGCGCACACAGGAGATACTTCTATTCAGCCTCTTCTACTCTTTAATAATCCCCATGTGGTTTGTTCTGCATTAAAATACCGTTAGTGCATTTTTTTGCTTTTAACACTACATCTTCTTTCAATTTAGATTGAGGTTTGACGCCTCGTGCCAAGGAACATATCGCTCGGCTTTGTAATTTTTGATGAAAAAATACTAATTGAATGAAACTAACCTGGTCTTTTGATTTAACACCATTCCTTTTAAATATGCCAAATACTGCTTTAAAGAACCATAAACATGAAAGTGCAGTACATTTAATCTGCTGTACAAAGACTCAGATTTTCCTTGGAAATGTGTCGCTTTCACACATAAAACTTTAAATTAAATAAAACTTCAGTTTTATTACTGTTAACAACTTTTTGATACTCTAGAAAGCCTGTGAGTAATCCTCTCAATGTTCCTGAATGAAAGGAAAGTGGGATCTATTGTTAAGAACAGGAATGCATTCTCAGCATTGTTTTCAGGAGGGTTTGCTAGCCTAAAGTTGCAAGTGCTTGATTAAACACAGACCCAACAAAGGTGTCTTGAGTTCAGCAAAGCTTCCTTAATTAATTTAAATACAAACGTGGTTGAATTTCCTGGAACTGGCACACCTCCTGTCTCCATGGCTCGAGTTACACACAGATTCTGGCAGTCAACAAGTTGAGACGTAGACAGGCTGAGTCTGAATGTGTCTCAGGCGTGAATCAGTTTCCCCATAAAAACATCCCTCCTGTGATGCTGCCCTGCTAGAGGCCTCAAGTTTCTTAAGGAATTCTGTTTCTGGACAGGAAAAAATGGCCAGGCTCACGTTAGTCAACAGTTTGGCATGGGTGTGGAAATGTCTGTGAGGAAACACACGCATGCCTAAGTCATGCTTTCACAGTGGGAGTAGGGGGCTTATGGAAGAAGGCTCACCATATCTGAACCGAGAGTGCGGACAGCAGGAGACCCCCAAGGTGGTCATTCCACATGATCATACCTGTAGGGGTCAGGAAAGGCTGTGTTGTGCTGGCCTCAAAGTGGAGTTTGAGGGTGGTTGGGGGGGAGGGGTATGGAGGCCTGGAGGACGAGAGAGCCCCGTGGATAGGATCGCACCCCCTGCCTGTAAGTGCAATATCCTGTGGGTGATCTCCTCTGGGCTCCGTCGATGTCAAACAGATGTTGAGTTCACAGCCCTCACCAAAGTGCAGGAAAGAAAACCCTCATGGTAGGATTTACTCTGTCTCTCTGAATCAGGCGGCAGAGTAATTACTTCAGGCGTGTGCCAAAACGCGCCTCGTCAGGAGACTCTACAGCAGGACTGCAACACTGAGAGCACCCAAGGCCCAACCCCGACCCACACTATTGTCATTTAGTATATTGATGAAAATGCTCAGGACATAACTCGGAGTGTTGTAATTTAGTATATTGCTAGTGACACTCACAGTGGCTTCACAAAGACTGAATCATAGTGTTTTTACATTCATCTAAATCAGCAATATCTGACATACATGGTTCTGGTGGACTACCATTACCTTTGAGGTGAACATCAGTGTCACAGAAAATGATTGCCATAACTGCTGTTTTTCTTATCCCAGAATTGTGCTAAAATGCACACGACAAGAGAAGCATTGATTAGCTTCCCTAGTTTAGCTTTAAAATGGTTGAATAATAATAATCGTGAAGGAAAAGCACACCCATCTGATTTTATTAAATACATTCCTAATTTAACACATTGCTGTGAAATCACTGATTGAAATTATGTGTGCTGTTTGAATTATGTCGCCCTAATGAACTCAGATTACATAGAATTTATTCAGCAATTAAAGTCATGCATGAAAACAAGCATGTACTTTTTCACACATTTCAGTATGCATTGTGCAAATCCGTTAAAAAAGCTTGGGAAGCGCAGCTGCTGTCATTTCAGCCACACCAAGGTGCACATGACAGGATTCACTTCCTGGCAATGCCATTTGGTCAGGTCCCATACCATTTGGTTAGTGTTGTTAAATCAAGGTTGGTTTTGCAGCTGTGCGGTAAGCTCTCAATATCCTCTCCAGCCTCTCTGAATGAGCCTCTCCATAGCCCACCAGGCTGTTAAAAACACTTGTGGCTAAACAAAGATGAGAGCTATCAGGCACACTTCTTACCGTGTACTTGGACATCCTTTTAATGATACACTTTTAAGTAAAATAAATAAACGTTTCCAACATTTCCATTGCTTTATCTGGAGTGTTATGTTTAAGTGAAATGTTTATTTACTATGAAGCTGGAACAAAAAGTCACCTGAGATGACGCTACAATGTCCTGATGGGTGGCCACCTCACACTCAGTGGGCTTTATAGTCACACTTGAGGTGAGAGCAGCCTGCCTTTACACACAAAGTGACTGCCCACTTAAATTGTAACTTGAGGGGCCTACAAAAGCAATGTGACAACTAGCCATCCTTATGCTGGAATTCGTCAGGCTATTCAAGGTACATTCACAACAACATGTCATCTGTGCTGCAGCAATAAGGGCCATGGATTGCATGGTTTGTGAGTTTTGCCAAAGCTTTAAAGGCAGCTGTCAGCTAGATGTTTATGACTCAGTTATAAAGCCCTTTTATCATGCTAAATATTTGTTATTTTAGCATTAAGGAAACATTAATGTCAGTCATATAACTTAATTAATCTTACTGTAACTTCAAAAGTAGCGTCAATACATACCATATGGAGATACTGGCATGGACACTGCTCTTTTCTTCTTCAGAGTCAGTATAGCCAGTTGTTGAATGAATATGGTTGAATCTGCACTCACTTAACATAAGTACACATTTTACTCTGATCAAACTACACTATGGATGCTAGAATAAGTATAATGTTCCATCTTGTTATCAAGAATCTGTTATCAAGAAACTGTTCAAACCGAACCCTTTTTAAAAAAGGCTATGTATTCAGCATAACAAGCATTCAAGCTAAGCAACCAGCAGCAGTGGCTAAAGCACTAAGACACAAGAGAGTGAGTAACACACACAGCTTTAAACTTTTTCCGTGTCATTCGGATTTCGAAGGAACCCGAGCTGCAAGTTAAAATATTTTTTAAGTTAATACCAAACATGTTTTTTGGTATTGGTTAGATCCGTGTTTACATCTGCTTCTTAACTTAAACGCATCCAAAATGTTTCCCAATTTGTTCATCTATGTACAGGAGACATACCAAAGACTTACATATACACTTTATAACTAAAAGGGCCAAAAAAAGCAAAGTTGTTCTGCAGTGTTTAAATGTTAAGACACTGCTCAAGGCGATACACTATGTGTTTGGAAGGTGGCTGCGGAATCACATTTTCAGCTGACCCCTGAGTATCTTTTATTCTATTTTACCACTCATCCAGTTTCCGAAACTTTTTTTTGGACTACACCACTTCCTGCCTGTAAACTGGCTGGCTGAGTCTCCTACTTCCATATTTTATACTTTCAGTCTTTGATTAGATTGCCATTTGGCTTGATTGGCGGGTGCCTCTGCAGACGAGCATCGCAGTCCTATGTTTGCAGTAATCCTTATGCCACAACAGTCACATTTTTATTTTTTGTGTTGGATGGAAAATTATTTACACTACAGTAAAATAACAGATCTCAGCCATTACTGAGGCACTGTCAAAGTCATAGCTCTTCCCACGTCCTGCCTGTCCCTCATTTGGAGACGCTTGAAGCCATTTGGAGGCACTGTTTTCTATTACTCTGTGATGCGTGTTCAAATAGGATCGGCGTCGCAGTTAGCAGTTAATTATGTGAAGTGTCATGTCAGCTGTTCTCCTCCTTCTGATCTGCAACTGCGGGTGTGATAATGGAGTGACCCCAGTGTCTTGGCGCCTGTGTGACGCCAGGACATTGGGACACAAGTGTGAGAGGTGATGGACAGCCCAGGTCTTCAGCATGCACACACAAAAAATAAGTAGGGTTAGCCACTCACAGAATTGTAATCAAATAAAAGCATGTCAATCCCCCCATTTAGCACCAAGTTAACTTGTCAGCTGGGCTCCTGTTTTCAGCACCATCAGGTGCTGTAGAGCCACAGGCCAGTGCCACAGGCTGAGTGACCACACATCAGTGGGAGTGTAACAGAACACTTCTGTTATTCTGCACTGTGTACCTTATTATTCCCACTGTACAAGGGATAATAAAAACCGTGCATACACATGTAGCATTACATGCCTGCTAAGGCTGAGTAAATATATTGTAGCTTGTTCTTTTTTTTTTGTTTAACTTGTAAGAACAACACACAACCTGACAAAAGTCAATGGCCGACAACACTTCAAATTACAAAGCACACGCAGCCAACCAGCCAATATCTGTGCAATAGCGTGATATGGAAAGCCTGAGAGCGACAATTCTCTGTCGTCGTTAAGGTCTGCTGTTTGGGTACATTTCGACTTCTCATCTGACTATAACAATACCGTAATATGTTTTATAATAACATATAAAACCAGCAAAGAAGCTAATAAATTACTGTTTCTCTTGCTAGCTCATTAGTTGGCAAATATTAAGTCCAGATAAGAAGTGAGTGACTTATTTATTGCATGCATGGTCCTCATTTAAGCTGTTTGTTTGGAGTGGGTGTACACACTCACACTGGCTGCATGTAATCTTGCTAACATTTTAGATGTGTGCAAGGTAAAATAAATAAATGAAAATAAATCAGTATTTAACTTTATTTGTTTGGGTAGCTAACAGAAGTTGGTGTAAATCAGATGGCATATGCAGCTAGTTAGTGTCTTTGTCCCCCTTGGTGCATTTTAACACAACAGATTCTGAAGACACATGGTAGTTCAAAGACCTCGAGAATTCAAGTTTCTTATGAAACTAACTGCACTGCTGCATCTGATGGTCTTTTAAAGGTTCTTCTGTTGTTTGTGATGTACAGTTTTGTCACTGTGTAAATTTGATATTCTAATTCAACCAGCGGATTCTTTGCAATTTTCCTTTTGAAAGACAACCTACAGAGGTTCAAAGTATCTGAGCTATGTTTTCTCATAGACCTCACACTCACATATTCTACTGTTTTGAATAATAATTTCTTATTTTTGCCCATGGGCAGAGTTTATATTCCTGATTATGCTCTCAGCAGGCATGCTATGGCCCAAGACCCTTTCCCTGTTAGCTTACATCTTTTGCCAAATAAACAAATTAATCGAAGCATGACCCCAGATCCAAGGTGTGTAGAGAACCATGGTCTGGTGAACAATTACACCCCTAAATATCAAAGACAGTCATTTTAGCATGGTGCACAGAATTTCAGAGCAAAGTGCAATATGAGAAGACTGCAGCTGTCTGTATGTCCATGTGCAGTATGTATGTGTGATACATATGAATTGTTTGAATCAAATATGAAGCCAGATTTCCACTTTGAGGTGGAAGATAAAGCCATTTTTTTCTATTCTAAATGCCTGTCATTGCCTTGTGTCAGTGTGCACATTGCAGACTACCAAATCTAGACTGTCTCACAACAGCTGGATTTAATTTAGCTCACCTGAGAGTGAGTGCCAGCAGGCGCAGGGGCTGCAGAGAGCCCTGGGGGCGAATAAGCCGTGGGCCTGCAGGGCTGAGCTGTACAGTAACGTAACCGGCAGCAGTCACAACCCATCCCTATCCAGCTCTCTGAGAGGGGAGGAGTCTCAGTCAAAAGCTCCTGCTGGGCCCTGACAACACCCCCAGTTCAAAACCCTGATTCAGAGTGAGGCTGAGGGTGGGATTGAGTGTTTTGGGGGGTGTGGGGGAGGGGCTCTGATCGCTAAAGACTAACACATGGCTTCTCAAGTACCACATGTTAGACTCGTCTTCCAGTCTGTCAGTGAGGAGTCTGTGGTCTGGCGGCATTTCAGTGCTCTTTGGGCTCATCAGTAGATGCACAGGCATAATGAGGAACACGTCCCACTCCGGCAGGCGGCAGCTCAGCGGCCGGGCGTGCTGGCGTTCTGGGAGGGTCGCCGCGGTGAAATAGGAGGTGACAGATAGGTCGCATATTACAAAGTTTTCACTCCTCATTTTTTTTTTTACCACTTCCAGTAACTGAATCTAAAATAAATCTCAAATATTTGATTCCTTTCAGAAACTCTTCCCTGCTGACTCTGCTTTTAGTTAAAAAGAGGTTCAAAAACAAACACTGGAACAATGTGTGTGTAATTATCTGTCACTTTTAATCTTTTTTATAGATGAGTCTGTTTTTCTGATGATTGTCTGGTTACTAAATAATGGTTCAGGGATTAATTCACCAGCAAATCATTGCCACAAAATAAGGACTATGACACATGAAACCCAATTTCAGTTGACCCAGCACCCAGCCCTCCTAAGGCAGCCTCTGAACCTTTGATTGACTTTGGTTCCATTACAGGGTCTCTTTTGGTGTCTGACTATGTCAAGTCACCATGGAAAACAAGATTCATGTATAACCATGTTTTTCCATGGGCGTATATCATTCCTAATAAGTTCACAATCAAACAACTCATTCTGCTTGAGTATGTTGGTTGGGTTACCGGCTGTTGTAGTCTTGTGTCTGTTTGCTTATGAATAGCTTTGGCAATATATTCAAATATGTAATGCCAATAAAACATTTCCAATTGAATTGAATTGAGAGAGAGAGAATCACAGATCAGCCACGTGTGGTCTACCCCAAGCCAAATCACTGAAAGGGACATCTGTGTCCGCTCCTTCGCACGACCGAAAGATAACACTCTGAAACCTTCCCCCACCCCCTCGCCACATATGCACCCTCCCCAACCCCTTCCTCTACTGTTTATTTTAGATTAGGAAATGAAATAAATTGGAGCTTGTCCCCGGCAAACTCTGATGGTGACCCCTCTGTGACCCGATAAATCACTGTTTGAAGCACAGATCCGGGAACAGTTGCAATGCACGCCAGGCCGTGTGGAGGTGGGGTGTGGATGACACATCATATAAAACATTGTGTAAACTGTGTACATGATTTCATCTGTTTGATTCTCTTCTTCCCCTCCAAGATGTGTAGTGGTGGGAAGAGTGTGAGGGATAGGGTGGCCTTTGTCTGTCTCCTGGAGCAACTGTAAGAAAAAGTGAATGCTGTCGCCCTGTTAAGGCACAATAGTGGTGGAGGTACAGGATGTTTTCTGCGTTTCTCATGGTGTTTTTCTCTAAAGCTTGGCCAGAACTCATTTAACCATGCTCTTAAACTCCAATGTTATTTTTCTTTTAGAAGTTTTCCCAGATGCTGAGTCTTTGAATTTGTAGTTACACACAGACAACTTAGAAATGATTTTTGTTCAGTATATTTTGAATGTGTACAACAATGATTACAGAGAGGTGGTTTCAAAAAGAGCAAATCCTAAAATGTTGATATCCTAAAATGACTCCTAAGTTATATTCTTACACCTTTATTTAGAATTTCTCTCTAAGCTTTATGCAGGACAGAGAGCTACTCTCATTTGTTTAAAGACACTATTCTTATGAACAATACAGATTTGATCCCTAGCAGATGTATTTTATTAGTGGAGATGATGGGACTACAGCAACACAATATCCATCCTTATCTCACAGCCAAGTAGAACTACACAGCCAAGTGGGGTGAGTAATGCAGTTTACATGAAGGTGAAAAATCACAGGACTAAATGCTGCTGGTTAAAAGCTAGCCAAGGTTTTGTTTTTCTCCCATGCCAGAGGATCACAAAGTTTATGCAGCTCTGGCTATATGTTTCCCACAACCCACTTGCCTTCTGCCTATTTTTTTTACATGCAACATCCCTCTCTCCTCAGCTAACTGCCTGCCTGGCCAATGATGTCCATTCATAGGACATAAGATTAGCATAATTAACTATCCTTCCCCTTTGCAGACGTGAGCCGGTTGCATTACCTATTAGCACCAGTCTTCATTTTATACATAGAGACACATCAGGTGTTTTTGTCAGGTCATGTCAACTTAACCATAGCGGTTCTAAAAAATGTTCTCATTTGCATTCAAATTTCCAGCAAAACCCTTATTTTTTGGGAAAGTGAGTCATGTCAGTAGGGCCTCTTACTGGCCACATTATCCAAACCTGTTCTGCTTGAGGATGCCTGGAGATGCTGGAGGCGACCCAGACATGCGAGATGGCTTCAGTGCTTATCGTGATATTGGAGGGGGATCACTACCTGCTGGGATCTCAACAGACTTATGGAATTTCTCCACAACAGAGCTGGAAAAACTCCCTTTCCAGGGATTTTATTGAGTCATTTATTCAATTCCTTGTTAATTATAGTTGGCAGCAACAAAATTGCATGTAATTGGAATTTGAGTGTAGTTCCACAATAATTTGTTTGAAATTAGTTTGAAATCAGGGTTTTTTGAAGGGTATAAAGGATTTAATGCTAGGTAATTAGGTAACTTGCAACATCATTACATTAAACCATGTCCTGCCTGTTTCCCAGTTGTCCATTGGCACACTATTTTTAATGTTTCTCACAACAGCACAATGAAGTGTATTACAAAGATATCATCTTAGCTACAATTTCTCTTTATAGGTATATGAATGCAAATGAAAACATGTTGATTACTGATTCTAGAAAACGGGAAAAATTCTGTTATTTCCATTGAGCTACTTTTAGCCACGATGAGTGTCATTGTCAGAAACTATGCCGGACAGACCCAAGTAGGTAGCTATACATTATTTAAATATTATATGTGCTTTTGTATTTACTTCAAAGATATTCAGGTGTTTCTCTATCAAAGATTGAATCACAGCTAATGTAAACACAGTATGTTTCTTCTCATTGTATGGAGCCCAGAGAGATGCCACCACAAATTACCTACATTTTCAAATGCTACAGTGCTTAGACTAAAACAAACAAACAAAAATGCTCAAGCAAGAATATCCTCAGTTGGTGTATCCTATATAATCTCAGTTCCGTTTGAACTGGCCAGAAGAACTGATGCAGTTTGGCAGGAAGGCTGTAGTTTGTGTGCACAGACCCTCTTAACTCAGTTCAGCCAGTGATTCCTTTAGCTGTGCTGTTGGAGGGGTTAAGGGTTGATGTGTGACGTAGGAAGGCGCAGTCTTGATGCTTTGGCTAGTCGAGGCTCTGTGCAAATTGGCGATTAGGGAAAAGCCCTGCTCATTCAAAGTCAAACATAAGGCAAAAGTGTGGTACACTGGGGTTGGTGAATTCCGTGAGATTATGAGAAAAGAAACATTAGTTCTGTGTGGAATACAGCGTTGATTAGCTATGGATTGTGGGCATAAAACAATACACAGGCTGAATGACTGTGGAAGAATACAAAATTAAGACACAGGTTTTTGAGAGGCTGGTGAGGCACTGGATCCTGCTGCTTTTTACTTGGAAACGTGGAAATGTCATTTCCTCAGAGAAACTGGCTTAGCATATGCTAGGTTCTCTTTAATTGCACATTTTTCGTTTGAAACTTGGACTGTTTCTAACGACTAATGAGGTCGATCACCCTGGCGGTTAATTCTTGGTTACTTTGGCACATGCGACTTTAATTGCTTTTTAATTTAATATTCTGCTCTTTTTAGTTTAATAGACAGGGGCAGTCTTTGATAAAAGAAGTAAAAAACCCAGCCCAGTATGACATAACTTCACACATAAGTGCTCAGCCATAATGGAGTAGGGCCGATACGGAGAAATAAAAACCATGAGTTGTGTTTTCCTTTCTCTGATTTCTCTGATATGAAGTGCAGCAAATAACTTTACAGTGAAAATGTGCATGGTGCCTTGCGGGGCCTGAAACCAGCTTGTAAAATGTGGGACTGCTGGCTGTCCAATTCAGGCTCAAGAGTTGGGTTTAAAGATGGTTCTTTGAAAGTGACAATGAGTGTGGCAACACTGCTACTCTTATACTCTCCCTGTTGTTTTTTTCCCCCTTCCTCCAACTGAAGTAGATCATGCCACTAGAAGACACGCGAGACGAGCTCCAAACCTCACTGCTTTTCACAGGCACTAAATGGTCATTAAATCACAATCAATTCAAAACCTGACACAAGTGTACTTCAGCCACCCTTACAGTTCTGTGCGCCGGCTGAAAACTGCAAGGTCCCTGCCGACTGACATATTACATTGTCCTGGGCACAAAGAGCCCAGAGCAGCGATCGCTGTGCTCTTGAGGGAAGATGCTCTTTTCACATGACAAGAACTGTGCTCCTACCACTCATCAATGTATAAACCATTAAAAGGTTCATTAAGGTAACCCTTCATTCGCACATAAGCTGTTCTCACATGTCAGAGTGAACTGCCTGCCTTTCACTTTTGCACACCCCTCCCATATGTATCTGTAACTATGTCCTGTCAAGGAGGTTCTTCCACAGACATTATGATATTAAAAATAATTATTTAGCTGGACAAGAACTGTCATTTGTCATTTAAAGTTATTTTATGCTTATAAAACTATTCCTTTTTGTATGGAATTTTCTATACTTTGTAAGGGTAAAGTGATACTTAAATGTCAATAAATGTATCTAAGATTAAATGGATAATTGTAACGTCAAAATTAATTTTCAAGACAAACTTAACAATGTGAGACTGTCAATGGCGTTAAGAATGAATTTCATGATGACATGAGCTAACATATTTATTGTTTCCTGCGTATTTCAGAAAACAATGAACTACACATTTTTACGAAAGAATGGTTTCTTAGATTGTGTATGAACATACACAGTGCTGTTTAAGGAAGGAGGACAGCATTTTTTCCTGCTCATTTACACAGCCAAGGGAATTTCCTGATTATCTGACACCATTGTTGTAACGCTAATTCCAGCTAGTTTTAGTGAAGTCAGATTTTATGCATATCCAAACTGTGAAACCAGCAGAAACAGTTAAAGGCAACCAGTATTTTTTCTGCCCATGCTCAAAACGTTATGGAAAAACTGCAGTCTTTTCCAATTACACAAGTGGGGACCGTAAGTATTATATTCAACAGTGTGATTTATATTCCTTAACAAAATACACAGATGTGGTGAAAATTCTCTTTTAAAGTGGCCATGAACAGAAAACAGATTTTTCGCTCATGGGCTGAATATGTATAATGGCCTGCATGTTGTTACAATAACCAGCCATTTCTAAACATCTTCACATTCCCGTGCGGTGGAAGCAATCAGGGCTAACATCTAATTTTAGCAAACAATACCAGACCATGAAACATATATACTTCAACTACACAAAAGACATGAACATTAAGAAATAATCAGAACTCTGATTCCTTGAAAATGTGGTGAAATGTGACTGAGGTACAGTGATCAGATTTCAGATTCAATGCACCCAGAGTAAGACTCTCAGTCCCTTCTTGGGGTCAGTCAAAAAGGAGTTTATTATCTGTTGTTGGACTCCATAAATGACACCCAATGTTAAGTAGCTTAATTGGTACAGTGTTCATGCCTGCAGGGGAATTTAGAACCCCGTCCTTGTCTTAACTTTTGAATCAACCCCAGCAGGGAGTCTTAACTCAGTTTTCATTCAGACTTTTCCAATCTCCTCTGCTTCTTCTTTCTGCATACCAGACTTCATTGGTATTACTCAGTTTTTTTTCTGACACTTAAAAAAGCCTACCCCCCACCACCACCACCAACCTCTCCTTTTTTACAGCATTTGGTTCATTAAATTTTCCACAGATTTCCAGAGAAGAAAACCCTGATCAATAAAGGCTGGCTGGAGGGGGACGTGTGAAAACGGTGGTAGAATGGCGGTTAGGGAGATGAAAGTGACATTCCCATCATGGGTCTCGGGGCCTGATGACCGCAGCCCCGGCCTGCTTGAATAATGTGAATAGCCCATCATCCCCTTACATCTTTTCAGTCTCTCGTCCCTGACTGCTGGAACTCTTCATCCTACACAATGGCAAATGCACTAAAACTTTTTTTTTCTTATGCTAATGGCCACGGCCAGGCTGTCACATAAAAAACACACTTCCCACCATCTCCCTTTTTCCTGGAGGACTTAAATTGGCCTTTTAGAGCTTTCTGTGCAGTATTTTTTCCTTCTTCTTCTCTTTTTGTCTTCCTTCTCTAAACCTTTGCTGTATTTAACAAGCATTTAGTTCAGCCTGGAATATATGCTTATTGTTTTAGCTTTTTTATAATTGTGTCTAGATGCTAAACTAGTTAGCTGTAAATGTATTGCTACTATTCATGCAAGTAGGTCCCCCATAATTAAAATATGGATATGGTTTTCAAACCACCAATAAAGACAAGAAAAGGCTTTTTTCAGTATGTTTTAGGCTGCACACAGATATGAATTTCCAGGTAGTTACACTTAACAGGATCTCTCTAAGGCAGAAATTTTATGGCTGATATCCGAGTGATCACTACATTCATTTAGATTGCTTGAAGGAAAAAACCGACAACAAACATGGCACTGCTCGCTCAAGAAAGTATGAAGTGTTTGTTGATTTTTCGGCCTGGAAGTGCAAACAGTGAACTGATGGCGAGCCCACAAACTTTCAACAATTAGCACGCTACCTTGCTGACCTAAGAGATTTAGAGCGGACCGCTTTAATGCCACTGAACTCTGGGCACTTAAGACATAATTGTTGGAATCTTTATTTACATAATGCGAGTGGCTGAGCGCCGCGCGCCGTTACACTGGATGTGCAGGGGGTATCCTCAAGTACTCTCTATACCCTCGATCTTAGGAAGAAATGTTTCCGATTGTTTTGTTAAAATAGCCTACGTAACATTGTTGAGGACAAAAACAAGTCTAGCTTGGTTTTGTATGTGGGTTTTGTGTGTGAGTGTGTTACATCAGTCTGTATTATCTCTGCTGTTTCTTTTCATTTGAAAGGTTGTTTGCTCTAAAATAGTTACAGCCAAGTTAACACTACTGATTTCACCCAACGCGTAACCTCTAAATGTTTGCGGAGTGTGACTTGAAAGGACACCTGAAGCATCGTTGCATAGATTCAATAGCGCTATCACAACAACAGCTAAATATTACTATGCGATTTAAAACAGATCACAACCTTTAATAAAATGTGGTGAAACATTGCTTAGAGTCTAAGGAAATATCTCCGCATGTTTATCAGTAAGTCGTTGTACACATGGAATTATTCGCACTACGGATTTTATCCAGGGAATCACTGAGAAAAGTTTTTGGAGCACAAACCGCTAATGGGATTGGCGCCCAAACCTTTTTGATCAGGTCTCTTCGCATATGGATCAAGTTGCATGACAGAATTTTTGAAATTCCAATGTCAAATAAGTTGAAAGTGCTAATGAGATTTGAAAAGCGGCCAGGGGCTTCACCTCTACTGCAACACAAGCAACACAAATAGATGCACAATCCCACAGACTTTATTTCTTACGACCGTACTATATATATATATATATATATATATATATATATATATATATATATATATATATAGGAAAATAGTATAGGAAAATAGTATATGTAATTATATATATATATATATATGTATAGGAAAATAGTATATATATAGTTCTGCTGCTTTGCCTTCGTTTCTGATACGTTTGCATGCCAAAATAAAACCTTTATGTTCATCCTTCTTCACGTGTTCATTATAATGACGATAACAATATTAGTGCATTTCAGCGATAAGTGCTCAGTTCACTCACCTCTGAGTAGATGTCCTGACAGCAGAAATTTCACTTCGATGTCTCTCAACTCGGTTCGTCCAGTGAATGTGTACTCTTGACTCTTCACGCGATCGAACTTATTATTTACGGGATGTTTTCTCGGTCAAAAAGCAACAAGAAACATGCCCCTGGGAACGTGATGAGAAAATCCATCTACTTTTGAATAAAAACTAAATTTAGCTAAAAGAGACGGTAAAGACGATACTTCAACAAAGTTCGAGGCAACTTCGTGAATTCTCGGGGATCATTCATAAAGTTTACTATAGCTTCTGGTGCCTCTTGCTAACTTTTACAATCCATCATCTTGAATCAGCAAAGTTTTCTAACCGGTTTCTTCCTCAACAAAAAAACTCGCATGGTATACTTTTACAGACCATAAAATAGGTATAAAAAGGCCAGAGACGAGTTTTTACTGTCTGTTGGTCTTTAGACGTGCGGTTGTGAGATCTTCAGGCTGATCTGTTTTCAATCCGGTACCCCCCTCTCTCTGTGTGTGTCTCTCTCTCCCCCTCTGTCTCTCATTCCCCTCTACTTCCCTGGTGAGTTCAACCATTTGCTGCACCAGATGGGCCGGGCTAGCTGAATCCAGCAGCGAGGCTAGAGGAAAAGTTAGCTAAAGTTTCATTATTCTTCCATTTCAGGGGATTTGGTCAGCGGCCGAAGGAGAGACTGTAGCGTAGGCTATAGCCTAGCCCCCATTTCAGTTTGTTTATTCACTTCATTAAAGGTTTCTTGATTGAAACGATCGCATATAATTAATTTAATGTATCAATTCTTTGTTAATTGATTCTTGAATAGATTTAGTTTTTTTTTTAAG
This sequence comes from Albula goreensis, assembly GCA_022829145.1. Classification (NCBI taxonomy): domain Eukaryota; kingdom Metazoa; phylum Chordata; class Actinopteri; order Albuliformes; family Albulidae; genus Albula; species Albula goreensis. Next base: position 6,055,186 of record CM040761.1, on the reverse strand, counting down.
CAGAGTCAGGTTAGGCTACTAAAATATTTTTGCACATAGGTTATAGTCTTGACGCCTATGCAGTGAACAGTCTTTAATCATTATGTTGGGAATTTCAGCCGTAATATTATAGTATTTAAATATGGTTGTCTATGATAATCATATGCTCACCTTTATGTTAAGTTTTTGCCATTAATTGTAATAGTGTAGAATAAAATAATGAATCTGACTTACAGTGCATCAATGTCGGATTTTCCGGGCAAACTGAAATTATTTGATCATTCAAGCATATTCTGGATATTCATTCGACAACAATGTCATAATAGCAAAAGTAAAAGCTGGTAAAGAGGCCTCGTCTGTCATCCACAAATGTAAAACTAGTTCATTAAGTTTCACGCAAGAATTGCGTGGATTATGTCATATAAATAAAAGAAAAGAAGTATGATTCCAATTTTTCATTAACTTTGTTTTTGGCAGAAGGTTTAAAGCGCAATTATTAACCTATTGGCTTAATGGTTATCGTCCTTGTAATGAAATCTTATTGCAAAATTAGTTGCAGCATGTATGTTTTACATACCTGTACGAGTATTTTGGCAAACCATGTGCTTGGTATGTAATAACCAATTTCATTGTCATCCTTGCGATGTTTGTCTGAAAATGTGTATGCAGTCTTGTACCTACAATTAAAATACACATTGCTATAAGTGGGGATGATACTAAACTTACTTTTGAATGTCCTTAGAAAATCATTTGCATTGACACAGGATTAAATGTGTAGGCTATCACAGATATGAAGATTATCACAATAATTTACTAGTTTGCATATCTTTTTCGTCCTCTTCAGTTATTCGAAAATCATTAGATCTTATTAGTAAATTGTGTGCAATTGTATTTTAAAATCCTAGCCTAAAATTGTACCATTACTTTAAGCGTGAGATTGATGTAGAACATCTTTTCGGATATAAATTTTTTTTTTTTTGTCTCTTGAAAAATTATCTTACTATATTTTAGTATGTCTGTGTGTGTGTTTGTTTCTGTGTGTTTGTGAAGGAGAGAGAGAGAGATGTGAATTGTATTTAACTACAGTCATTTCAGTGTGTTCACACATTTTAATGGAATGGTGAGAGCACAAGGTCCGGCGGTTGCGTCAGTGTGGCCATTTCTCGTTTGAGAGTTACAGTTTTGGACAGTGAATTACGGTGGATAGAATGAGGTTCTTTGGATGATCATTTTATGCGAGACAATGACATCTGGTGGAAAATAAAAGAAAGGCAGTTCAATATTAATGCTGGCAAAGTTGTTTCTGGTTCTATTTGTCCATTTTTATGACCTTCAGAGATAACAAAAAAATATCCGGTAATGTCCTAATGAAAACATAAAGTTATGTGCATTTATGTGTTTAATTATTTGATGCAATCCTCCGATATAACTATTATACCAAGAACATTTTCTTTATACTTCCTCTGAAATATTCGTTTACTTCATGTCGTTTCATTTCCATGTAGGCAACATGTTGTGTGTCATTTATTTGCACTCATATTTTAAATGTTACTGTCTGTTATTCACTAGTACTTGTTGTCGCACTTGTAATTTCACTTAGTATTGTTTGCCATGTGGCCTAGCAGATACAGTTTAACGAAGCAAATGAATACATTTATTTTAGCTGGGTAGTCAGCATAACATTAATCCTCAGTTTTTCAAGCATATTTGTATTTCAGATTTTTAACATAAGCTTTGTATTTAGAACAGGGTACTCAATTAAAATTATTAAGAATTAGGCGTATTTAAAATTGAGTCCAAACAGTTTACACAGATGAATCACAGTGCTATATTAAAGTAACGAAGTAAGTGTTTTTATGTAATTGAGTCATTTCTTCATAATTGTCTTTTCGGAATTTTGCTATTTCAATCATTTGCTCTAAGTTCCCTGTCAATGTGCATACATCTTGCATTGTTCTTTGTTCAGATGATAAGCGTGTTTTCCGCGGCTTACTCCCGAGGTCGTCAAATATATTCGCTTCAGCGTTTCTATACATAGTCTCTGCCTTATAACAAAAATTAATAAAGAGGAATAAGTCCTAATGAGTTCGCCTCTGATCTCCCATGGTATGGACGCCTTTTGTTACTTACTCATCTAGACATCACTCTGTTGGGGAGTGACGTAAGAATCACTGGAAACATTCAGAAGCTCACGTGTAAGAATGTTGTGTCAAGCACAGCAGGTCTGATGCCCGTGCTTGTTTTAAAAGGGTTTGGTGCGCCGATGTCAGGGCATTTGCCTTGTTCTTGCGCCAGTAGGCTCTTAAATCAGGAATTTTAACGAGCGTGTTTAAGTCCTGTGCGTAAAAACACCCGCTCTTCAGCAGGGTGTGTGTGTGTGTGTGTGTGTGTGTGTGTGTGTGTGTGTGTGTGTGTGTGTGTGTGTGTGTGTGTGTGTGTGTGTGTGTGTGTCGTGTGTGTACGTGTGTGTACGTGTGTGTTTGTGGATTAGCAAACATCTTTGAAAAGTCAAGGCCAGAGGCCTTCTTTACTGATTTTAATTGCAAGATCATGCCTTTTATTTTTTCACATGATGTCATACATTCTTTCAACAGTGCATAAATCTCAGGAGTCCAAGTGGATACAACATAATCAAGGTGAAGGGGTTTTAGCTGGGCTGACCAAATGAAGCCCCCTGCATACAGATTAATAGCCAGAAAAGTGTGAGTGGTGTGTGTTGTTATAACAGTGTGTTCCTAATTACAGTTCCTTGTAGTTGTTGCTTGAAGCAAAAATACAGCAGAGCATGAGTATGCCAAGCGTGTTTTAGCTCAGTGGGTGAAATGTCAACAGCTAGTTTCTCCACCATTTTTATGGAATATAAAGGCCAGTGACATGTCTTCTGATCAGTGGTACGTGCAATGTCCATTTCAAATCATAACTAACAGAGATATAACCGTAGATGAAGCCAGTGTTCTATGACAAAGCAATGCAGTGGCACTCTGCTGGCAAGTAAAACAGAAACAAAAAAGGGTTTCACCAAGGCCAGTTAAATATGGGTGCAGTGCAGAAAAGCTCAGACTGGCCCAAGCAAGCGTGTGCACAGAAATGGCTTATAAACACCTTCCTCACTATATTACCACAAAGTCAGACCAAGGTTTCCTTCTTGCATATGGTGAATGACACCTGTTTTGAATCCTAGGCAAAATACACAAGTCACCCGCTCTCAGCTCATGCTACTGTTAGTAATGTGTCAGATATGAGATCAAACAAATTAATCAAGTATAATGTGTTATAAGATATATGTCTGCACTTCTACTACAGTCTTTCTAAAAATAATGTGCTAATGACTATGAATATTTATTCAGGTTTGTATTGGGGTTCAAGTTCAGCTTAGCAGTTATACACTGTCTACAAATATGTTATTGGATGTGCGTTATGACATTCAAAAAATAAAGCAGCACACTAACTCACAAACTTCTTGTTGTAGTTGTGAGGTCAAAAGCATGGCAGGTTCTCGAAATGCCTATCTAGTATAAAGCATAGCCGTAGGATTATAAATGCTACATATCCTAATCTCCTCTTTGAATTCTCGGAATTCTTGTGTACTTAATCAAACTGACATGAAGGGTGAACCAAGGACCTCTCCGTGCTCTGGGGGAGATGTCATAGATAGCAAAATGTCAGCATGAACCTGTTACCTGCTAACATGAACAATGTGTCATAGACCAAGCAGAGAGAATAAGACTCCATTTGTGTGTGTGTGTGTGTGTGTGTGTGTGTGTGTGTGTGTGTGTTGTGTGTGTGTGTGTGTGTGTGTGTGTGTATATCTGTCTGTCTGTTTCATGCTCATACTCTGTTTTGTCTCTAATTAGTTTGTGAGTTTCTGTGTAAGCAGCCGCTTTAATTCCATAAAATCTTTGTGACAATGTTTTTTGTTTACATTCATAAGGTGTTGTGAATGAGTGAAATTATGTGTAAATGGTAAAGTTTTGAGAAAATCATGTGTGCTGTAGATCACTGTGTAGACTGTACTGTAAAACGGTATTTTTAAATCTTTTAATAACATTTAAATGGGAGAATTCATTCATCATATCATTTGTTTATGATATTATACATATACATACTGTATATATATTATACATATATATTATACAGCGCATATTATTTTATTATATTATTATTTCATTATTATATAATTATATTCATTAGATTATTTGTTCAGACATTTTCATTTATGTTTGTAGTATTGCATAATGGATGTTGTCATGGAACCAAATATATTGACCCTTTTACATGAGATGTTTTATAGAACACTTAATTTCATTAACTTATACTTGAATATTGAAAGAAAATATTTGGTCAAGTACTGATTCGATTTAAAAGATGTCTGTGCAATATCAAATAATCCTTGGGGCAGGTTTCTCAAATGTGTAAGGTCTAACTCTACTCTCATTACTTTCTTACAATACAGAGGATACATTGTCCTTTTATCTCTCTGTCTCAGTGACTCATGTCCCACAGACACAGTGAAGAGTGGAATGCTCCATTAGAAACACATTTTCAGCTCAACAATAGAGGATATTTTACAGACATACACTACGGGCCAACCCTTGGATTAAAAAAAAAAAATGATACACTGCTTTTTAATTCAATTGTATTACAAGAAAATATCAGAAGCACTTACAAAACAAATGTCACTCATTGGTTTTGAAATGTAATGTAAGAATATACATTGTAAGGGCAACTTAAAGAATGCAAATCCTTAAATACGAGTTTCATCTAAATAAACACCCCTTGCCTTTATCACAGTTCCACAGCAACTTTTGGAAATAACTCTTGTCCAAACCCTCCCAGCACCTTTTCAATTCCATAGAATTCCAACACAATGTAAATGTCAATGCACTAAAGACAGAACTGATATGTCGTCTTCAAAACCAATAGTTTGAGCCTTTATGGCTAAATGATGTGTTACTATAGGCTATAAAATATTGAAAACCAGTCAGTTACATTTGTTTTAAGTATTTCTAATATTTTCTTGTAATAAAATTTTGAAAAACCAGTGTATCATCTATTTCTGAAAAAATCTGAGGGTGGGCCCAAACTTCTGGCATGTAGTGTATGTGTACACATGCAAGCACGCCTATCTATATGCGCAAACACACACATATACAACATTTAAAAAAATACTATAAATCAAGCCAACTATCCCCCAAGTTTCACAAAGGTACAAAAAATGTTAATCCTTTTAATTCCTACTATGAATATTTTATTCATACTTTATTTTGTCTTGATGACTTGGACAACTGTGCAGGTTTGTGCAGAAAGAGTGTGGTTAGCTGAAGACTCAAATTATTGAGAAATGGCAATGATGGCAGTGACAACTTGTTAGTGTTAAAGTAAACCAAGGGGACAAGCCAAGCTAATGTTTGTACAATACTTCCACCTAGTGGTAATGAATATACTACATAAAAAGTGATCTATCTGACTTAGAAAATGCCTGAACGTGATCTGTATTCCCATCTGCTTTAATCAGAGAAGTCTTTGGGCCATATTATATATATTGGCATTAGTTGTCTAAATATTCCAAATTGTCTAAAGTTTCCTTGCATCTAAATTTAATAATCACTTTTGCCATGATCACAGCCCTCGGTCCACATCTCAGCTGAAACCAATCACCACTGAAGAAAATTATAGCATTTTATCTTGATGAGGCACTTGGAATTTTAATCACTAAAGTTACAATGTTATTTCAAGCCACACTTACACTGGTGCAGTTTTGAGTTAACATGCACAGATCTTTCTCTCTCTCTGTCTTTTGGGCAACATTACCTCCTGAACACATGCAGAATGACCTTTTACCTTTAATATCCGCAGTATTCCCGTGGAGCCTCCCCCCACAAAGTGTGTGTTCAATCAGATACGCTTCCTGCATAAATAATACCTCATCTTAACGTAACCCCGCTGACCTTTGTTATTTCTTAATAACTAATATAAACCTTGTCACAACCACGTCACACTCAGTGTTGTATTGATATGTTATCTGAGTTAGCTTCACTGTTTGAACAGATGGTGGTAGAAGATAAATACCTTACACTGTTGCTTAAGAATCACATGTGGGTTTGAAGCTTTGGGGCAAATCTGCTGTTTTGCAGACGTGGGGTGAAATGACATCACGGTAAAAAACTCAGAGGGGAGGATGAATTTGTGTGGAATGCATGCAGTTTTGGGACTAGAGGCTATTACTGGGCTTAGTCTTATATGGATCGGTTTCCATAGTAACATGTATATGGCTGGGACAGAGATGTTTATGCAACATACCTTTTTCCAGTCGGTCAACATATGCAGTTTTCTTTTTAAATCAAAAAGGAAGGAAAGGAAAAATTAAAGGGTCTTAGATTTTGTGGAAGTAATGTAGGGGGCTCTGGATCTATGGTTTGCAGGATGTTTTATGTTTTGGTAATTAAATTAGTGAATAATGGCTCCTCTCTTGTGTCCGAGTCTTGACTTGACTTTGTGCCCATAGCATCCGTGCACTCATACCCTCCCTTTAACTGAGACTGCCGTGATTAAAACGATACAACAAAAAGCACACACACAGGATGCAAAGAGCCAATCAGAGCGCGGCCTGCATCTGACTGGAGGGAGTCAGCAAGAGACCTCGGGGGAGCGTGAAAAGGAATATGCCCTCTGCTGCCGTCATCCATTCAGTGACCAGCGAGCCGCAGAGTTCCCACAGATCACTGAACGCTGCCTGTTTACCAATGCGAGGCCCCTGGCCCGGAGCCAGGGAGCGCTGGCGCTGACATCCCCAGGGAGGGCCGCACCAGCCCTGCCCCAACACTCTCTGTCTCCCCCAGTTAGCACAGGATACACATACACACACACCCCCTCCCTAGTGAAATCCGCTGTGGCCATTTTCTCACACATATTCCGCTACACAGTGAGTTATTTCTCAAGTGTTAAGGAAAACCACGCGTTAGTTTACTTCTTTACCATGCTCTGGCATTGTGTTAGAACCTGAGGTGCACATCATCATAAATGCACATTATTTCAGCCTTCAGCCAACATAACCTGTATCATATTTTACTTAAAAAGGCTTAAAATATTTTGTCATCTCAATGTAATTACTTCAGTGTCAGCTCCATTCGAGCACATCAAATATCCTGAAGGGTTTGTCAGTGAATAATGGCTTATCGTTATTTGAATTTTGGATGGAGGACAGATATTCCCCTAAGTTATGAGAGTCAGGTATGCAGTGATTCACTGGCAGTCTTATGACCCCTGCTCTTCCCTCCACCCTGTGAGTAAACCCAGACCACCGCTGCGCTGTCTGAGCCCCTCCAGCCACTGCCTTACACTCTGCTCATACCCCCAAGGGTGTCAGAGAGGGCTGCCAGGCAGTCCAGACAGTGAGCCGCCCTGCTGCGGGCAGTGCAGTCACTAAACAAAGTTTACCACCGATGCACGCGTGTCTGTGTGCGTGCGGGTATGTGAATGTGTGTGTGATTCTGTGTGTGAGTGGGAATGTGTGTGTGATTCTGTGTGTGTGTATGTGTGCTTCTGTATGCCAGTTAGCTACTGTGTGTGTGTGTGTGTTTGAATGTGTGTGTGCTTCTATGTGTGAGTGTGTTTGTGTGCTTCTGTATGCAAGTTATCTAATATGTGTGTGTGTGCTTCTATGTGTAAGTGTGTCTGTGTTTGTGTGCTTCTGTATGCAAGTTAGTTAATGTGTATGTGTGTGTGAATGTGTGTGTACTTCTGTGGGTGAGTGGGTATGTATTTGTCTGTGTCTATGTTTGTGTGCTTCTGCATGCAAGTTAGCTCATGTGTATGTGTGTGAACGTGTTTGTGCTTCTGTGTGTCAGTTAACTTGTGTGTGCATGCATGTGTGTGCTTCTGTGTAAGTTAGTGTGTGTGTGTGTGTGTGTTGTGTGTGTTGTGTGTGTGTGTGTGTGTGTGTGTGTGTGTGTGTGTGTGTGTTTTCAAACCCCAGCTTATCACGTTTGTTTATATGACAGCGGTGTGTTGTTTCCTGAAGCTCAGGGGGAGTTGAGGCATGTCGACCTGCAGCAGACCCTTGGTGAGGCTTCTCCTCTGTCTCAGGGAGATGATACTGCTGCAGGGTCATTCGGTTCACCCACAGCCATGTGCTCTATCACTGGGTCTGACAGAGCACCAGGCCCACAGAAACACTGCCCAGCATGCTCCAAACAATCCGAGCTTCTGATAATTCTTGTGGCTGTTATAAACAAAGCGAAGTTACATTGATATGACCTGGGTTTATCTGGGAATATGCTGTGCCCCAGTGAAGGTAGTGAACTGGTTCTGCTATTTGCTATTTACCAGTTCTGCAAGGTCTCTGCCCTCATTTCACCTCTTCTGTTGGTCTAGTTCATTCTGAGATACCCACCTCATGGCTTTGAGTGTGTGAATCTCCCTCCTCACCCGTTTAGTGGTACCAGAATCCCTTCGTGATGTTTATCCACATTATGCTGAAGGCCAATAAACATGCTATTGTGTCGTAATTATGCAACTTAAAGTGTCAGGCCTTTATAAGACTAGCTTGTGAATAGATATCTGCACAAGCTCCTATTTTGTTCAGAGAGATACTGGAATGGTGGTGTTTGAGTTTGAAGGGGTGTGATGGTTTTGGGGTTGACATGGGGACATTCCTTTTCCTCCTCAAGGGTATTGAGTGGAGTTTCCACACGGAGCAGTGCGGGGCAGCACATGGACCCAGGGAGGGTGGGGGGTTGGTGGGAAGGGGGATTAGACCCCAGTGATAAAGACAGGTCTCGTTCATTGTATAGGCCTCTGTGGGAATGGCATTGCAGGAAACAGTGGGAGACCTTCCGCCAGTCATTATGGGCCCTCTGCAGGTTCTGAGAACCTTAGAGCGCTGGAGTTAACCCCCAGTATGTGCTGAGGACCCAGTGTCCCCTCTCCCCACCCTCTCCAACGCCTGCAGTGCTGAAGGCTGGACTGGGCTTAGAACTGAGGCGGCATGCTCAGGTCCACTAATATGTGTCTTGTATGGCATTAAAAGTAGCTTTGGTTCAAATTTAGCAAATTATGGGAGACACAAATCAAATTTTTTTGTAGATTAATAATATAAAATCAGAAGTTTCCCTCTCGTTTTGCTTCCGAGAGATTGTAGGTCTGTAATTTGTACTGCAGGGGGAGCTACAACAACACAGCACAGATGTTCTGAGCTCTCTTTGTGTCCATTTCATTGTGATTAGTTTAGTTCTTTAATTCTTCAATTTCGCAAATTTATCAAGTTCGATTTTCTCTAAATCGATTTTCTCTAAATTGAGAGTGCTGTTTTCCCCACTGATTTCAGTAATGGAGAGGCTTAAGGCAAGTCCAAGCTTAATTTCCTTTGGTTGTGGTTTTTTTTTAGTAAGCGGGGCCACTAAGCAGCTAGCTACGTCTAGACTTTCTTCTCAAAGTATATTCCGGTTTTGCTGCGGGAGTAGATGGTATCTGACCCTGCAGCCACATACAGCGTGGCATTGACAGGAAAGGGCCAGTCTGCAGGTGGCCCTCAGCAAACACAAGCAGTTTGTCATGGGAGGCTTGAGCTGCCTGAGAGCAGCGACCACTTCAAAAGGGGCAGCTGAGTTCAGCTACAGCCCTGACTCAGCGCTGAGGGGGAAGCAGAGCCAGCTTGGTCTGAGGGCTGCAGCAGGCCAGGCCAGATGGCTGTTTGTGCAGCAGGTAGTCTGGCCTACACAGGGCTGCAGGAGCACCACCATACATCTGAACGCGTCTAATAATAAAAGAGAGGGCCCATCAGCGCCACTCTGTCGACAACCTGCCGCATACTGGGGCTTGTTACCGAGACGATAAAACAGCTATGTTACCTCAAATCCCCTCCGAACCTCCTCCCATCCACCTCCAGCCTGGCCCCCTGATGGTATCGTGCTAGCATGGTCTAGCTGAAAGTATGAGACATAGCCATTTATCCTCCCGCTAATGACAAACCAGTGCTTTCTTTAAGAACAGCTTTTGAAGTTTGGCAGTGACACAGAAAATCCACCCATTTTACGGTTAAAGTTGGGAGGGGGTATGCTGGGGTTTTACAATATTGTTTTTGCTGTAACAACATTGATGTTTTACTGCTGGATTAAGATTTCCTGCACATACTTCAGGAAACAGGTTGAGCACATGATTATGGTGATGGCACAGGAAAGGGGACACCAGGGGGCAGTATAGAGCCATTAGGTAAATGTGGGTTTTAGGTAAGTCAAAGTAAATATATACATCAATCATATTGAAAATTAAGTGTTTGTTATATGGATGCAGTGCAAGTAGTCTGTATCCATGAAATTGAATTCTGTGTACATTACATCAGTGTTTTTAATAACATTGTTCTTTGATTTACGTAGATACACTGTATGTCACTAAATCTGGACCAAATCATAAGAGGGACCCTTGCTGTAGTTAATTATCTTTTAAGCAAGAAATGAAAAAGTGAGAGACAAGTTTACTGTGGAGCCATTCATTTATTGTTGTGTTTTGTCTGTACAACATATATACTGACAGAGCAGCTGAAGATGTGTTTTTTTGGTCAGAGTCATATCACACATTTATTTTATGAGCTGACTCCCCTCACTCTGTACCAACCCACCTTTCTCCACACACACACTCTCTCATAAAAAAATCTGCACATTATTTAGGTATTTATTGACATTAATTTACAATGATCTTGGCTTCACTGTGTAACTCTGTACAAGGGTGAACTCCACAATAGCAATCATTGTGTACCTTGAGAGATGTTTTTGGTACCCCTATGACTAAACAGATTTCAGTGTGACCCCTGCTCCCCCATACTTACCCATGACAGGTGTATAAATTACAGCCCTGGCCTCCCCACCCTCCCGATTACACGCCACGCTCTGTGCCCCTTTGTGAAGTGTTCTCCAACATGAGAGTTTCTAACCTTTGACCCCTTCTCATGTTCTGCCCCACACCCCCCTTCGGCCCATCAGGGCCCTGAACATGCCCAGTCTCGGTGTCTGATTTATTCCCCCAAGCTCACAGATAAAATGGTTTGGCGACCTCTCCATTGTGCCACGGAGAGGGGACACTCCTCACTCCAGGCCAAACACGAGCTGTGATTGGCAGAAGACGTGCCCTTTGACTCTGACAGGGGCAGGGTAAGGGAAAAAATGTACGCCTCATTGAACAAGGAAATGTTTGGAAATGAAAGATGTCTCCCCTCTGTGTTATTTCAAAAGCTGATGACTTTAAGGAAGAGAAAGAGAGAGAGGTCCATGATTATATACGGACAAGTGGTAATTAATTTCACGAGAAAGACCAGACGCTTCACGTGCTGTCCAGCCGTTCATCAAATAACAGAGCCTCAGCTGTGACCGCTCCCATCACTTGACACTGTTTAATATTATGAGATATATCAGAGCCATGCTACTGGCTCTGAACACTTTATGTCTCCAGAAAACCCTATGCTTAAGCGGACTTACGCCGTGCTCTGTGAAAGTAAAGCTCAATGGGCAGCCCATGCGTATGGGCTTACGTGCGCGCTGTCACACCCCCGAGGGGGCGGAGGCAGAGGGGGACCCATCTGTGGCAATAGTGTCCTTAGCAGAGTTCAGTGTGTCCCTGGCAGGGCAGCGTGAGCTGGAGGGGCCTCCACCCCCCAAAGGGGAGGCTTTGTGTTGGGGAGGCTGCGGCAAGGGCGCCCATCTCAGTATGCACATGGGTGTCTGTGACAATGACACGGCAGCAGCGCCTGTCATAACACATTAGCACAGAGCCCCCTTAGCTCTCTCTCTGTCTCCCCCCCTCTCTCTCCCTCTCTGTTTGTCACTCACCGTGTGTATATCTGAGGAGCCTGCCACTCAGTCATAGCTGCACAGCCCAGGGAGACTCCTCTGCAGTCAGCCTCTCACCCCTATGCTTTACCCCTGCTCTCTCAGCACTGTACTGCACTGTGTGCTGATGTCTCACTCAGGCCCATGAATCAGCTGCATCTCCTCAGGATGTGACTAACATGGCTGCCCCATTTGTCCGCTACAAAGGTTTTATGGCTTCATGCATTGGCGTGTCTTTATACTCCAAGGCAGGTACAGGTTCATTTACTGGGTCTGATATTGTTTTCATACAGGACAAGTTGTTAGATCTTGAATAGCTTTTTTATCCAAATGTACAGCTGTGTAAACAGATCATGTCTGGCAAAAATGTAAGTAGCTTTGAGTGAGTAGATCTCTGCTCATTCTTTGTTTAGATGGGTGCAGAATGGTTCCTCTGCATGAAACAGTCTCCACACTGTTCCTCCGGTGGGCAACAGGTGAGATACACCTTGAATTGTTGGAAAATTCTCAAAATGAGTAAAAGACTTTTGCCAAAACAGGGGTGCTCGTCTGTAATACTGACATCCCAGTAATACTAAAGCAAGGAGTCTCATTCACCTTTCTGGTCTGCTGCTCTGAGCTCCCATGAGTTACTGTGACATTCAGCATTTTCAGAATCATACCTGTCTGCTGTGAGAGGGGAAAACGTGCATTCAGATGGATGCTTGTGGAGTAGTTCTCTCATCTAGGTTTCCTCCCATTCCTTTCCGTGGAAATGCACCCCAAGCCTTGTTTTATTTTACTCTATCATAATTTCATGGTGGCCGCATGGATGTATGAACAAAGGGATGAAAAAGTAGGCATTCCACACAAATATTGTTTTGTTGTGCAACAAATTTGCAACAAAAGGAACCATTTGGTGCAGTGCTAATTGAATCCTCGTTTGCAGGTGGTTTCTCCAACTGCATTTCCTCTCTGGCCACACAAATACCCCTTGGTAGAGTCATATTAGTGCATATATCCTGTTTTCTGTTGAGATCTGTTTAGAATTAACCACATTGTCTCATTAAGGTAATTTGTGTCTCAATTCATAGACTACTTCAAGGCCTGATCCCCTCAAAGGTTTCCACGTGCCTTGGCGTTTGTATAGCAACAGTATAGTGCTTATCTCAGAATAGAAAATACACAGACAGATCAACAGCGAGTGGACTATGCTTGTGTAGATCAAATTTTCTATAATGCAGACAAATATAAGGAATACATTGTCTCAATAGGAACATGTCACAAAACGGCAGTTTTCTACGGTACAAATTAAGTAATACAATAAGAATATACGAATTTTACACAAAAGTTGTGTAGGTGTTTAAATTACAAATTTCTGTCTCTTATCATGGAGTTTATTGAAATACTCAAGTCAAAGCAGAGAAAACCCTCTTTTTTGTAAAATAATTTTAAAAATTCCATGAAGTTTGAGAAGTTTGGAAATCAAAGATTTCAAGAATTGGAGTGAATTAATTCCTTGTGTCAATAACCACAGAATTTGTATACTCATACACCCTCATCCAGAGCATGGGGTGACATCATCCCTTCCTCTCTGGGTCAAAGGTCAGTAACCAAGGAGCTGAGTGGTTCCTGATGACACTGTGATTGGTCCATTTGGGTTTGAGCTGCTCAATAGGTGTGTCCACAATAGCACCCCTTCCCCCTCCCCTGTCTCACCAGTTCCCAGCTGCTGATGTAGAGATTACTGCAGCGTCCTCATGCGTCATACACCCATGAGTAGAGATGGCACATGAATACTATCTGCTCCCTTTCAACTTGGCTCAAACACGAGGGAAAAGTTTAATCTTGATTGCAAACAAGCAAGAAACAGTTGTGACCTTTCCTGTGCAAGGCTCTCAGGCGTGGTCTAAACTTGGAGTGATTCAGTGAATATCCTCTCTGGGTAAGCCAAGATGTGGCAGTATCTCTTCTCACATATTATCTGGTGAGATGCACTGCATTTGTTTGTGTTACAAAAAGGCCAACATCTGTGTCTTCCACCAGCTGTCTTTGGGGGAAAAACATTGCCTGCTATCTCTTGATATAGTCTATATTTTTTTCTGATTTAAAATGTTTCACAGAAATGACAGATCAAGGCGTTTCACTTTAACATTATCAGTGAATTTGTTTGTTCTTTTTTATTACCCTGTAATATTGCAAAAGAAATCTCATTATTGTACATTTCCGCATGCCGCTGCACCAGTGCTGAGCTTATCCCATTGGAACAAATGTCTAGAATACCTTTTCAGTGTCTAAGGAAATGAGACTCCAATCTGCAGCTTCCTTTGAAATTGTGTGTGTGTGTGTGTGTGTGTGTGGGGGGGTGGGTATATACAGGCCCTAAATTCCCATTGCATCCTCTCAGATACAGAGCAGTTGTGATCTTTCCCCCCCATAACGCAGAGGGGATACGCAGAGAAAATGAAAGCCACAGAGGGTCTCTGGCCGGTAGAGAGAAGTCATATTTGCTTATTTGCTACATCAGAGAGCCTTAATTCCTCTGAGGGATTCTGGCAAAGAGACGGTCAGAGGTCACCAGGTTCCCCCCTTTGTTTTCTTCGCTCTTCCCCCCAACTTTAGTGATGAATTAGAATCCCACAACCCTGCTTTTAAGCTGCTTTGATGTCACATGGCAGGAGTCCAGCAAGGCCCGTCTCAGACGGATGCACTTGACGACAGGAGGCACCTCAGCGTTTGTGACACAGTCCTGCAACATCGTAAAAAGAGCCCACTGTGAAGACAAAAAAAGAGTCTCTTTGCATTCCATAAACAAGCTGTCCCCTTCCAAGACTGTGTGGTCTTTTGGTTTGTACATCTGTTATCTGTTTGATATTATGGTCTGGTGATGTGGATGGTGACCTGAGCTCTGCACCAGCGTCACACTGGATGGTGTTGAAATCTGAAAGCTCCCATGAGGAAGAAATCATGTATTTGGTTGGACCTTTTCAGCGGCCTGCATTTCTCATGGCAATGGAAAAAAGTCTCAAATCTTTATTTTTGGTACAGTAAATCACTGTAATTAGCCATTTTTCAGGTATTTTTTATGTAGTTCTGTATCACAAAGAAAACATTTATTATCTCTGGTTACCTCCTCTTACTTGCACCCTACTCTCTGATATAGTTTTGTACGTCACCAGGCCTTAGGGGGACAATTCAGACCAGCACAAAAGAGCTTTTATTCATCTGAAATCTTGCCTTTGACGAATGGCATATTGTTTCTTTGGGAAGAAAAAGTGGGCAATCCAATGCTGAGCGGTGAAAAAGTAGACCATCCCGAAGGTGAGGAGACTACTTCAGTACAAGAGAGAGCCCAGCATTTCAGCTGTCTGGCCAGGAGCTGCGTGACACCTGCACGACCTCCCCTCCCCTTCCCTCCCCAAACACACTCAAGTCCATGTCCAAGGCTAGGGAGGGGTGTGGAAACCCCAATGGGAGAAAGAGAGTAACCTGAGAGCCCTGACCTGGGTGGCTGGGCGTATCGATGGGAGGGTCGCCTGTAAAGGACAGCCTTCCCAGAGCAGCAGGGGTTATCAGCTCATCTCCAACCCCTCTCAAGGCCTTCTCCAGCCCTTCTCTGGGGCTGCTTGACAATCCCCCCCCCCCCGCCCAGCCCTAGCCAGCCCCTTTCAAGTGCCGCTGTTTGTCTGTTTGCTCCGCATGCATGCTGGAAGATGTATGCAGCTGCTGATGTATTTAGGGCCAGGCTGGTGTGAGATAGCACATCTGAGATTCCTCAACCCTCATAAATTCTTCTCACCCAGCCGTGCCCCCTCCGCTGAACTTCCCCTGCCCTGCCCTTGACTCTAGAGCCTCTCGTCCTCTGTCGGGTTCCGTCGTTCGGCGTATCAGCTTGCCTGACAAGTGACGGAAGTGCATCTCCGAGAGAGGGAGATGGGCCATTTCTGCAGAGGGGCACTAGCACAGGCAGGGTTCCCATACATCCTGGAAAACCTTGAAATTTAGAGACTAGTTTACCAGTCATGGAAATCACTTGGAAAATTATAAAAATTACTAAAATTCCTGGAAATATCTGTGTTGTCCTGGAAAATTTTAATTGTGTTCTAGGGCCTCAGGTCACATATGTATGTAAACTTATATTTTAGCTGTTAGAAACACGACTGATGGTAGACGAAGCTGTGCTGTGAAACTTCAAAGCGTTTGATCGGCATAAGCATACCAAGCTTGTCAACGTCAGTGGGAAGTAGCTAGCTGCAAGATCATTCAAGAGAACAGTTCTGCATGCTGCCTTCAAGTCAACTGGTAAGAGACACTAATAAAGTAATGTACAACGGTGCTTCTGATAAATTAACTCCAACCTTAAACTATATAAGCTTAATGTTGGCAAATTTTTCCAGCATGATGCATGGAGTTGGCTAGGTAGTATTACAATATTGATTGTTATCTAAAGTTAACTAATATTAGCTAGCTAGATTCCAACACAGTTATGGGCAGGAGAGGTTGTTGACATTAGAGCTGTTTGCTAATGATGAGAGTGCCCCATGAGCACTGGCCATAGAGACAGAAAATAATAGTTAGCATCAATGCAATGCATCAAGCGGCAGATGTAAGGGCAGACAAAGCAGAAAGGAAACAGGACTTCACACTACTAATAAAGTATAATGCCTACCACATAAGTGTTGCTAAAAAAAACTAAAGAGGTGACTGTTCTGGATGCAACTTTACAGACAGATGTAGACCACCCCCAGCATTACATGGACAGAATTAGGAATACAGTGAGTTAGATAGCTTATTGGTATGGGTGATGGGTGTTGCAGCTGTCACCTGTGAATCTGAGAGCAGACTTCTCGCTTCATCATAAACCCTGTAGGAATACAACTGGATTACAAATGTGTTAATACTAGGCCCACCGGTAAATTATATGACCATTTGTGAGCAACTGCTGTCCTGTATTGTCAAGAAAAACTACTGAAGTGTCTTGGAAATGTCCTGGAAAATGATTTCTTGAAAAGAGTGGGAACCCTGACAGGACAGCCTTTGAAGCACACAGCTTTCCCCTGCTTGAAGCTGATGTTCTGGAATATTTTGTTCACAGAAGATTCCAGTGCTTCCTGCTGCCATTGAAATGCTCCAGCATCTGGAGCAGACCCTGGCATAGGTCCTCTGCACAACTCAAATTCGATCTTATAAATGTCACAATGTTGATTATAAAACCACAACTCCTGTCCCTGTTTCTGTTAGGACAGTGATGGAATGAAGCAGAGCAAATTTTAAACTGAGGTGATGCCTAAATGCAGGTCGCATGCAGCAGCCCTTAGTCAGAGAGTGAATGGGGAGAGATAAGAATCCTGAGTATTTGAGCGGCGCTCTTATAAACCTGAACTGTAAACAGAAGCTGATGAGAGCGGGAAATGCCGCAGGCCCACCCCAGAGAGACAGCTTTACTGGGCCCCCCCTCCCCATCACCACCATGGCCAGCTGCAGGCATTCCTCTCATTACTGCTCATCACCCAGCACCTCTTAAAGCAGACAGGCCGCAGCGAGGCAGCACGCCTGGGCCTCCCCCTCCCACCCCCACCCCACAACCTGGAACACTGCAAGCTTTGGGGTGGAGGGCGTGCAGTTGCCTTAAAGTAGTGCTCTCTCTGACATTCAGTAACATTACAAACTTTGGGACAAAAAAAAACCTCATGAGGTAATGATAAATGGACTCATAAGCTTTTTCTGCTGCCTGTGTTGAGATTGGGGGCTATCCCTCATCAAACATCTGTACAGAATTTGGATGCTATCACTGCTGCCATGTGATGCCTTTCCCTTATGTTCAGACATAGGGTGTGTGTGTGTGTGTGTGTGTGTGTGTGTGTGTGTGTGTGCGCGCGCGCGTGTGTGTGTATGTGTGTTCACACATCTGTGAATGTATGAATGTATGATGTTTGCTGTACCATGAAGGGAGTGAATATTGTGTTTCTATCCCCTTTTGGTCCATAGTCAGTCAGTATCTTCCATTCTTTGCCATATCAGGGTAAACATCCAGTGACCCTCTTTTCAGTCGAGAGTTCAAGCAAGGTAAGTCTTTTGGTGTCATGTCACTAGTCGGGACACATTATCACCTGAGCAGATGATGGGGATTCCAAGGAGGACAGGACACTGAGGCCATGGCAAGACTTGGCAAGGGTCCGTAGTAGTCAAAGGGCACGGGACATGCATGGGGGGTGGTTATTTTAGGCCGGGCTACCCAGTTAGCTGCCCCTATTCTGACCACAAGCTTAACTGTGGTAAATCTGCAGGAATCCCATTAAAGCACTCCTCAAGTCTAGACTGGGTGATCTTTCAGCACACAGGGCCAACATGAATTAACCTACCGCGCACAGAGCCGCGTCCGCCCCCCCAGTAAACACTGATTAAAGCGTAATCTTCTGAAAATGTTACAGTTCATTGAAGCATAAATCATTTCCTAAGCCACACACAACACATCAGTTGAACAGTGATCTGCAATCTCTAAACAACAATCTCTAAATATAGTAGATCCTTGGTGTATGAATCAAAGTAAGTAGAATATTATTATATTTGCTTTTTTGTTTGTTTAATACCTTCATTTTTTCATGCTTCAGTTTTAGTCAGGATGTTTGTTTATCTGTTGGAGAAATAAGAAAACATTGTAAACATTGTGGACAGGCAAGTAGGTTACATTTTGGAAACAACCCTGTAAAATAGGCCTGTAAAATGTTTTGAAAAGCAGTGGGTGGTACATTTGGAGGGAAAGAGATGCATGTACTTATGGCTATATAAAGTACAATACTCTATGCATGTTTCCTAGCAAAGTATTGATCAGAACAAATTTTGTAAATACATATGTTTTGGGTGTTTTTAGGAGTGTGCTTTTCTCTTTGTAATCAAGGTACAGTATATGTATGAAGGGCTAGTCATATTATAGATAACAATGTGTGTGACCATGACTGTAAACTTTTAAAGAAAACTGTAGCCTCAGGTTAAAGGCAGCAGGGAAAACACAGTGAGTAAGGGTGAGTTGAGAGTATATAGGCATTTGTTTGGATACTCAAACCCCAATAGCTTCTCTGACACCTTCACTCGAGCACACACACACACACACACACACACACACGCACTCACACGAGACCATAAGATATTAGCTAACTTCAGTTGCCTTGAAGGGCAAACACCAGGGAAAAACATTTGGTCCTATCCAACATGCACACACCAAGTCAGTGACCTCCATGAAGTTGATCTATAAATGCTTGACATGTACAGCCAAATCCTTATGCTGACCAGTCTCTTCACTTGGAATAAATCAAGAGACCATTTCATTTAAGTAGGGTTGAGCCTATTATTGTGATATACCATTTTACGATCACTTCTTGGTTAATCAGACTAGTAATGAAATACTGTTCACTGAGGAAAAACTCCAGTTTTTCCCATCAATAGAGCAATGTAGATGGTCCTTCATACAAAAGTTTGAATTAATGTCAGTCTGTATTAAGTATTATTATTATCTATTTTTCACATGCTGTCTACAATGTTAGTCTGTTATTGATAGTTATGTGAAGCTGTGATGTTTTTCCTTCGGCACAGTCCCCTCTCCCTGGAGGCAAACACAAATTAGCACAAAACATTTGCCCTTTCTGTTTGTGTCTTTTCTCCCTCAACCATTTAAGAGGCTGAAAGGTTTCATACAACAAAGGAATGTTTTGCTTTTATTGCGATAATATGATTTAGCCTCACATCTTATTGTGTTCCTATCATATCAGTAACAGGCGAAGCATAAAGGCACTGTCTCATGTTTGACTCATGACGTGCTGCATATTTCACATCTCAATACAGCGCTCGCTCCTTAGAGGGATGTGTCATGCTAATATCCATTACCTCCTGCTAGATACTGGGGTATTGTTTTACATAGATATACCATAGTGCTAATTCTGTTCACATTTCCCCTTTTGAACATGTTGTGCTAGCCTCTCATTGTCCCTGTGTTGTTTACATCTCTCGCTGTTAGCATGAACCTGTGTCTCTGTCACTGAGAGCTTGGAGGGAAAGGGCTGCTCAGAGATAGACTAGGGAAAGGATAGGGAAGCCAGGACTTGCTATTTCCCTAGAGAGAATTTACTGACACTTTCAAGTCTGCTGTTCATATCAAGGTACTCAGTTTGGAAAAGTCAGGTTACAGGGCTGGAACGAGCATGCTTATTCAGCCTTTATTAGGCTAATGAACCTTTTTTTCTGCAAGCCATCGTCCTTAATCACAGTTGCCGTCTGCAGGGGGACCCGCCTTGGTGACTGTTAAAGCAGATACAATTAAGATCCTTGTAGGGATTAGCGCTCCGGAGCGGCTGCCGCGAGATTCCCATTGCCTAATTCTGATTAACAGGGGACCTTCTGCCTCCCTCCCAACACTCCCAACTCCTCCGTCTGAGCCCAAAACATGCAGGGGCCCTGGAAGTGATCACAGCACAGCGGCTTTAATGAAACGCCTCCCTTTAACGCTTTTGTTACCGGTCATTTTTCAACTGGGCCATCCATATGGTGTTCATTAGGCAAATTAAGAGAGGCGGAGGGGTGCTGGTCGGGGTGAGGTGGGGGGCCAGATTCTGGGTGTGGGGGGGCTGTGTGTGTATGGGGGGTTTCAGGATTGGGGTAGGGGTTGGGAAGTCCACACTTTTCATCCATAGCACATTTTTGTGACAAAATCTCTTGAAAGCCAGTTCCCTCTCAGAATCTTAAAGATGCCCCACCTTTGAACAAATCCCAAAATTACGCTGAAGAGGTATTTAAAGAGCAGATAGGCAGAATAAGCTATTTAGAATGCATTTATATTGGTTTTAGTAAAAGGGCATGTGTATTTTTATAATATATAATGTGGCATGTTTGCTGTGCAAAGTGGAGAACTATTTTGGGTCCGTTTTATTGTTTCTGCAGACAGCAACCCAGGCAATACTTACCTTTCTTAAGTAGAAAAAGCTGCTTCCCCTGATGCAATTTAGTGTGACCATGATGTCAGACACATAAGGCACATTCACACACTCAGACAGGTGACAGCGTGTGAGACACACCCTTCTCAGTGAGCGTCCCGCTGTGGAGCACAGAACACTTTCACATTTGGCATTTGATTGCTGGCTTTCCCCCTTCTGATGTATCACCTAAGTGGAAAAGTGGCTGTGAGAACTTCATTAGGTTTCCAAACTATCCCATTCCTATCAAATCTTTACATTGCGTTTTTGTAATTTATACTTATAAAGCCCCCACTTCCTTCATGTTTTAAAACCTGTTGGTATGGTTTATTTTGTGGCCTATAGTAAATCACCAATGTGTAATCACGGTTTTATATTCTCCTCTTCCATTGTCACTCAAGGCAGTAATGCCCAAACTGTGGAGCCAGACCCACTGGTAGACCATGGGAGGGGGTGGAGAGTCACAGCAAGTGTTAAATTGAATAGTACTCATAACATGCATGGCTCCAGTTACATTAAACATGCTATTGTTCTAATACATTGTAAAACACCGCAGTTCCATATTTGAGCATATGGCATTCTTCATTTTTATTTGAAAATCGCTCATTAAGAGGGTTGTGAACTCACAGGATGTGGAAACCCCTGGCTTAGGGAATCAAAGTCCCTAAACTACATCACAGCACAGCTCATCTTTGCTTGTTTCTGCATTCAGCTTACTGTGTTGTCATTGTCCACTGCCTTGGTCTTAGCTCTCCAGTCTGAACACAGATGTCTTATAAGTCCATGGGACTTTACATATTGCGGTATTGATTAATTGGTGCATTGCAAATGTGGAACTGACACTTTCCACAAGACGTTTACTGTAGAATCTGACCATAGGACTGCTGTCATTTTCCCAGGTTTCAAAGCTCTTATCGCAATCTCAAAATCACAAGTGTAATTGGTTACTGTAGGTATATGAGAAAGTGCATGGTCTTTGCCTTTACTCTGTGAAGTGCTGTGTGTTTGTGTTTGTCCCTGTATACATCCACATTCACAACTTGAGCACACTCCCTTGTGGTCTATAGGAGTTTATTGTGCCTTTACATTCAGCGTCTGTCTTTTCCCAAGTGTCAGTGTCCAGCATCTCCCCTGTCTTACGTTCGAATGTTTGTGCAGATTCAGATAGCTGCTTTGCTCCCTCTGCTTACACCTGCACAGTTACTCCTTATCAATGCATTAGTCTGTGCATATCTGCTTAGTCCCTCACCCCTCATTCACTGTCTGCATGCAGCTGCTGTATTTTGTAATTGTAATGACACATAAAACATGGTTTTTACCAGTTTTTTCTCTTGCGTGGCATCCAGGCCATGTAATTACTGCACATTTATTAATTTATTGTTCTTCAGTTAATACAATTTTTCCTGTAGTGTTTTACTCCCAACCCCGCACAATTCTTAATGATGATTTATTTCGGTGCCATGAAGAGCTGGCCTTTTCAGGCATCTCCAACCCATTTCACAACAAAAAAGGCAGGGCAGTGAAATGTGATGTGTCAGTTGTGTCATGATGGAACTGAAGAGTCATTTATTTTAAAATCTATCATTTCAGAACAGGCCTTTACCTGCCTCAAATATGACTGCTGTTTGGAACTCCCAGCTGTCCATCATCTGACTAGTCCCCTCAGATGACTCATGAAACTGACAGGCAAGAAAAAAAGCATAAAAAAAAACAGCTAGACTGGGATAATCTGAGGCATTTCAGCTCTGCATGTGTAGAAAACAGAACATTCATAAGTAAGGCTACCTGACTGCACAAACAAAAAATTCCTTCACAGAACCTTAATTCTGTATGCAAATTATTGTTCAGTTCCATTACTAGTCCAATCATTATCTTATTTCTCTAGATTTTCTTTAATCAGTGATTTGAGATGAATTCATTGTAAGATATGCTTCACCCCAGTTAGAGTTTGAGAGTGTTGACCATCAGTGAAGGGTGTTGCAAACCGTAAGCAGATGTGAGCTGAAATGTGCAACCTGCTCACAGTCGGTATGGTGCTGCAGCTCCTGTGTGTTTGATTTGAGGGCATAAGCAGGAGAGTAATCCACTCGTCAGTGAGGAGGCCCAGCAGAACAAGGTGTCCAGGGGTCTGTCAGGTCATGGGACTCCAGACACAGGCGGAGAGGGATTTGAGTCCCAACATTAAGAGACAAACCTGAATGAGCGGGGCCAGTGTCCCCCACCCACCCCGCCTGTCGTCTGCTGTCGCACCACAATCCAGGAGGAATGCGGGCGCCAGCCAGGCCCAGCACCTCCCAGCACACCCCCTGGCCCTGCACACCATCAGCCGCACTCAGATCCAGGACTGATCACCAGGCACTGTGCCTGTCTGTGCCACTCAGGTGGCTGTCCATCAGTGTACCTGACCTGCCCAGATGGAGAGCAGGCTTTAGTCCTTAACGGGGACAGTCTGTCTGTGAAAGGAAAGGTCCTGTTTCTCTTCTGTGGTTAAGGTAAGCGCATTGTCATGTCCATCAGACTGGTATTGTCAGTTTTTTTTTCTCATTTTCAGTGTAGTTGTCATTGTAGTTTTCAGTGTAGATATGACATTTGTTGTAGATGTACACTCTTTCACACATGTTTGCATTTGTGTGTGTGCGTGTGTGTATGTGTGTGTGTGTGCATGCATGCAGATCAGCGAGTGGTTGAGGTGGATGTGCTTGAGAATGCAATGTTCCCTTGATTTTCAGAGACCCACAGAGTTCAGTGAAATAAAGGAAACAGTGTGCAAACATGCAGGATGTCAGAAGCTCATTAAATATAAATCCTGTGCATAATGCAGCTGAGAGGCACAGTAAATCACTCTATCCTCTGGAGCCGTTTAACCACCTTAACTGTTTTAAAATCTGTTTGCTTTTTCAACTTGTTAATGTGGCTTTCCTGTGGCCTGCTACTGTCAGGACAGCCGCAGTGGGACTGCAGAAAGGTGCTATGGGGACAGTGGGAACAAAAGGGTACATTGAGAGCGGTCCACACACACACACACATACACACTCGCACTTACATGCATGCACGCACACACATGCACACACACGCATACACACACATACACACACATATGTACATACACGCATACACACACACACGTATACGCATACGCATACATGCATGCACGCACATACATGCACGCATACCTCCACACACACACACACACATACATATACACACATGTGCACTCATACACGCACACACACACAGTGAAGCTTGCGCTCTCACTTAGCAGACATAAATGTGCAGAGAAGGGCAAGTATGCCGTGGACCCTTCATTTCTCTTGCCAGGACCCGATCAAACAAACAGTCTTTTTAAGGGCATACGCAACTCAATCAGAATCAGACATTACATAAGTTTCTTGGAGCACTTTTTGTTTTAGTCAAGCAAATATGTCCTTTGGAATGTGATGTTTTCATTCTAAAATATAATACAACATTCCCTTAAAAAGGCTAAAGTCTGTTCTGATTGAACTGCACATACCCTTAAAGTGAATGAGTTGGTTTGATTGGGTCCTGGCCTCTCTCGGTCTGGTGTGAGATCCAGTCTCTGGCATACACTGATGGCAGTGCAGTAGACCCCCGTTCTCCTGAAGACAAATTGGATCTGGCCAATCCCATAGATCACCACTGTCACTTTTCCTGTGTGCACTTGCAAAAAGGGCTCCATCAGTCCAGCATGCTGCTGCATGCTGACCAAAGCTGTGTAGTGTGAGCTATTGGAGGGGTAGGGGGCTGGGTGGGGGCTTTTGGTTTCAATTATTGAGAAGGGGGAGCATTCAATGAGGGAGAACTATGGTTGTCATGGTGCTAAAACTTGTGATAAATTGTTGCCTGAACCCTGACTGAACCCCCTTCCCCACTCCCAGCGTGTGAAATCTAAATCGCTCCCCATGTATCATTTTAATAAAACAAGCTGCATTTGAAAGCTCATATAGTTGGGAGAGAACAGCTCTGGAAGTATTGCTGGTAGCAGCATACTTTTCTTTGACATCATTTTTTCGGATGTGAATTTGAAGAGCTCAGGTGCAGAGTAATTAAGTACAGGTGACAATCTCATCATCAGTGCCAGAAGTACTTTCTTAATGTGGATTAGTAGTAAAAGTAATGATTTTTTAAACCTCAGTGGACATTTTCATGATCATGCTGCTGGCAATTTGTAAAAAAATAACTTTTTGTCATCGGGGCCAGACGATTCGGTTATCAGCTTGTCCTTTCTCACTTACCCTTTTCGCCTAATCTGGCCTTGCAGCCCACTTTAAAGATGCAGTTCTTTATCGTAGTGTTTTGTCTGAGTCAGAGAGGCAGCTGTAAGTGTTTAATCTCTTTCCCCGACAGGAAAGTGACATAAGACTTTTTAAAGTTCTGTCTGGGCCTCTTGTCCGGTGCATCAAAAACTCACTCCTCTCTAATATCTGCTTAGCCTAATTTTGCAGCCGTTAATTAAAAGGCAATGCTTCCGGGAACTGATGCTGGTCAGCACACATTGCAGTACATGGCATCCTGTGCCGTGGGTCAAAGCAATGCTGGTCAGCACCTAGGCATCACCACCCTGAGCTGTGGGTCAAAGTAAATCAACAAAATATCACGTAGTAAGTTTTACATTTAACTAAAGAACTGCAGTTACACTTCTTAATGCAAAAAACCATATGTACACATACATCTGTATGCTATGAGCACACATAAATTAGTTGAATTGAGTAAAAATGTACTTTAAATAGACTGTTAATTTGAACTGTCTTCACTCTATAAATATGTCAACTTTATTTTTTGAGCTGTGTATGTATGTATGTATATTTTTAGACTGTATAAAATATATTTGTAATGTACTTTCATTGAGGAGTTTAGAGGAAATAATAGAGAAATGTTTGGTTAGTTTTTATAGTCATTTTCTCAATTTGAAAAATAATTTAAATAATTAATCATGATCAGTTTGTATCATTATTAATTAATGCATATCAAAATTAAAATATACTGGCCAAATATATGATATGCATTGATTATTAGCTGTATATTATATTATAGGTACTCTTTAATGATATAAGTTATTACATATTATTATATAATAACTAATTAACTTGTAATAATATATAATTATATGTCATTTAAATGTTTCATTTACCCCAAAAGGGAGCAAATTCTGATTGGGGGGCTGGTTCCATAATCAGAATATAGAAGTTAACTTTTTTAAATTGAATTATTATTCCATTTTTTTGTGGTATGAAATGAAATCCAGGCAGTAATCATCCCGCAGTGCAGACAGCTGGCCCGTCTGATCCCGGCAGTCTGCTTACAAATTGGTTTTAGTGGCACTAATAAAGCTGATTATCAGGCCGGCCCGAGACCCACTAACCTGACTCAGGCAGCTGGGGCCCTCTCCAGGCCTGTCAATCTGGGCAGCTGCCGCTAAGCTCCCAGCGCCACACACTCTTTTCATCATCCGCGACGCACTCATCCCCCGCGCAGCGCTGCGTTTTAATTTACAGCAACACAGGATTAAGGGCCCGAGGTACTCCGATTTAGACATCAAAATTAAAATGTGGAGAGAGAGCCTAATGGTATTGTAGTGAGAGGGCCTTGCCCACACTTGGATTCCTGTGTGTGTGTGTGTGTGTGTATGTGTGTGCATGTTCACATGTGATGCAGCAAGACAATCCTGCTTGCGGCTCGACACATTTGTTGCTGTAATGAACGGTCTGCCTCACACAGAAGTAACAGTATAATGAGTTAAGTGACCTTTCAGCTTGAGTGGTATCATCCCAGCATGGTGTAGCACTTTCAGAGCTGTTTTTTTTCTTTCCCTCAATAAGGGAAGGGAAAAAAGGAAAAGAGCGGCCTGAGATTAAGTTGTGTAAATATTCAGATTGATTTCCAGATGATGTTCTGCGCAGAGGGGGTGTGGAAAGAGCGATAGAGGAGACATGAGATTTGCAGCAGGCAGGGAACAGGCAGTGCAGTGGGATCAATGGCTCTGATAAACTCTCACTCTGACAAGTTACACTGTATTATTACACATACAGAGTTAATCTACACAACGAACATAGCAAATATTATCCAACAACACAAAACTTTGACTGCTTTTTTGATATGGCAAACACAGAGAATCATTTAAGAGGCACTTTTGAATGTGTTCTTTGGTATTTTTAGTGAATTTCGTTGGAGTGGGTTAGTCATTGGATGTGTTCCAGAAACAGCACCTGACAGCCTGTCAGGACTGATTTTCAGGTGCTTTAAATCAGTTTGTTTTTATCTTTGGGCCTATGTCATTGTTTCCATGAGTTTTAACTCCTGATCTCTGGTTTTACTCTTGAAGCTGCAGATATGGCCCAGAAATATCGACTCCTGAAACCTCTAGAGAGCCTAGAGTCAATCAAACACACTTAGGCTTGGACTCAATCAAGCACACTCTGATTCTGTAAGTGCAAATGCAATCAAAAAAGACATTACAACATATGTTTCTTTGAGTATTTCCCATCTTATGAGGCATAAGGAAACATATTCTTTGGAATACGCAGTTTAATCAAAGCAAACTCATTCCAAAGGAAATGTTTGCTTGTCTCTGATAAACTATAACATTCTCAAAGAAAATTATGTTGTACTGCATGGTCTGTTTTCATTTATTTGCACATTCACTTTAAAGACACTAAGTGTGTTTGATTGAATGTAGCCCATGATGTCAACCTCTGCTTCCTGTGACCTCACAGTCTGCAAGCTTTTCATGCAGAACGTGCAGACTAAGTTGACCAGCAGGGGTCTCTGGTGAGCAATGAGACAGTGATATTTCTGTAAATTGAATCATGTCCACCTGCAGTGACGCTACTGTCAATCATGCACAGCCTGGCGGGTTGCCTGCTAGAGTCAGCACTGATACAGTTCGGATTGGGAACCAGACCGTGGGGCCCATCAGTAGACTGGAGCGATGCCTTAACAGGATGAGCCACTCAGCAGCCAAGACAATATTTTTTAGATTCTTTGTAATATGCTGGTGAAAAATTGCAGCACTGTGAAAGTATATGAATAATCTGGCACACTGTTTTTTGTGTGTTTTTGTGTATGTATAGGGATCATATGGTTGGTTGGTGCATTTCAGGTGTTTTTCAAGGTTGAAAATATTTTTGAGATACAACTTTTTGTGCAATCCAGCATCTATTTGGGGTAAATACCAAGGATTTGATATACCAAGGATTCAGAGAATAATTCAGTGGTTGTTGATTGCATTCAGAGATCAGAAGTGCTGTTCTAACTGAAGAATGGGGTATTAGGAATAAGTTACTTGGCTATTTAAAAAAAAAAAAAAAAAAAAGGTCCATTAGTATCAATACATTTGTTATGTGTTTTTAACATTATATGTAAATGTTCATTTAAAATCTTCAGCAGACAGCAGAACTGACAGCTAGTAAGAGTAAGCTAAATGACAAGTGAATGAATGTGTAAAATATGCATATGGTGATAAAGACTGTTCCACAACTGAGGTTCTGAAGTGAGACCACTGCACAAATATACTGTCTTGAACAATTTTCTTTATAAATAGATTGTTAAAAAGTTATTTTTCCTTGAAAGAACAGTTACAAATTATGTGAGGTTAGCACGCAAGATGGCAGGTAGCTAACAACAACATCAGTGGCAAATGAATATTTGTACATAATGCTTCATGTTGACTCAGTAATAGTAATGTAAATTGAGTCTTTAGCAGCCGGCATAATCTGTTTTGAGGCTGCAGCGTGTTTATTGTGCAGTGACTGATAACGACGCAGTCTTAATCATCGACTCAGGAGAAAGCCACTGCACACGTGATTCCTCCTATCCTGGTGACCAGCCCTCTCTTTTTTACATACTGCAGATGAGACACCAGCCAATAATGGCCCATGCCAACAGAGGGAAGTGGAATCAGCATATATTCAGTTCCTTGACCTGTCGGTGCCAGGCCAGCCGTAGGAAGTCACTAGAGTAATTTTCAGAACACCTGTTATGTTCACAACACCAAAGGTGTTGTCCAACTATAAGTCCTTGAATGATAATGTACCCCATTGATTCCTTAAACTGAATGGTGTTTCCATCAAAGATGGGGGAGCAAAATGATTGCTGTCCAAAGGGGCATGAGCAAGCAAATCCCTCAGTCCAAACTTCAACTTAAAATTCTCCACATCTTATGAGATTGTCTCACCAAGCTGTTTGTACCCCATTTAGCTTTTGATAGTCGTAAAGAAGAACATAGGAGGGCATTTAGACAGGTATTCGTAAAAGACAGAGACTGTTGAGACATTATTGATATGAATCCAAAACCTTATACTCCAAATATCAACAAAACAACAATTTTAACCCCCATTGACCCCCTTGTTGCTGCTGTGCAGCTTCACCAACTCTTTGTTGTTCCATTTAAATTCAGAAATAGCACTGTCCAGGGATTTAAGAATGCTTTTGGAATAAATAAATACATATTTTGAATTAGATGCAGTTTGGTAGAATTTTTATTTAGAACAGTTAATTCCACCAATGGGAGAATTTGTTAGAAATACCCTATGATCCAAATTTCTGTAGGTAGTATTAACTTTCTTCAACACATTAAATAACCTACATTTGACTTAGTCTCCAAAGGTTCTTGAACAAGCTATCTGTTTTTGTGGTGCTACAAAGATTTGTTTTTGGTGATAGTTTTATATCAAACATGAAAACCTCTTTAAACATCCCCTTAGTATGTACACAGGATATTACAGTACTCTCCTGTCTGTTTCTCCACTTTTAATAAACCTATCCAATGATTTTTCTTGACCACAAAATGTGGAAAGGCAAGAGATAGAGAAACAGACACCAGTCACCCCTCTTTAAGCCTCTGTATAAGCAGAAGTCTTACTCCTTTGGGGAATGAAATAAGTAGCGGGCAATTGCGATTCCACATAACAACACGGCATAAGGTTTTATTGATCATGTTCTGTTGACTGAAACAGAATCATATGTGGGCATCCAGTGATGATGCTACAGACATTTTTAAAATAGTAATGTAATCAGTTACATGTCCTGTAATTGGTTACTTTGGACAGATGATGCTATTAAATACAGTAGTTGTATGCAGTAGTTCTTTTTTTGTCCATGACACAATTTGTTCCCCTTTTTCCCCAACCCAAATGCAACTTTTTCCTGCTAGCAACATCTTACATCTTGCTGCTGACTTCAGGAGACGAGAGGTGCAGGCACGTGACTCCTCCAATTCATGTGATGACAAATCCTCCCACAAAGCAGCTGCACCAGGCACATACAGCCTATGTTGTCAGAGGATAACAAAGTCAGCATATACTTAGTTTGTGCATTTTCAGGCTTCCCTCCCGACCAGGGGAGGACACTAGAGAGCAATGAGGTCAACAGAAATAGTCTGATTACCTCCCTGTCTTTCCCCAGCTAGGATGGGCCAACTGTTCCCTCACCAAAGTAGACCTCCAGCTATAGCCATCAATGAAGCAGTTGGAACTCGAACATCCAGAGACTCAAGCTTGCTTTCCCAATGAGAGGCTGTGCTGTGTGAGCCACTCAAAGGCCTAGTTACAGTAGAGCTGAAGACATAGTGATATGGATGAAGTAGATATTGACTAATGCTGGGACTTGATGAAGGAGATGTACAGAAGAGTGTGGAGAGCATGGAGACCACAGCCCAGACAAGGGGCTGGTCAGCTGGAGGGGTGCTGAAATTGCTTTAAGTGGGAGGAACTGCCAGAAACTAAGAAATAACATCAAAGTCCTGGATAAATTTAGACTTATAGGAATGACACATTATGATTCAGCACACCACACTGAAATTGCTATGTTCCACTGGCCTAAAGCTTAGTCTTTAAGCTGGAATGTTGGCCAGGATACTCTATATTAAACATCCATGGGTTGTCTAAGTATATAGCTCCTGTCACATCTTTTTTTAACATATTTGATCTAATTGGAGAGTTGTTACATAAAGATGCCAGTATATGTACATAAATCTACTGAATACAGTATGTATGAAACCAGAGACACAGGCTGAATGTATATACATTACAGCACTTCCCATAAAGACTGTCTGTGCAGGGATGTTGATCTGAGGATTGGGGAGGCCATGAAAGCTGGCTGACTTCACCCTAGATCTCATGAAACCACTTCTGAAATATGAATACTTTCTAACTAATACCATTATTCTGTCTACCCTCTATGATTCATCTATGAGTCACTTGGTTTGCCTGAAGTAAGAAATGAAAAGCATAACAAAACACTATCTGCAATACAAAATATCAACCAAGTTGCAATTATTTAAATTATCACTTGCTCTTTAAACACTAAACTGATCAAACAAAGCGTTCAGATAATATAAATACAAAATATACTTTAATTCTTACACTTTTCAGTGTTAAGATGTCATGTTAAATGTCAAAAAACCCTTCTAGAGATAATAATTCTGAGTGCTGTGTAAGTGTCCAAGGTTTAGGCTTGTACATATCTACTCAAGGATATGCAGGTCCTTGAACAATTGGCTATTCATTTAGTGAATTTCTATATCACGATATCTATATATATCTATAGGGTGTTGATTCTAAAGAGACAAGTTCTCACACTAGAATTTGGATGGGACAGCACCACAGTGGATTGAAACTAACTGCTTACAAGCAAACTGAAAAATTATCTAAAACACAATGAACATGTTTGACCAATTTGACTGACTTTTGTTTGTTTGAGTTTTTTTGTGCTATGTATGCTGTCAATGTTACACTTTCCATGTGCAAAATGCTAAATACTTTCATAATTAGACTTAGAGAATGAGACATGTCTTTGTCTAATCCTAAAGAATATTGGCTGAGGAGATAAGAATCTTTCATCTAAAGATTCAAAATAGTGATCATATAAATCTGTTTTATGATAAAAAAAAATTGTCTGGCTGGCTAGATGGTAAAATACTAATAATAATAATAATAATAATAGTTACTACTTTGGTCATTTAGCAAGTCAACGCTGTATCAAGTCCCACAGTTTTCAAGCTTCTTTCCATTAAGTAAAAACTTTCCTTTTCCTCCCTGTCATAAGAGTTGTCCATATTTTTCTCTTTTTTTTTTTTTGGTGACTCAAAAACACAAAATTGATCTGAATTATTGTGCAGTTTTAGAACTTTACTGCTGTCCAGGATCAAAAACCTACCTGACTAATTTAGTGTCCTTTAATTAAGATGATTACAATTAATGATTTGGTCAAGTTGTTTTCCCCTGACTTGTCCCAATATTTTGACCTCCCTGGATTACTCCTTGGCCATAAGCTTCTTTGGGTGGTTTAGAGTGCAATTTGAAAGTATAAAGCATATCAGAAAAATGTTCACTTGCCATCTAATTTATAAGGTGAGTTTCCTAGCACAAGGGACGAGTAGCCAGACTGAAAATGTAGCAGCCTTTGAGTTATTCTGACCAAGATCCTTGTATAATTATAGGATATATCTTTCACTAACTACTTCACTTGGAGGCTAGCTGTCTGCCGAGAGACCATAGATAGCATAAATCTTTTACACTGCTTATTGGCTATTTTATATTGGAAAGAGCAAATTCATTGCAAATATATGTGATTGATGTTTCTAAAAGCACTTGCTATGAATTGCTGATGGAAATGACTTGCTAGCTAGCTCATCAGCTCACGTGAGTTCATCTACCTGTCAGTTATGGGGCAAAAACACTTTGTTGATGTGAAAATGAAGAATTGATTCATTTTCATTTGTCTGCCTACTCAATATTTTTTTCATGTTACATGAGATGTGATTTTGCCTGTAGCTAACACAAATTATAATATGGCTGTACCTCAGTCACAGCCCTCCCGCCTGACCTATTCAGAGGCTGCGTAGGAATGGAAAGGACATCTCTCAGCCAGCATTCCAGTGCCACACATGCATACACAGTACATAAATGACAGCTGAAGGGTTAAGGCCTCAATATACTTCAACATGCCTTTTTACTGGGTCATAGTGAAAATCCACCCACTTCAGCCCTTTTATAGTTTTTTCTATTTGCTGGAGTTCACACCTGTAACATCTCAATACACCAGGTAGTGAATGTAAAAATATAGACACAATTGCAAGTAAATGTGGCTGGTTTTGCAGCAGTGGCTTCAGCCAACTTCTCAAGACTATTTATTTCCCAGTTTACAATGGAAAGTTTTATAAGCAAGTTATTGTGCAAAAGTGGAAGCTCCCAAAACTTTGGCTGCTGAGATGTCATGATAAATGAACAACTTGGAAATAATGACCACCAGAGACCCTCTCACTTTCATATTTAGCTTGTTGCTGAACACAGTGACTGTTGAGTTTTCTAACTTGCCATCATGCCAATCCGTTAGCATGCAGACCCTGATGAAAATGAACAGCGAACACCCCTAGGCAAATTGTTGAACAGCTAGACAGTGGCAATTCGCTAATTAGATAGCTAGTTTATGGAAAGCTTGACAAGTTGGGAAAAAGCTTTCTCAAATGCTCAAACTATAATTCAAAAAGGAAGGTGCTGACCTGAAAATCTGGATATTTATTGATAAGATTTTCATTTACATTTTTTTTTCTGTTATTAATTCAAAGGACCAAGCAGCGATAAGCTGGAAGAAGGCAGATGAGCAGGTCAAACCCGATATTTGATATTATGTGGAACATATTTTCCTGTGAGTTAATTTCATGAAAGGAAAGTGTGGTTCAAATCTTACCTTTCATAATCCATTCTTTTCATGATTGGTCCTTGTTTTGATTTCAGGAAAGCATAACGACTGGCATTTGTTAGTGTGACTATTGTTGGTTCTGGGGAGGGGGGGCAGGACAAGTAGGGCCCAGTTTATAAGGATACTGGCCAGAGAGTGCAGGTAGTGGCTTGGCAGGAAAGGCATTATGGGAAGTGAAGTCCAGGGATTTCTCCCACCCACTGGGAGAGAGTGAGCCACGCAGTAACATCGCCAGAACTTGCTGTCATGAGAGAGCCTCGCTTGTGACACAGAGAACAAAGGCACAGCATGCAGGAGCTGGGGACACCAGACCACAAAGACAGCACAGGAGTGCAAACAGCTCAGGAGCTGTTAAATATTTAACGCTTGGCACCAGTCTCAAATGTCAAAGGATCTCAGAGGTGCCAAAGGCGACCACCATTCTTGAGAAAACAAACACTGCGCTCCTTGCTCCTTTTTAAAATAAGCTGAGCCTCCTATCAGATATCGCAAGCCTGAAAAGAATAAGCATGTTTGAATTTTCATGTTTTTTATGACAGCACTTTTTTGGAGGGGATCGGGGCCGGGGGCAGGGGGCAGGGTGGAAGGAGAAGAGGTGGGCGATTTCCTTTTCCAGGAGCCTGGGTAGTGTGACACCTTTTGAAAATGTAGTGGTCAGTTAAATTTAACAGCCGTGTAAGGAAATGTAAAACATTTTATTGGTATTAACAAGAAGATAGTGTGAATGAAGGCCTATTGTGAGAGCTCATATAGAGGAGGGAGATGAATGCTCAGAGTTCAATAGGCTTTCAAATGCAGGACTTTAGGATCAACCCCCTTGGTAATAAAAAACATAAAGCCTACAGCCGGTTTTATTCCACTGTTAAAAGGCGGCGGTAAAGGACCATTTACACAAACGGCTTTTTATCTAAAGTTACTAAACTAGAAATGATGGCATTATGAATGTACAAAATCATGCTGTCACGAACTTGAGAAGAAACAGAAAATAAAATCTTCTTAGGAAAAAAAAAAAAACACTTGACCATAAATTATATTCAATTGACTGAATCTGAGCCTCCACTGTGTTGGGCCACATAAAACTAGAGAGCCTGCTATGAGCTTTTGTTTATGAGTCAGGCTATGAAAATAAAGCGGATTAATGTTTTGGAATGCTAAGAAGTGCAGACATACGCAATATTACCTATGAATCACTATGTTGTTTTCCTCTCAAATGTAAAAATGGCTCCAGAATTGAGTTTTTGTCCTTGCCAAAACCCATGATAGAAATCAAGGGGTCTCTCTCATTCTCTCTCTTTCTCTCTTTCCTTGTCCTGACATTACCTGTGAAAACCTAGCTTTTTTGCTGGCCTGGAACTACAATGCTTTCCATTGTTTCGGGCCTACTAAAAGCTGGTGCCGCAAAGATTAAGTCGAAAAGCGCCGGTGAGCGAATGCGATTGTGTTTCTATGTATCCGTCGTTCCATCACAGAGTGTTCGATTGTGTGTCTCTCAGGCCCCTACAATGGACAAAGCTCTTCATAGTTTATTTGCACGTTACAAAGGTGTACAGTACAGTGCAGTTATTTTTGTTGGTGCACCCACTGGACCGTGAAAGCAATCTCACATCAAAGAACAGGTATGGTGGTAACACAATGCTACATCAGTGACCGTGTGATGGCAGGGTCTGTTTAGTGTTTCTATACGCCACCCCCACCTTCCCTCCCCAACAACCCCCCCACCGTCAGTGATGTAACAGTGTTTCAGGTGTTCCCTCTTTGAGTGCATGCTTCAATGACAAAGATGCTTTGTGAGCCAAGGGTCGCTAGAGTCCGCGCACTTCAGAGAAAGTGGATCCACAGATACTACAACTCGATACTTGTCAAAGGAGCACCAGTTTTAACAGATCAGAAAGATAGAAGGGGGATTTTTTCTCACTCTCATTTGAGACAAAGGCCTCTATAGTAATCTGATCAATGTGTCTTATACTGGAAACCCTGCTGTGCCACTGTTTATGTTTTGTGCTGTCAAGTGTGTGTAATTATGAGGCCCTTCATACAAGAGGGACTCCTCCACCCGTTCACCGAGACTGACAAAGCCCTCAGTCAACTGTTTTTATTCTGTCTTCAGTTTGCTGTGACCAGAGATATGTAAAACCTGCCAAAGTTACTGATTGCATGTGATTGTATTATTGTATATTGCCGCTTGTTTTTGTGTCACAGTAGCCTCTTTTGTGGAAATTTGGTCTGCATTTTCTGACCACAGGCCATACACGACACCATTCACAATAACATGCAGTGTCCTGACTCCAAACCTTTTATTCATCATCATCATCATCATCACTGAAACAATACCCTAGGAACTGTGTAAAATTCTCCCTCCTCAGGTGATGAACTAATTGATCTAATAGTGAACTTAATCAATCTCCCAGGCCGTTGCCTTCTCTCCATCCCCTCCATATCTTAAGCCATCAAATCATTTGATCTCAATGAAAGCCAAAAAGGCTTTGTTTTCTATTTATACTTATAAGTTCTTATCTGTTCTTCGGTGAAATCCCTAATAATGAACTACGATTTATAATTTTTAAATGATGGGGAATTACATTTGTGTACTTACTATTCTGCCTCTTAAACACTGACAGTTCTTGCCTTGTTTACTCCATCACCACCCAACTCCCTGCACCCCAAAAAAAAAAAAAAAAACACACATGCCCAAATAGTTACAGGTCATGTAAAAGCAAGATAAGTGGTGTCGTGTATCAACTTGTCCTTGTTGTGGTTGCTGTGTAGTTGTGTTGACCTCCTAAGAAAAGAATCACATGTTGCTGAGTCATGTTTTTGTTGTGGAGTCTTCATTATTTAATCCTCCTGTGTCTGTTGCAATAAACACCATGACTGTCTTTAGTAGGCAGCTGAGTGTTGGCATTCATGAACCTCATGCTGATGTCAGATATTTAAGCTCATGTGGTGCTAAACCTCAGTCTCATAATCTCATATTTGTATATTCATACTGGCTCTCTGCTGAGCGTAGCTGTCAGGGTGACAGCAGGTACTGCTTCCGTATGGTTTACCACTACAGCATTCCTTCCTGCACCTCTGTGCTCCTGCTGCTGCTGCCGATGGTGACTATCATCAACGCTCTGTGTCCATAATGCTGGATAAACGGCTTTAGCTTTTGCTTGGAAATGTAACCTTTTTTGTCTGTGTGCAGTTTGTAATGGATAAAGACCAGCCCTTTTGCTGGAAAGATGAAAAGATACCTGTGACATACTGTACACAGGGGTCACTCTGTGTTTGCCCTAAGAAATACATTTTTCAACTTCCAGTGAGAGTTACCTGAATTACTGCCAAATGCAACACAAGGGAGAGAGAAAAGTATATACAATACATTATAATAATGTGACAGGCTGACACTATTCCAAAACAAGTGTATTACAACATTAAATACTTCCGGAAGAATACTTACCATGTTATGTGAGCACCAGGAAGAACAAAAACAGTGAACTGATACAGTATACGGCACTGAATCAAACAAATTTATGAGGCCACAGAGATTAAGACACAATAAAGGAAAACATAGCTGGGAGTGGTCGGTTTTGTGAGGTACAGGTATTCCATTCTGCGGTGACCTTATTGTGAAACAGGTGACTTTGATATTGTATATTATCTCAGCTGTCAGTGGCTCCTGTGAAGAAAAACACGGCGGAGAGGGCAGTTGAGTAAGGGGAAGGGCGTGGCCTGTGTTCGCAGTCACATGAGCACATGACAGCGGGAGGTGAAGGTTCCTACACTGGGCCCTCAGTCTCTCCCATCTACAAAGTTTCTTTTTAGGACAGATACACCATCACAGTGTAGGATGGGGGTTCTGTGTAACCTCACCATATCGCGATGTGACATGTTATCACTGAGTGGCAGAAGAAAAATTGAAGCGTTACATATTCCTGGGGTGATACTTTTTTGGCCCAATGACAATGGCCTATCAAGGTCAGAAGTTCAGAAATTCTGGGCCAGGCTCTGGGTCTAGGAGAAGCACAGTGGTTTGTAGTGCATATATGTATGAGGACTAATGGGTCAAGGGACTGCGTATTGAACATGGACTTTTGTTCCTTATTTCCGCACCCTAGAACTTGCTGGCGGGCAGCTAGCAGCAGTAGGTATCACTTGGCCATGAGTGAGCCAGCTACACTGGGCTCTTTACTGGAGTGCTAACATGCATGTGCTGGGTTTGATGTTGGTAATCATTTATTTTTAGCTGGATTTCATATTTTCCCCCATTGATATGCATATAAGCTAGATTTTTTTAAGTGATGGCAAGCAGTGAATGTAATCAGTAGCTGCTCTATTGCAGTTTATTCAGTGTTGAATCTGCAAATAATTAAACAATCAAAGAGTCCTGCAAGGGGAAGCCAGCCCATTATGAATTACAGTGAGGGATTATATTTCCTCCATTCATTTTCACTTTGGAAATGGTGAATGGAACAGACCACTGCCGTGTCTCCCATGTGGTTCTGATGAATGAGAGTATTTCCCCCCCTCTGGGTAATGAATTTCATATTTGGCTTTGATGTTATTTTATTGGAGAAGAAGTGAAGGTTTCCAATGGATGGCCTGGTATACAGCCAATATTTTCACATCGCTTTGTATATGAAAAAAGTTCACTGTCTGCTTTGGCTTTGTAAGAAATCT
Organism: Albula goreensis; assembly: GCA_022829145.1. Classification (NCBI taxonomy): domain Eukaryota; kingdom Metazoa; phylum Chordata; class Actinopteri; order Albuliformes; family Albulidae; genus Albula; species Albula goreensis. The sequence continues at coordinate 6,017,067 of CM040761.1, read as the reverse complement.
CTTATTTATCACAGAAGTCTCTCTCTCTCTCCCGCTCTCTCTTACCCCTCCACAAAAAACCAGTAGGACATCCGACAGCATTAGGAAGGAGGACACAATTAATCAGAGACGCTGCAGGTCTAAGTGAATTGCTCCCCATATTAGGGTTTTGTTTCAGTATATATCCTTGTCTTGTGGGGCAAAGACTGCTAATCAGGATTTAACCCTCTTTATTGAGAAAAAACAAAATTCCAAGACTTCCCAAATTATTACTAGCAGATAAGATTTTAATGGCTTAATGTTGTGCCGATTAATCTGATAAGAGCCTTTTTCCCCCTCAGATTTAACCCACGGGTCCTCCACTGGAGTGCATCTCTTAAATTAAGCCCCAGCATGACTGCCACACCAAGTGTGTGGGTTCCACAGTCCAGCTCCCTTAATTACACTTCATTAGAACCATGCACTCTGGCAAAGCAACTGTGGAGATGGTAAAGAGAAATGACTGCAGTATCCTTGTGCTGTAGGAGCTGTGGATTGAGCTTCATATGTATCTGTCCTCACAGCTGCTTTGGGTTATTGGGTTTGAGCAGGCCAAAGGGCCTTGCTCTAACAATGCAAGAAGCTGGCCAGACACAATGGGTTTATGGTATTTTGGAGCATAAAATAATGTTTTCTGCAGGGATTTTAGTATTTTGGTTCCTGTTGTGATGACTGGGTGGAAGGGGGGAGTGGATCACCTGTTTCAGAGTTTGGAGTGCTGGATAGGGTGCAGTGGTATTTCAAATGATTTAATGTGTCTGAACAATGCACCATTGGATACCGATGGTGGCATTTATGCCGATACTAATTTTTAATGATTTAAGCCCTTGTAGTTATTTCTCCCGTTTGAATGATCAGATTGTGACACATCCATGAGTTTGTATAAATGAACCACAGCCCTGAACGGCTGACAGTGCTGGTGACAGCCCTTCCTCCTCAGCCCCTCAGAACATAGACTTTGTTCCATAGCACAAACATGCAGAATGGAACAGCTGTAAATGAACCATGTGAACATCTATGCAAGCTCACTGAGTCACATCATGGTGTATGCAAATTAAGCTCATTTGTGATGTCACAACTCAAAACTGATGTAAGACTTCAAACTTAAGATGTGCTTACCCTCGTCCACAAATACTATACAAAATACAGAAAACAAGATTTTGACCTTCTATAAAGGGTGGTATGAGAGGAAACAGCTCTGTAATCTTTATGTACCTTTACACTGTTAACAGTTCTAAGCGAGATATGCTCTGGTCTTGAATTAAATGATTTCATAGCCTAAGTATTTATAAATGTCAACAGACCAAATATTGCAGGTAAGAGCACCTTCTCCTGACACACGATTTCTGAAGTGTAATGTGGTAATGCCTAGCATACAGTATTTTGTCTATAAAATACTGTATTAACTGGTTAATAGAACACTGTAGAGTATTCAAGAACTTTCATACTTGTATTATGCAATCAGTTTGTACAATATGTTACGTCCCTTTTTGACCTACTGTACTGTAGAAAACACATGACTAGATTTACTTGTAATAGCAAAAACCCTAGTTCCTGAAATAATTTAATCCTTACTTTTTTGGTTTGTCTGCCTCGAGAGCATATCATGCAAGATGGTCCCCTGCATTATTCAGTGATTATAGGGTTCTAGAGTCGGATCATATTAATGTGCTGCATTGCAATATTGAAATGAATGGGATTTTAAAATGTTTTTATTCGTTTGTGTCCTCCCCCTCCCCCCCAAAACAGTGAGTCTGAAGGTTTTAAAAGCAGGAGGAAAAGCATGTGAGTGCTCCACATATGGCTGAAAAAAATCTGCAGCAGCATTGGCAATGACAAGCACTGTGAACATCTGTCAGGGGAGCAACATTAAATATTGCTTATGTTGGGATCCCGTTACGAGGCATTACATACAAAATGTAAACAAATGTAGTGGGCACTGGCAGTGATTATTGACTGTGTGGTACATGCAAGAAGGTAAAACTCCCCCTTTAGCCCCCTGTTTTTGGTGAGATAAGGGTCTGCGTGCAGGCAAGTTGATGCAGGCCCAACAAAAGCCTCTAATGCCGATTTAGGATTTCAATCCTGTGGCACATCCCTGTGTGCCCTGACAGGTCAACAACCATGCAGCAATCTGTTCCCCAAAGATTTGTTTTCCTGGACTTAAATCACTCATTACCTTAAAGAAGGAGGAGGAAGAATTGATCCTTATAGACCAGAATGGGGTGGATTATTGGGGGCATGTAATTTACTGGGAACCCCAAAAATCCCCTTTTCTGGGAGCTCGTACCATTTAGATTCATCTCCCCAATTCTGGGGTGAATTTAGTCCTGCTGTTATATGAAAAGATTAATCCCACTGCATGAACAGCATAAATGTGTTTTAGTGTGCTGGGTTACAGTTGTAGTGGAAGTGTTGGTTCAGTAGTGCCAGAACAATCTCAAAATTGTATTGTAATGTATTTGAATAGTCAACAACAAGAACTTGTTTGTGTGGAAGGATTTAGATTTTTACAGATACATAACGTGACATTTAGTTCTTTGTATGCAACTCCAAAATCAATGTAAATGCCTAGCATTTGCTGCATTACCTTATTATTTGGGTTATTAGATAAAGTCAATTAAACCTAACATGGCACCTTTTCTAGCACACTAAGCTGTCCCTCCCAGTTAACATTTATGCACTTCTGTGTCTCACGGCTAATGAGTAAAGGTCCTTAAAACGAGCAGTGTTTAGATCAGGCAGCAGTTCTTAAGGTGTGCTTTGTGGGTCAGCAGTCCTGTGTAGCTTTGAGAATTGCAGTGGTCGTTAACCTGCAGATCCAGGTCAGTCTGCTGGGAAAGACTAAATGTTCCAGGTGAGAGCAGCTGTACTTCCTCCTTAAGTCTGAGCGAGACGCAGTGAAAGCCCGTAGCTTAAAGCCTGCTACACAAGCTTGACAAACAAACAAGTAAGCAACAGTGAAAATCGCCCTAAGCCCAAGCAAGACGTCTGCCAGAGAGTAAGTCCCATTCCCTCGCGCTCTCACTGCTCTCTGTCTGTGTGGAAGGGATACCAGAACTTTTATTTTAACACTGGAGTATGGTGAATGATTTATGGAGTTTTAAGTGCTCTGTACTGTACAATTTGTTTTGTCGTTCTTGTTGTTTGCTCCCTTTTTAGATATTTCTGAAGTGTTCTATTTTCTTTTATGAATGTAAAAGGTAAAACTATGATGGCATTGCATTGTGATATTTTTTTTAACTAATTTGATCTATTTTTTATGTCAATATGTTGTGTCATGAGGTCAAAATGCTCTGTCTGGTGTCCATTTGATCGAAAGCAGGAAAAAAGTGGAAAGCTGAATTTGAAAATGGGTTTCCTCCACACTGTGTCCAGATTTGTCTTTTTATTGATTTTTTTTTTTACCTAATGCCTGTAAGATATGAATGAATAGGAGATTTTCAGGGGCTCAGCAATTAAGCATCTTTACTCTTCCCTGGGTCCCTTAAGCCCCCATTTACCTATGTTTTCTTCCCAACCGCCCCTCACAGTAGAACCCAAGAGGCCTGTTCATTCCCACCTGCAGAGAGAATAATATCTTAAGTCCATCTTAGTATGCTTCCCAAAGGCTTTGGCCAACAGATGGTTCCTCAAATCCCCTGGTTTCCTCCGAGCGTGGACATGTGTTCGTGAGATCCGTCACCATGCCCCCCCAAAAAAGAAAAAAATAACAGATATTCCCGCTATAGCAATCCTACAATCCCAAAGATGAAGCTTAATCTGTGCACAGTAGGTCCAGCACTGAATATTACCAAAAGCAAGCATTTTATTTTTGGGCTGCATATATCAAAGGGGAATGTGGATGATATGTTTGTGGCACCAGTGATGCAGAAATATTTACTGGTTAATACTAATTACTGTTATGACTGCTTGTTATTGTTGTTTTATTTTGTTGTAGGTAAAAGTATCAATTGAATTGATCTTTCACAAAGCAATACAATATCTTCCAGACATTCAGTATTGTTAGTAGTAGACCTGTATTGATCCCAGCTTGGAGCATTCCTCATAGCACATCTACAGCATTACACAGTTAAACACTAAACACTGGAATGGCTCTGACACATACAGGACACTCATAGATATGATACAGTGCATTCAGCTGCACCACACCACACAGGACAGTCAAACTAGGAATTGCTTGTTACAGACTGCTCTCCTCTTAGGCTTCTTCCACATCCTCATAGCTGGGGTACAAAGGATCCCTTAAACCTTTGCCACTGATCCTAGCTATAGGTGCAATATGCTCAATAAAGTATAGCATAATTTCTGAACTGTTTTTTCTATAGAGAGTAATGCATTTGAAACTATTTCACAGAAACTTTTAAGTATGGTGAATATTAACCTGTACTTAATCTTGTTAATAAATGCAGTTCAGTGAGTTCATCTATAAATGAAACCTCAGAGTTATTCTTTTCGCTGCGGGATTGTCAGCCTGTCAGAGGATGAAGCTGCTTTAGATGAACTGGAATGTGACCCTCGGGGTACTCTCTCACGTCAGAGGAGAATCCCCTATTGGAAACAGCATTTGAGGATGGTCATGAGCATCTCCTCACAATGATAATGATCACAATGGCTGTGTATCAGACTGTGCCGTCTGCCAATCCCCTGAATCACTCTGATGCATTCTGTCAAGGAACATTGTGGTCGGGGTAGTTTCGCTGTCCTTGTTCCTCAGCACAGCTGACGCATCGAGGACCCTGGCAGCTTTGTGCCTCTCCTGTTGGGGATTTTCCCGTGTTCACTTGACGTCTGAAGGGAACACAATGCGCCCCCCCCTCCTTCCCCTCCAAACATGATGGCCATTGTTCCCGTAGTCAAGGGCCGTAATATCACATTGGGCCTGATTCCAACACGCAGACGTGTCCCCTTTGTCTTCAATTATGATAATCTCCAGCCCCGGCTCCATGGGCCCGGCCTGCCTCTGCACGGATTCCCAGATGCCCCCCTTATGCGGTCCCACTGTAGGGAGACCATGAGGGGAGCGCCTTACACTGCTGGCCCAGGGGACGATGCTGTGCCTCAGATATTCGCCCTCACCGTAGTAACTGTACAGGGCCAGGCTCCAGAAGCAATACTATATTGTCTTTTTAAATTTTTGGTTATGTTAGACATCCCACACTCATTTTCATAGCTGCAATGTAAACACCATTTTATCTTCCTTTGCTGTATCACAATTTGCTGTGTATCCACTGGACCAATAATTATATGCTTGCATGACTGTATTCTATTATGTATTTCCACAATCTAACTTAATGCCATTCTGAAACCTCCTATTCTGTGCACTTGTCCTTACTTATCATTGCTTTTCTTGCACTGCAGTCCTGAAGAATAATAACATAGTGCAGATGTGACTATGGTGAATTTGAGGTGCCAGTCATAGATTCACATCATGGCCTGTGGTCAACTTGTTTCTCTCTGACAAGCACATATCATGCCACCTAAACTCATGCCTGAAGACCTGGAAAAGACTGAACACTGAGTAACTTTGCCTCGCTTTATTTATATTTTAGAGTGGTTTGTGAACCCCTGGCTGGACATATCAACATTCCATGAATGTGTCTGCTGTGTGATGTTTTTTCTTTCTACCGAAACACTTTTAATGTAGAATTAAACTCCCTTTCTTTGAGATTTACATGTATAGTAATGGAGTCTGAAAGCAGCCCCAGGTTCTCAGGTGTGAGACAAAGACTGAGTAGAGAATAAGGTGGTTTAGTGGCGTGCATGGGATGTGAGTTTCAGTGAGGTTTGAATCAGGCGCATGCCAGGTTCTGCTGGTGATGACCTCACTGTGTCGCTGAATGCCTTATTGTCCCCAAACTGGACTCAGGAGGCAAAAGTTGCCATTGTTTTTTTTTCTAGGTCAGTGGATAGTTGTTTACATGAGTGAAAAATTGAAGATGAGGGGGAGCATAATGATTTTGTTCATCGTGTATCATTCC